>BSBK01003415.1:0-300000 GCA_027943335.1 Chamaecyparis obtusa
ATATAGATAAATATATATATATATAGATATATATATATATATATATATATATACATATATATACATATATACATATATATATATATATATACATATGTATATATATATATATATATGTATATATATGTATATATATGTTATATATATATATATATATGTATATATATATATATGTATATATATATATATGTATATATTATGTAATATATATATGTATATATATGTATATATATGTATATATATTATATATATATATATATATATATATATATATATATATATATATATATATATATATATATATATATATATATATATAATGATAGAGAAAATAAAATCTGTGTACGAGTAGGTGGTGCCATGGCGTCTGTGGCCATGCTATGCATTGAAGATATTGCAGGACGTAGTACATTTGAGCCTGTCATTGTATGAGGTGGCGATAGTAAATGATCATTGACATGTGCTGAAGAATAAGATTGTTAGAGAATAATAAAGCAGTGATTAGCATGGACAATATTTTTTAGAGAGTAAAAAAAAAATAGTCCAACATGCGATCTACCTGAACCAGCTGCAGTACCCTCATCATGGCCACGAGGATCAAAATACGCAAAACAAGTTGTAAAAGCAACACATCCACTTATTTTTTAATGACATAAAAGACCTAGTATAACATACAAACTATTATTGAACTTTTGTTATAATTAAAAATTACATTAATACTTACTCTGTAATTTGAGATTGGTGCATCAATTTAGTTGCCCTCTTTTGTGACTCAGGAGTCAGAGGGAATATAGATGCCACTTCAGCCACTCTTTTTCCAATTTTGTGGAGACATTTTTTTATTACAAAGGCTAGGTCATCACAAGTAGTGAATCAACAATGAGGTCCTCGTCAAAGGACTCCTCTTCAGGGACTGCGAGTTCTTTTCCCTTTCGTTGATGACCACCTATCTGTGACAACAATATTAATAACACTATTAGAATTAATTTGAAATAATGATGAAAAGAATATACTAAAAAACACTATTTAACATTTTGCTTCTATCTAATTTTTAGTACAATAACAAAGAGGTTTACTTGCTGGGAAGAAGTGCATGCAGGATCGTCATTGTCCCCTCTATGTGGTTGCTCCATATGTGGCCCTGTGTTATTATTTAAAGTTAACCAATAATTAGAAATGACTAGATTAATAAATTTCATTAGAAGATGATGATGGAGATGAAGTGGATGGTGAGGAGACTCTCTAAATATGGTTGGCAAAAAAAATCAATTATTTAATGGTACATAGTATGTACCTACACCCTCATGATAGTGACATTGTTTGTATCTATGTGATTCAAATTGTAATCAATAAGAAGCTCTTCCCTTGCACTTATTGATTTTATCACACATACAAATACATGATTTCCCTCGTGCACCTCAAATATGTAATTGGGTTTCTTAATAGTTGACAGAGGTTGCGTTCTATTTATAAAACCTACAATATTCCATAATGCTTTTGGTCTTCCATCAATGTATATAGCCACTCTTTTACTTTGCTCATTGTCTTTTGTTGAATATAATTTGTCGAGAGTGCATACCTATGCATACTTTTTTTATATTAAATAATTCACATCCAACTTTGTAATCATAACAAGGTCCAACATACTCCATCAATTCGACAACTTTTTTGTAAGAGACCTTTATGCCATCCATGGAAAACAGGCCCAAACCATGTATTGACGATGGTGCAATGCGATATATCTTGCCTTTAATTCTAAAATCAATTTTTATTGGAGGAAGTTCCTTGGGGACCCATTGTTTCTATAGATATTAGTACCTAGAGGGAACCTCGATGTCGCCTTTTCTCTCATCATCATAAGAACATGACCCCTCTTGAGCAAGGAAAAATTTCATGTGTTTATTTAATTTCCTTCTAGTCTTTGACCTCTAGTTGATCTTCCTAATTCAAACATACTACATCACTCACTTTCTTCACTCGAGGAAGACACATCTGACAAATACCTATTTGCTGCTACCTGCACTCCATCAAATGAGAGAGATAGCAAGTAATGTGAGATATTTTTCAAAGTGTGAAATACATTAATCTCTATAGGGTGTATTGACTTATACTTGTTGATCCATGAGACTGCGTGGGATGCTCGTGAAAGGGGTTCGGGTACCTACATATGTAATTCAATCATCTTATGTTAGCTAAAAAAATCATGATACATATACTCAAAAACACATAGTAAGTACATTAAAAACCATAAGCATCCCATATGAATTAAAAATATTAAAAGGTACATCACAAATTAATTAGATTAAGCATTGATCGCATAACTACACATTTCTATCAAGAAATCAATATTAAATAGATTAAGCAATGATCACGTAACTGTACATTTCATTCATGTCATTCATCTTCTTCTTCATCCAACTCATCACCATGATCATCGTTGTCATCGACATCATCACCACCACCATCATTATCATCATCTTTTTCATCATCATCATCGGCATTAGCATCATCATCATCATCATCATCATCATCATCATCATCATCATCATCATCATCATCATCATCATCATCATCATCAGTAGCATCATCGTCATCATCATCTTCTTCTTCTTCAAGAAAAGTTGCGTCAAGAACATCATCGACTAACTTTTTTTGGTGATCATCATCTACATCATCTTCTAGTTGTTCACAATCTTCTTCTTCCATTGCATTAAACCTCATCATTCTTCCTCTTGGATCATGTCTAACAACAAATGACCAATCCAATTTATGTGGAACCTCTGAGTAAAATACCTGCTCACATTGGCTTGGAAGAACATAGGGCTCATCCCCAAATGGCTCAAACCACCTTGTATTAATCATTGAAAATCTATTGTCATGTTCAATAATAGTTCTATCAGGATCATTTTGATTAAGTCATAGCCTGTACCATCTGACAACAAAGAGAACCAATCTAAAGGAATTAAAGTCACACTCAAGTATATCATCCAAAATGCCATAGTATCAATTTTTAGACTCTCGAGGGTGTAATTCATTTCCAGATGAAATATTAGTCACCTGAAAGACTGCACTTATCCTAGAATCACAAGTTTTCTTTGTGTCATCCAGCTTTTTGATGCAAAATTTATGACCATTGCAAAACATAGCCTTGTGGTGTTTGACCTGCAAAAATATGTCAAACATGTATAAATTATTGCATTGAGAGTTCATAAACATACGGGTGATTAAAAAATTTATATGTACCTCAAAATCTCTTAAACCATTGCTAAATCTATTTCCCTTTATGTAACATTTGGATCTCTATTACGATGAGCTTCATTAAGAAATGAAGACACAACTTCCCATGTTAATGTGTTACCTAAATGATGACATTGTTCAATCCATACCATCATCCAATCTTGATTATTTGGAATATACAAATGTATTACATCTCACTCTCAAATAGCTGTACAAAAAATAAATAGATGACTTACAACCGATTAATTTTAAAGATTAAGAATTAATTAACATCTATAATAACATCTTATAATTTATTACCTCTCACTTTCCTCATTCTACCTTTCCCCACCAAGTACTCGCCTTCAAATTTTTTAATGGTGTCGAGATCCCAAATACAATCTATATGGATCTTTACTGCAAGCTTAGGAAGATATTCAGTAACATACACCATAGTCTGGTATACCATATATCCTTCCACCATAGAATCCTCAGGACATGCTCTTTGCAGAACCAAAGCCTTAAAAAATTTAAGGTGCCTCTCAACCATCCACATTGACTGAGTGTGTACGGGTCCACACAATTCAATCTCCTCAACTTGGTGTATGAAGTAGTGTTCTTGTGCATTGAAAAAGATTGAAGGTAGACACTTTTGCATTTCACACATTAGATGAGGAATTCTTCTCTTCCAATATTTTATATCTACTTTCACACATTAGATGAGGAATTCTTCTCTTCCAATATTTTATATCTGCTTTATGGATTTCTTTAGATGGAAACCACCTACAAGACATTCAAGACACAAAAATATATAAACACGAGACTTTACAATATATACAACAAATTGAATAGATATAATTTTTTATCTCATGTATTTTCCAAGATCATATTTCACTTGTTTGATGTTATTGTCAAAGTTCTCTAGGAGAGATAGGGATAGCACGTACTGCAACAATTATAAAAATAATCATGTCATTATTTTCTCACATAATACAATAAGAAGTACATGCAACTTACAAATATATTGTAAATATAAATGAACACGACTTACCTTGATGAAGGTATGCCAATCATGTGTTTTCAACCCTAGCCCATATTCACTTTTCTTTGATATGGTACTACTTATGTTTGCAGAAAATCCTGTGGGAAATCAAATTTTTTGTATGACTTCTTTTATGGCATCACATTGCTGCTCTATTAATAACCAAGGAAGGGCACTTATATTAATTTGTTCTCCATTTTTATTTGATTCAATAAAATTTTTCATTGCATGATTAGATTCATGAATGTTGCTACAAATTTTGACAATTTTTTCTTTGTCATGCCTTCCATCTAATATCTTCCACAATGTCTCTGTTACATTTTTTCTAATATGCATAGTATCAAAAAAATGCACAATTTGTAGCTGCTTGTAATAGGGCAACCTACTAAATTGTTCGGGATAACTTTTTAGTCCCTTTGGAAGGTGCTCAGTAGTATTGCCTTGATGAAATTCACAATCATCAATTACATAATTAGAAAACAAAACACAATATAAATATACAAATTCCAAACATAAACCATTAGGTAGAACGGTAGTACCTTGATGATTAATTATATTATATTCTAACTTCCATAGGCAAAGTGTCATTCTCCATGGCTTAGATGTAGTCTCTTCCTTCCCATTGAAAATATATTTTTTTGTAATTTGATAGTTATGATTTTTGTAGAGAAAGTGTCTATACTCATCAAACACCTACTTTCTTAAACTTTTTGAATGACAAGATTTCATCTTTGAACCACAAACTGGACATGCAAATTTTCCCTGTGTTTGAAAACCTACAAGATAATGATACAATTGGATTAAATATGTTAATTTTTATGTTTAGAATTATCATGTGCAACTTGAATTCACCATAACATGCCAGAAAAATGTGTTAAGCCTGGGGCATCATGTATTGTCCATACAAGCATTGCATGTAATTGAAATTATCTCTCCTATTGGTTTAGAGATGTCATACATAGTGACACCATTCTATAACTCCACCAACTCATCGATAAGAGGCTTAATATATACATTCATATCTTTACCTTGGTATTTACCTAGTTGAATGAACAACATTACATAATTATTGTGACCATTTTACTGCAAGATTTATAATTAAATGTAGATAACTATTAAATGATCAAATACCTAGAACAATCATTTCCAACATAACGTGCTCCCTCTTTATTGACATCCATGGAGGAATGTTATTGTTGATGACAAAAATAGGCCAAACAAAGTAAACAAATCTTAGCTCTCCAAATGGATTGACACCGTCTGCTGCCACTGAAAGCTTGAGATTTTGAGGTTCTTTGATAAAGTACGACCACTTTTCCTCTATGTCCTCAAATACAGAACCATCCACAGACATTCAAATAATGTCATCTTGACTCCTATTGCATGCATGGTAATCCATAAATTGTTCCAAGCTACTACACCTGAATAATCTTTGCAAACATGGTATAATGGGGATGTAATGAAGAACCTTGTGAGGCACCTTTTTTGTTATTTGATCTGTTCAATATCTACTCGTATGACATTCAAGGCATTCTATTGAAAATTCATGTTCTTGATGATAAATAATATGATCATTGGGACAAGCATCTATTGCTTGATACTCTACTCCAATATATTTCATAGTGGCACATAATTCTCGGTATGAGCGAGGGAGAATATTCGATGGTGGTAACAAAAACTCACTTATCAATCTATATAAAAAAAATATAAGTTGTTAATATTAACAATATTTATGATACATGTTTCACCCTTTAACTACTATAATGACATATATGACATACCTTAGCATACGGGACATTGTTATGTTGGATAAACTATTCATAACCTTCAAGTTCAACAACAACAATATAGCATAGAGAAGAGTTGTTTGGGAGCCTTCGTAAAGGGTCATGGCTGCCTTCTCAAGTAGAGATATATCATGGATGACATCAACATCATCTTGATCATCATCATCAGTTGCACCAGTACCAAATGTGTCATGGATCAATGTATTAATACCATCATCTTCAAATGTGTTATCTGACACATGATCATCATCTTCCATGGGATCATAATCTTCAGCTTCAATATTCGCACCTCCATGATCCTCCACTTCCAAATCCATATTCTCCATATTCACACCTATATGGTACATATCACATACTCCCCGAGGGAGGTCAACCTATATAAAAATGATGAACACAAATAAACCATGATAATGATCTTATCATCAAGTGTATTTCATATATATATATATATATATATATATATACATATTAATTGTTAAATAAATATAATAAAAAACTTACCAATTCATGATAATCAAACCCTCCTTCAATGTGACCATTATCCCTACAGTGTCTCTTAGCTTTTTTGATTAGAAATCTTCTAATGTTTAAGCCCTTACAAATATTACAGGGACAATAACATTTTCCATCGCCTTTTGTTTTCAAGTTAGACCACAATCTATTGATTGTACATCCCCATTACCTTCTTCACTTGGACTATCTGACATGATCCTTCTTCACTTAGATTATCTATAACCTAATTATATATAGAAATTGAAAAGTTAGTTATGAAATGATGTTGTAGTATAGTATACCAAATTGAAACACTTCTGTTATTGTAGTCTTCCACCTCAAAATCTTTCCTATTATGGCAAGAAAGAAAGATATTCAAATAATATAGTAGTTTGTAAATCAAAATAAAATATCATATATATTATACACAAAATATATTAGAAGTGCATCAAATTTGACCAAGCACTATTGGGAGCTAGATGTGGAAAAAAATGGACTTGTGATGATTTTCACAATAATACATTTGTCGCAGGGTATAAGTTCCCAGTAGAGCTTAGGAAAATCTGCATGGTGAAGGTTGTATATGTTGTGTGTGTGTGTGTGCATAAAAAAGGGGGCCTTTATATTTGATCTTAAAATGATAAATATGCATATCTAACGCTTTTTGAAGGTGCAGGGAACAACAAATGGAGGCAACTTGAGACCACAAATGGAGGCAAGTTGTTGATTGAGGGTGCAGGGAACAACACCCGTCAGTAATTTTATCAAATTGTAAATTTCAATTTTGAACTATTCTGTGAATATAGAACATGGATGTAATCTCAGAAAATAACAAAATGTAGACACGATAGATTACTTATTTTCTTATTCTACATTACTTACTATTTGAGTGCACGTTCCACCTACAACTTGATCAAGTCTTGTTTGATGCTTCAATTTTGTGTTGACTGTCCTGTAGAAGTACACAGTTTTGTATTTTCCCAATATGTTATTCAAAAAACAATAATAGAATAAAATACTTGTTGAGAAAGATCATCATAGGAGTATCAAAAAATCAATATCCAAAGGTAACTCAACATTATAAGACTCTTACATTCAATCTTCATCTCATGCACCTAATAAATGGGAGATAAAATACATGAAATTGAAAAATTACATTATATAACAATGAGCTAAAACTACTTGCAAAAGTAGTACCCAATTTATATAAAGAACATTTAACTAATGAATTGTGTTTTTCTTCTCATCTTCACTACCAAAATAATCACCCCTTTAATCTAACTGCACTATGCAAGTCTAGTTTAGCGACCATGTGTCTATCATCCTCAATCAAGACTAAGGAACACTATAGGAAAATACACTGTCTAAATTATCTACATTAAAAGAAACTATACTGAAAGCTTCTATGAATAAGAAAATAAAATTTAAAATTCATTACTTGCAACTACAACATTAGAGAAAAGTTGAATTTTATTTATTCCTTGATGGATATCTATACCGTGTCATAAATATCCCATTTTGACATAGGATAAGAGCATAGTGATAGAAGATAGATCCATTTTGAGCATAACCTGAAGTCATCGTATTGTATGAGAGTGCATCTTTTGAGATTTTTTTTTTTGAACATTTCAAGGGACCACTAGTTCTACAATTAAATCATCATAACTTTCCCATTACTTCATAATCACACATGCAACTGACTCTCTTCAAACTCACAATACGTTGCATGTGTAATACAAAACTCATGAGATTCTAAAGAAGGCCCCACTCTTAATCAGCCAAATCTTCCTTGTACCACACAAAAAACTATGTGATAACTATGTCTACTCCAACCTTAATTGTGTAAGAATTCATCATATTAGATAAAGTATGTTTAAGAATTTTTGGGATTGGTCCTTTGGCATGTATTAAACATAATACAATTTTCAGCATATTATTATCACTCTATTTCTTTGTTGTAAACATGCCATTGGTTCAATTTTTTAAATTTTTTTTTTTGTTAAATGCATTTAAAATTATCTTCACTATCTTATGATGATCGAAATGCTTCTTTATTTGTTAGCCAATTAATACATGCTAGTATATAGAGAAGACAATCAGAAGACAATGAAGATTTGCTTGACCAATAGTCTATAGAATTAGACCTTTATTTGGCTAGGTCAAATATTCCTTCGTGCTAGCAGTCTATAGAAATAGACCTTTATTTTAAATGTCTTAAACACAAAAATGAATACACTAAACTGAACAAATGACATGTTTACAATAATTATCATAACTCGCAAGAAAAACTAAAACAATGGCATGTTTATAACTGATTAAGTGTGAGGGCTTATTTAGAATCTCATGAGTTTTGTACTACACATGCAATGTATTGTGAGTTTGAAGAGAGTTTGTGCCATGTGTGATAGAACCTACTTTATCTATTATGGTGCATTGTTAAACAAATTAAGGGTAGAGTAGTTATTACTTAGGTTTTTGTGGGGGACAATGAAGATTTGTTTGAAAAATAGTAGGTCTTCTTTAGAATTTCATGAATTTTTACCACATATACTGTTTCAAGTGTTTCAGTCCTAGAGACAAGTGCAAATAGGAGTTTCTTTATTGAGTGAGGGCTAATTAGGCCTAGGAGAAGACAATTTGGGGATGGAAGTATTCATTAGTCAAAGGATAGAAGACTGAGATTGAGATGGGGTTAGTAACTCTAAAAAGGGTATTTGAAAAGGTAAGTACTTTTCCAGGTTGTTTAGAGACTTCGGGTGTAATTTTCTGAATTCTGTGTGTGTAGGGCTACTAGACAGGCCTAGAAGGGCCGTAGAAGAAGAATGGTGTAAGTTGAATAGATAAGAGTGAATGGGGTGTTGAAACATGGTGAATAGACCATTATGAGATGATACTTGATGTTAGGATTAGGGTGAAAATCCTAGTTGACGTTTTGACATGGTGGAGGCAATAGGTGCACTAGGTGGCCTAGGATGGAGATGGTGCTAGGAGGAATTGCCAAGAAATGAGGAAGTGAACTTGTGTAGTAGGGTTGTGGATGTGATTAACAAAGTTAGGGGACTCTACTTAATCCTTGAGTTGAGGCTAATTCCTTGAGTGGATTCCAAGTTAATTTTTGAATCCTCAAGCTGAGTTGGTCTCCTTAAGGTGATAGTAGAGGGCTCTGCATCAAGATGTATGAAACAAAGAAGAAGAGGAATATCAATAAAATATTAAATTCTCTGCAACTCTATTAATCCATTGTCCCATGGAGCAGTGAATCCATATGTGTGTTTGAACATGATCTTGGCTGGGTGATGATATAGGAACATTTCCTTTTGTTATATTTACACATTCATGAAATCATTATACTATTTTTATTGTTAATAAAGTCAAGAAATTGACTGGTGTTGGTGACTGTGATTGGTAAAGGGGTACAGTCAGTGGATTAAGGGTTCTAAACCTCTATTATGTAAATAATGAACTTTGAATCTTCCTAAAGAGTTTTCCAATGTTACAAAATCCCAATATTTATGAACAAAAATGCAGGCATTAGGGTCATTCTTAAAGTTTCATTTTATGTCGCTTTTGTGTGAGAGTTTAACTTTTTGATTTCCATTCAATGACACCTATGTTTGTGAGAAAAAATGCTTTAATATTTGAAGATAATGGTTCTTGGTTTTCCCTGGATGAAACTTAGATGAATGTTGCTAACTTGAAATTTGTCTTTGAACATTAAGTGTTTATTATGTATGCCTATACCTCATATAATCCAAAAAAATATTCAACACGAGGATTTTAGTAACTTAAAGGGCCTTAGTGACCAACTTTGAGTTGAGAAAATTTGGTGTCTAAAACTACATTATTTCCAAGATGTGTTGAGGAGTTTTCTCCTTGTTTAATTTTAATTGTTCCTGCACAATCCACTCATACAATAGTGAAATTCTATGCGGAAGGGATGGTTGATAGTGTTCCTTGAGGGAAGGGGGATTGTGAAAGATTTTTTATCATTGTATTGTTCATTTCTAATATGTTTGGATGCAGGGCAGACTAGGAGAATGAAGGATCACTCACCGATTGCATGATAACCCGGTTTTGAAGGGTCACTGGTTGAGGGGATAGTCAAGGTCCGAATGATTGGGCCATTGGAGGATCCTATTTCTTTGTATTAATTGCTATTCAAATTGGATGCATGGATTTCTTGTGAATTATCGGTTGCTATGTATCCTGCAACTGCATCCGTAAATTTGCATATACTTCTGTAGGGTTATAAGCCATTTAGGGATCAAAATAGAGAAAATAAATCAAAATCATTCTTTGTCCTATTTCCTTTTAACAAAGTCTCAACTATCAATGATACAATACATTTGATGCCCTAAGCTATCAATACAAATGGCACCTAGCTTGAAGCTCACGGGCTGTCCATTTGATAACCACAGTCAACATTTCAAAAAAATTGACATCCTTGAGCACAAGCACCAATAACATAAAATAATGGAGTTAAAGCATGGGGTAGGGCATGACACCAGTAGAATGCGGTGATTTCAGTGAGCATCTCAGCAATATAAAATGGCATCATTAAACGTGCTAGTAATATCAACAAACGTGAATCCAAACATTTCAAAATAGTGAATTGATATCCTTGAGCACAAGCACCAATAACATCAAATAATAGAGATAAAGTACTAGCTAGGGCATGACACTAGTAGAATGAGGTCATTTTAGAGAGCATTCATGATCAAATAAAATGCAATGCATGTGAAATTTTTGGTCGAATATGATGCCAGAGGCTCGAAAGATGAAGACATCACATACCTTCTCTTGTGCTCAGCTTTCGCTCGTTTTCTCCCTCTCCTTTTCTATGCAATTGAAATAAAAATGATTTGGCCGTTTCTTTTTTTTTTTCATCTATACCCCGAAACTGTTAGAATTTCAAATGGTCCATTTAAAACCCATTGGAATACTGACACCATCGGGGCCTATTACTAAAAAAACACCAAATTCATAAAAAAAATTTACCCATCAGAAGTTTCTATCAAAATTTGGCCCCAAATGTAGTAGTGATACATTAATATATCCTACAATTCATAGGATATGTTAATGGGTAATGTGGGTTTTAAGGGGCTGTAAGGGGTCCTAGGATACATTATTATATCATAGGACCCCTTAGGACCCCTCAGCATACATTAATGTATCCTAGGATTCCTAGGATACATTAATATATGCTAAAGGGTGCTAAGGGGTCCCGAGGGGTCCTAGGATACAATATTGTATTCTAGTACCTTTTATGACCACTTACATCTGCCATTATCCATTAATGTATCATAGGAGTCATAGGATACATTAATGTTGATGAGGGGTACTAAGGGGTTACACATATAATCAGGTGCATTGGTGTTGACTCCAAGATGTAAATACCACTTATGACCCCTCTGTTAGAAAGTAAAGATCCCCAAGATAACTGAGAGGGGGGGGTGAATTAGTTATCTGATAATTTATCCATTCAATAGATTTAAACAATATAATCAATGTATTGATCAACCATAGAAAGATAATCATACACAATTGCACAATAACACAAGATATGTTAACTAGGGAACCTCTTGAAAAGAGTAAACCCTGGTGGGAATGATGCCCACAAAATGATGCACTAATATAAAAGTTCCTTGTTAGAGGATGGACCCTGTTAGGAGTCTTATGAAATACATTCAGTACACATAAATCCCTGTTAGGAGATTTTGAATCTCTGTTAAAAGATTCTAACCTGGTTAAGAGTTTATGAAAGACAGAAGGACCCACTGCCCAAACAGCTTCAAGGCAAGATCTCTGAACCCACTGTCCAAAAGATCTTAGAATTATTCAATAGAATAATATGAAATATATTACCTCCTTCACATTGTGCCAAAACTGCACTCTCTGCTACACAAGATCACAATTCCAGATCTTTGTACTCACAAGTCTTCCTTCATCACTGAATTAGCTCTTTTCTTCACTTCATGCATATATTCGCATCTCAATCTTCATAGTAAACATTACAATAAGGAAAAAATTCCTTCTTATATACCAAACTCAAATAATTACAAATGAGTTGGTCCTCAATTACAAAATAATAAATTCTACACGCTACACACAAAATTCACATAAAACTGTCGGCTTCCAGTTATTGTAACTTTCTCCAAACATATCCTCAAAGTTTGCGCTATGAACCACATCATCATTAATGAGTCTCCAACATCCCTTTAATTGCACAAAATCAGATTCCATCCCAGCTAAGAGATATCCTCTGATTTCTGAACATCGCTACACAGAAACACTGTCTAAACACTGCTTTCACCAAAATGCTCATAACTCTTACAAATGAATGAATTTATTTTTGTGATATTAACCATAGGTTAATAACACACCAAAGAAAATACCATCAACTGTGTAAAATCCAATCTACAATACAACATGTGTGCAAAACAAAACTGTACCTACTTTCCTGCTAATATCCAGAATATCACTGTGTTGACATCAATGACAATCCAAGTCATGAATGCAACAACAACTACTACATAATGACTACCAAAACACTTTGCATTCATTCCTAACAATCTCCCCCATTGGCATTGATGGAAACATAGATGAAAAACATCCAATGTTCCAAAAATCCAATACTGCAACATCACTGCAAAATATCAAATCAAATCTTGCTTCGTTTTCCTATTCAGCTCTCTCATACAATCCACAATCTTCTTCATGTATATCTCTCCCCCATTGACATCAATGATAGAAATTTCATCACTAAGTCAACAACAACTTAATGTCAAAAGACACTTTTCAGAATAATTCAATAACAAGAGTCCTCATGACTCAGCTCATAAACTCCCCCATAGAGGAAGTTCCAACATCCAATCTAGAAGAAAGATAGGGCTCATATACCACTGGATGGATGCAATCATCTACATCAATTCTCAAAAATAGGTTGGGGCATAACCCCAAGCATACCTCTCAGATACACAAATGTATCCTTAGGTAAAGGCTTTGTAAATATATCTACTATCTGCTCCTTTGTACTTATGTACTCCAATCTTACTTCTTTTTCTACAAATTTCTCTCTTACAACATGATACTTGATCTCAATATGTTTAGTCTTAGAATGTAAAATAGGATTTTTTGACATACTCACTGTACTAGTGTTATCACAATGTATAACAACAAGCTCATCAAACTTTATTCCAATATCCTTCAACATCTGCTTCATCCAAATAATCTGATTACAATTATTTGCTCCTGCAACATATTCTGCTTCTGCTGTGCTTTGTGAAGTACAATTCTACTTCTTACTTAGCCAAGAGACCAATTTACCTCCAAGAAAAAAGGCTCCACCACTGGTGCTTTTCTTTTCATCAATGCTGCCTCCCCAATTTGCATCAGTATAGGCACATAAGGTAAAATCATCAGAATTCTCATACCATAATCCATAATCCATTGTTCCTTTCACATATCTCAGTATCCTCTTTACTACTGCATAATGTGATTCTCTAGGTTCTTCTTGAAATCTTGCTACAATCCCCACTGAATGTGCTATATCAGGTTTTGTATGTGTCAAGTACTGCAATCCTCCAATCATAGATCTGTACTTTTTCTGCTCAACTGCTAGTGTCTCATCTTTTCTAGATAACTTATGTCCGGTTACCATAGGTGTTCCAACAGGTTTAGAATCTTCCATTCCAAATATTTTCAATAATTCATTTAAATACTTAGTCTGACTTACAAATATACCTTCCTTGCTTTGTGTTATCTATAATCCCAAAAAATATTTCATTTCTCCAATCATGCTCATCTCAAATTCAGTCTTCATTTCATCTGCAAATTTGTCACTAGCTTCATCTTCTCCTCCAAAGATAATATCATCAACAAATATAACTATAACCAACAAACCATTCTCAATTTCTTTTGTGTATAAGTTAATATCTGCTGTTCCTTTTATAAATCCCAATTTCAATAAATACTTATCCAATCTTGCATACCAGGTTCTAGGTGCTTGTTTTAATCCATATAAAGCTTTCTTTAACTTACATACCATATCTCCTTCTTGTGTCAAAGGAAAACCTTCAAGCTGCTCAATGTAGACTTCTTCTTCCAATTCACCATTCAAAAATGCTGACTTCACATCCATTTGATACACTATAAATTTCTTGTAAGTTGCATATGCTAGAAACATTCTCACTGCTTCAAGTCTGGCCACAGGTGCAAAAGTTTCTTCATAGTCAATTCCTTCTTCTTGTGAAATCCTTTACATACCAATCTTGCTTTGTTTCTTCTCACTTCTCCTTGTTCATTCATCTTGTTTCTGAATACCCACTTTGTTCCAATCACATTCTTGTCTTCAAGTCTAGGGACCAATTCCCATGTCTTATTTTTTTCAATCTGCTCTAGTTCTTCTTTCATAGCATTGATCCAATGTTCATCTTCACAAGCTTCATTAGTAGTCTTAGGTTCAATTTGAGAAATCAAACATAAATGTACCTTATTTCGAGTCAAAACTCCTCTATCTAAACTTCCAATAACTTGCTCAACAGGGTGATGTCTTGAAGTATACCTATTAGGTGTCATAGTTACTGATCTTGTTCTGACTGTAGATTCTTCTCTGCTTTCTTCTCTATTTTCTTCTCTATTTTCTTCTCTATTTTCTTCTCTGTCTTCTTCAGTATGACTTTCATTTAGCAAATCACTGTTAGTTTAAAAAAAAAATTCTGCATTGTCAATGTTAGGCTGAGGTTGTGCTTCTCCATCAGAGTCATAATCAAGCATTCTTTCCTGAATTTTAAACTTCTCATCAACTTTTACATTTGCACTTTCAACAATAGTCTTAGTTCTTTTGTTATAACATCTATATGCTTTGCTTTTTAAATAATATCCAAGAAATATTCCTTCATCACTTCTAGGATCAAACTTTCCTATATCATCATCTCTCTTAATATAACATTTACTTCCAAAAATTCTAAAATACTTAACTGAGGGTGTATGTCCAAACCATAATTCATAAGGTGTCTTGTTTGTATCTGCTCTGATTTGTACTCTGTTCATAGTGTATACTGCTGTGTTCACTGCTTCTCTCCAAAAAGTTTTAGCCAAATCATTTTCAAACAACATAGCTCTTGCTACATCAGTTATTGACCTGTTCCTTCTTTCTGCAATACCATTTTGTTCTGGTGTTCTAGGGGCTGAAAGTTGTCTCTTAATACCATTCATTTCACAAAAGGTGTTAAACTCTCTAGATGTAAATTCACCACCTCTATCAGATCTTAGACACTTAATCTTCATTCCAGATTCATTCTCAATTTTGCTTTTCATGATCTTAAATTTATCAAATGCTTCATATTTTTCTTTCAAAAATGCAATCCACATCATTCTTGTAAAATCATCAACAAGAATCATAAAATACCTTTCACCATAGAATCCTCTAGTCCTAGTAGGACCACTCAAGTCTGTATGAACAATCTCCAACTTCTCTGCCGATGTGAACTTCTTATTGGGAAATGAACTCCTTTTCTGCTTTGCCATCATACATTCTTTGCAAATCATGTTAGTAGGTTTCATAATTCTAGGTAAATCTCTTACCGCATGTGTAGTGCTCACCTTGAGAATATTATCAAAGTTTATATGACAAAACCTTTTATGCCATAACCAACTGTCATCAATCCTAGTTATCAAACATGTCATCTCAGTAGGATTCAACTGAAATACATTACCTTTGGTTCTGGATCCTTTTCCTATCAGATTTCCATCTTTATCTTTTATCACACAAGTTTTCTCAGAAAACCAAACTTGATAACCCTTATCAGCCAATTGTCCAACGCTTAGTAGATTATGTCTTAGTCCATCAATAAAGTAAACATCATCAGTGTTAGTCTTTCCATCAAGAGTAATAGATCCTATACCCTTAATCAAACAAGGTGCATTGTTACCAACCCTAACAATTCCTCCATCATAATTATCTAACTTAACAAACTTTCTTTTATCTCCAGTCATATGATGTGAACAACCACTGTCTATAATCCAATTAGATTTCTTTTCAACTTGTGAAACTAATGCTTTTTCTTCCCTTTTATCAGATTCAAAACTTTCTTCTTTAATTGCTACAAATCCTATTTCCTCAAAGTTATCATTATCACTGTCACTTAAATGTTTTTCAATTCCTACTTCAAAATCTTCATCATTTGCATAGTAACATTCTTTAGATCTCCTAGGTTTAAAGTTGCTTCTATACTTCTTAACTCTTTTAGGACATTTAGATGCAAAATGACCATATTCTTGACAAGTCCAACATTTAAAGATTTTCTTACTATCTGGTTCTCTTTTTACAAGTAATGCAATACCTTCTTCAATCTTCTTATCTTCCTCAAATCTGCTACTGCTGGCATAATCTCCATTCACACTAGTACTTCTTGTAGGTCTAATGCTAAGAGCACTGAATGTTGTTTCCATTCTAGGTAGCTCTCCTGATAATCTCAAGTTCATCTCTGCTGTTTCTAATCTTCCAAGAAGAGTCTCTCTTGAAAAGTTTGATGTATAAGGTATCACTTGTTCAATCATCTGCGTTGTCTGCTTGAATACTGGTGTCAAAGTTCTCAGAGTTTTCCATATCACTTCATTCTCTGTCTTATCACCTCCACAAGACTTTATTCCTGTCAAAATCTCAGACATCCTAACAATATAGCTTCTAATAGATTCATCTTCCACCATTCTGATATCTTCAAATGCACAAATCCAATTATGTAATATAGCCTTCTTTGCATGTTCATCACCTTCAAAAGTAGAATGTAAAGCTTTCCAAATTGCATGAGATGTTTTCAAACATCTTACCTAACTATATTCATTCTCCGGTAGTGCTGATAAAAGTGCTTCTCTTGCAAGTATGTTACACATGAATAGATCTAGTTCATCTTTAGTTCCTGCCTCTAGATTGTCTTCCTCAATGATAGTCTTCTCATTCTTTGTAATCAACCAATAACTTGGTCCTAAACACAATAGATGTGTCTTCATCTTTTCTTTCCAGCTGTCAAAATTTACTCCATCAAACTTAGGGCTTTCTTTTCTGAAATTTGCCATGGATCTCCTTAAGTTGTTAAACTTTTCTTTCAAGGCCCTGCCGCTCTGATACCAATTGTTAGAAAGTAAAGATCCCCAAGATAACTGAGAGGGGGGGTGAATCAGTTATCTGATAATTTATCCATTCAATAGATTTAAACAATATAATCAATGTACTGATCAACCATAGAAAGATAATCATACACAATTGCACAATAACACAAGATATGTTAACTAGGGAACCTCTTGAAAAGAGTAAACCCCAGTGGGAATGATGCCCACAAAATGATGCACTAATATGAAAGTTCCTTGTTAGAGGATGGACCTTGTTAGGAGTCTTATGAAATACATTCAGTACACATAAATCCCTGTTAGGAGATTTTGAATCCCTGTTAAAAGATTCTAACTTGGTTAAGAGTTTATGGAAGACAGAAGGACCCACTGCCCAAACAGCTTCAAGGCAAGATCTTTGAACCCACTGTCCAAAAGATCTTAGAATTATTCAATAGAATAATATGAAATATATTACCTCCTTCACACTGTGCCAAAACTACACTCTCTGCTACACAAGATCACAATTCCAGATCTCTGTACTCACAAGTCTTCCTTCATCACTGAATTAGCTCTTTTCTTCACTTCATGCATATATTCGCATCTGAATCTTCATAGTACACATTACAATAAGGAAAAAATTCCTTCTTATATACCAAACTCAAATAATTACAAATGAGTCGGTCCTCAATTACAAAATAATAAATTCTACACGCTACACATAGAATTCACATAAAACTGTCAGCTTCCAGTTATTGTAACTTTCTCCAAACATATCCTTGAATTTTGTGCTATGAACCACATCATCATTAATGAGTCTCCAACATCCCTTTAACTACGCAAAATCAGATTCCATCCCAGCTAAGAGATATCCTCCGATTTCTAAACATTGCTACACAGAAACACTGTCTAAACACTGCTTTCACCAAAATGCTCATAACTCTTACAAATGAATGAATTTATTTTTGTGCTATTAACCATAGGTTAATAACACACCAAAGAACATACCATCAACTACGCAAAAGCCAATCTGCAATACAACATGTGAGCAAAACAAAAGTGTACCTACTTTCCTGCTAATATCTAGAATATCATTGTGTTGACATCAATGACAATCCAAGTCATGAATGCAATAACAACTACTACAGAATGACTACCAAAACACTTTTCATTCATTCCTAACACCCTCACAACCCCCATAACCCATTAATGTATTCTAGGAGTTCTAGGATACATTAATGTATGTTGAGGGGTCGTAAGGGGGAGTATGAGGTCATAAGGGTTCCTGAGGGGTCCTATGATACATTAATGTATCTTAGGAACTCTTAAGACCCTTTAAGACCCCTTGTGACCCCTATTACCCATTAATGAATCCTCAGATTCTTAAGATACATTGATGTATGCTAAGGGGTCATAAGGGTTCCTAGGATACATTAATGTATCATAGAACCCCTTAGGAGAACTTATGACCCCATACAACCATTTATAACCCCTTTCAACCCTTATTACCCATTAATGTATCTTAGGATTCCTAGAATAAATTAATGTATGGTAAGGGGTCATAAGGGGTCCTAGGGGGTCCTATAATATATTAATGTATCCTAAGACCCCTCAGGACTAGGTTTCATAAGGGGTCCTAGGATACATTAATGTATTCTAGGACCCCTCAAGACCCTTTATGAGCCCTTAGGACCTTTATTAACCATCGATGCATTGTAGGAGTCCTAAGATACATTAATGTATGCTGGGAGGTCCTAAGGGGTCATCATGGGCCCTTAGGTGTCCCAACATATAGTATTGTATCATAGGACCCCTCAAGACCCCTTATGAACCCTATTAATGGGTCATAATGGGTCTTGCAAGGTCCTAGGATATATTAATGTATCCTAGGACCCCTTGTAACCCCTCAGGAACCCTTATCATATATTAATGTATTATATGACCCCTTAGGACCACTTATGACCCCTCATAGCCTACATCACTCGTTAAAGTATCCTACGAGTCCAATGATATATTTTAATGTATGATGAGGGGTTGTAAGGTCTCTCTCTCTCTCTCTATCTCTCTAAAACCTAAGCCTTAAATCCTAAATCTTTTCTACCTTTATCCCTTTCCCTCCTCTTTCTTCCCCTTCCATCAATCTCTCCCTCTTTCCCTTATGTTCCTCTTCCCCATCTCTTTCCCTTCTCTCACTCTCATCCTCTCTCCCCAATTTCCCTACCCATCACTCTCTAAATCTATGCTCTAAGCCCTAATCCTAAAACCCCAACCCTATAACCATAAACCCTAAATTTTAAAATCTTTTCTCCTTTTCTTCCTTGTCCTTCTCTCACTCTCTCCCTCTCTTCTCCATCTCCCTGATAATGTACATAAGGGATTGTTAGAAATATTCACAAAATCAAGATGTGATGAGTGAAAATGTCTATGAAAGGCCACACATGCTAAAAGGGGCCTAAGTAAGCAATAAATTGTATAGGGATATAATTTACAATGCTACATATATTAATCACTACATTCTCCAATTGGTCACTGAGTGAATGAAGTTATCAAAATTATATATTATTACAAGGCATTATATTGTATGATTTAACAAAGTTAAAGAGGTAAAAAATACTTTTAAACTAACATCTATTCTAGGTTCATCATGGATTTTCCTCCACATATGTGTTTGACAACTCATACTAGGCCCTCACCCTCATCAAATTAGTATTAAATAACATTAAAATAAAACACATATAAATATAGATTCCAACATGGATGACTAGTAACATATGTTTATTCCTGATAACTGGAAGTTCAAGTGTCTTGAACTCTTCTTTCATTTCTAGTGGTTTTCATATCTCTAAGTATGGTTTTATATGCATTGAATCCAGAACAAATTTTATTGTAAATCATTCTTCTTTCTTCTGACGTAATTTATCAAATATTGATCTTAAAATTTCTAGCAATTGGCTATGTATAGATTAGTACGTCAAACACTATTTTTCTTTCATTTTTCTTCAGCATAGATTCTTTGAGGGAATTTTAGATTCTATCTCTATAATTTTAAAGTGCTTCTACAAGATAAAGACTATTACCCTTGATACAAGCAAACACCTATAATGGGATAAAACACCTTGAAGCTTTTATCAACTCTTATTTTAGAAATTATTAATACATATATTATTTGTATGTGTGCCCTTACATAGAATCATAACTCATTACTTATCATCTCATGTATATTAAATTGTTATTACGAAAGTACCATAACATTAATATTTGTCATAGGCTATTCGAAGTAAGCACATTTAAAAAAGGCTTGATATAGAATGACACTATTAAGAAGGGGAAAATGTCAAACTAGGAAATGTTCAATCATTTATTATGTTTGTTATTCCTAAATACTAAAGTACCATAACATTAATATTTGTCATAGGCTATTCGAATTAAGCATATTTAAAAAAGGCTTGATATAGAATGACACTATTAAGAAGGGGAAAATGTCAAACTAGGAAACTAAGATTAAAGATTGATTTAGGAAATTTATGATGGAATGCTTCTAGTGATGAGTCCCTCAATCTTTACCATTACTAAGATTTTAATGTGAATATTTATTAATTCTAATAAATTTAGAAATATTTAAAAATAAATATATTTAATTTCTAAGCTTTTAATATTTGAAATATAAATATGAAATATTATCTTAATGAATTTCTTAATTACAAGTAATTTATTTATGTATTCATATTTAATGTTATCTTCAAATTCTTTAATTCTAATTTCTACAAAGTCAATTTACTTTTTTTTCTTTATTTAATAAAATTTCAAAAAATTTAAAAAGAAAAGCATCTTCCTATTATTTAAACTATACATATCTTTGATAAAATCTTCCAAAAGAGTTATGAAATGTTCAATCATTTCTTATGTCTGTTATCTTAAACATTATCTAATTCTTATATAATTCTAGAACTCTTAAAAATATACATTTTTAACATTATAGATTATATATAAGTGTGCAAATGACAATGAAAAGATTTTTGTATCAATATTAGAAATTGTACTCTTTGATCTATCATTAAACGAAAATAGAAAGAAAAAAAGTCAATTTGTCATAAATATAATAAAGAACATTAATCTAAAATCTATTTACAACTAAATCTAAAACATTTAAATATGACCCTAATATATTTCTATTCATAATAGTTTTTAATATTAATATTGTATTATTTGATCTATCCTTAAAATAAATAGAATTCAAAATATTCGTCTCATAATAAGTATAATAAAGAACATTAATAGAAAATCAATAAGGCTCTTAATATACTCCAACTCAGATCGAATTAAAACGACAATACCTTTAATGGAAGCACAATGCGCTGGTGTCTGCAGTCTTTCCTGCGTCCAGACAGGCAATGCAGGCGCTTCAGTTCATTTCGACTGCATTCTTTTCCTTTTGTCTCCATAATTGAATATATTTCGTACTCTCCCGTGAGTCATCAGAACTGGGTTGAATAAATGCGTAGACAACTCAATATATCAACAAATCTGAGTACTTATTCAACAATGTTCTCATGACTCCCACAACCACAATAGAATACGAATTATACTGAATTATTTCTTGACAACGGCAGACAAATACGAACTATACTCAGTTATTTCTCCACAACCAGAGACAAGTATGAATTATACTGACTTATTTCTCCACAACCGGAGACAAATACGAACTATGCTGAAATATTTCTCAACAGATGGAGACAAACAGAAAAGAATACGGTCGAAATGCACGAGAACAGCTGTTGGGTCACAAGAAATAGTGCAGACTTTACCGCACTCTGCTTGCATTGAATATTTTAGCACACAATGTTTAGTTTTCTACCATTAAAGAAATGTGGTAGGACAAATATTTCTTTCCATTTCAATCTTTCATAATTATAATTTTTGCTGTTTATGTTTTCAGTGCCAGTATCCTTTGCAGCTTTTATTAGTCTGAAGTTGACAGTTTGCGCTTTTAATTTAACCAATTAACAACGGACAACTGCATATTTGTATATATTTATACCTTAAACCTATTTTTTTTAAAAATGATATGGATTTCAAGCTTACGCAATCGATCAAAACAGCTTTAGCTGTGAAAGTTTTGAATTCTATTGGTGTTACACGGTACAATGAACTATGCAATGGTTTACATTACTTTGTTTCAGTCGAAGCCAGAAATTTATGGTGGGTAATTTATGATGGCAAATTCTTAAAAAGGACATTTCAACATTGAATGTTCATTTCAGTTTCAGTAATATCATTTTTGTCTGGGTAGTACATCACAAAAAAATGACGGTAAACAAGAGAAACTGACAACGTTAGTGAAGCCTCATGCTTGCGAGCTGTTTACGTCAAACAGGGTTTCTTACTAAACCCAAGTTGATATCCTCGAAGAGAGATCAGTCTCCTTACTATGCACACTATTCATACAGTACAATGTATCGAAGAATATGTTTAAACCCTCTTTTGAAGTGTGCAAGGGGCTTGAATGGTATTGTTTTATATCATATTCTCCCTTTTCCAACTTGTACAATAAGAATACAACATTATAACCTCGAGCATAAGTGGGAGAATACATATTTAGTTGAGGCTAAAAAAATTGGTGGTTTAATAGGAACTTTCTTATTTTACTTGTTTGAGTAGAAATAATTAAAAATATGGCTTCATTGTTTGTTTTATTTGCATTTAATGTTTCATTCGTTGTAGAATGTTTTGGACATTGCATAATAAATTTGTATTTCTAATAATATCCATGAGTTTCATGATCAATTTCATATGAAAAATTGTTGGATTACAGTTTCTTGGGAATACAATGGAGTTTTGATATTCTTGTAGGGGTTCCTTAGAAATTTGACAAGGTATTGGAAATTCTATAGGAGGTTTTACACTTGAATAATATATATAAATTCATAGCATCTTTAAAATATTTAGAGGAACATATGATAAAATACATTAACCCAAATGCTACCCACAAGCGCCTTAGAACACGCACCCAAAACCAAAAAGGGTCTAATACCCAAACTCTAGAGACTTGAAATCAAACCCCAGATACTAAGAAAGGTCCAATAATCTAACAACACAAAGTTGACGGTTTAAGGAAGTTTATTCACAATGATGAACATGGTATCAAATTGTTACAAACTATTGCCCATCTTGTTGATAGTAACATTAACCTCTTAAGGATTGTGCTCAAGATCTAGGTTTAAATCAACCACCCACTAGTGTTGAAACATATATGCCTATTATTACTTCATTACCTAGTGTTTCTACTTATGCTCCACTCCTCATGACTAGATCTATTTCAAATATCAATCATATACATGTTAGTCTTGGAAACACTCCTAATCCTATTGTTCCTCCTCCTTCAAGTGTTCCATTATTTCACAACCTTTATCCATGCCTACCTACAACAATGTCCCATTTTCATATTTCAACGTTCATTCAATTTCCCATAATGGTCCCAAAATTTCACATATGTCTCATACCAACCTCTCCATCAAATCCACTAAAATTAGTTTTACTCAAACCGTTTCATCCTTGTAACAGTGAATTGCCTCTGTGAGTCAATCCATATTCAACATTCACACATATGACATTGCTCTCCCATTTTCCTTAGGCATTATTCAGGTAGTTATCCCTCAATACATGGAAATACCTCATTTTGAGACTTATAATGGTAAAGGTTATTCATTGACTCATGTTAAGACCTTTCAAATATTGTGTAGTGACTTTTCCCATATCATAGGTTCATGACTAAATTTTTTCCTAGAACCTTTCGAGATAAGGCCTTACAATGGTATTGTTATTTAACCTTTTATCGATTCCTTAAAAAATACTTCTAATGAATTCATCCAACAATTTTGAAACAATATTGTTCCTAAGATTTCTTTGACTGATTTAAAGTATTATAAATAAGGTGTTAAATAAAATGTAACTTATTTCATTGGTAGATTTAAGCATTTGCATGAAAAAAATTATTATCATATACCTAATGTTGATATTCAATGTATTTTCATTGCTAATTTATTAAAATACATTAGAGATAAGATATTGCTTTCTAAATTCTCTTCTTTTACTCAATTGTGTGCAATGCTTTATAATTATCAACTTCAAGTAAGTCAATTTGAGAGAACCACTCCAATGGCTCTAGTTGATAAGACTAACAAGCTACATCCCGACCTTTCAAAAAGTTTCAAAAACTAAAAGGATTCATAAAGATCAACAATTCATCAAATAAAATTGATGCACAAGTGGCAGTAACATCCAAAGATGTGTCTCCTTTTTCATTTAATTTTAGATCTTGTATTTTTACACTTCTTTTTGAATCTTTACATAATGTGATGTTGAAGTTGATTAATTATAATGTATTAAAAATTCCTCCCATTAATCCAATTGATCCTTTCAAATAATCAAACAAAAACAAATCTCAAAGATTTTTGGCAATATCATCGTCGACCTGGTCATGATACTAAAAAGTGTTTTTGTTTCAAATATATTTTTAAAGACCTCATTGATTTAAATACTATATCTATTGAGGGTTTAATTATAAAGTAAACAAGTCCATCTCCCTTCCCAACCAAAACTTGTAAATTTATACCAATCCTTCACTTTCCCACTCAACCAATATCATTGAGTCTATTCCTTCTTTGCCTTCTTTATCTACGTATCTTTTTGACTCTCCTACCATTATGAACTATGACACCGAGTATACCAAAGCCAATAATTTCATCAACCTTATTGATCAATCAAAACCTAAATCTAAACCTTAGCCTAATCTTTGCATTACATTTGATCCTAGTGAGATTATTAAGTCACTTGATGATCCTCTTACATAGTTGCAAAGTTTAATGGTCTTCCCTTTTGTGAAGTTCTTATAGATCCTACTTGCACGTGATGAATGTTATCACTGAGAAGGATCTTTACACTATATAAATCCAACAAGATTTCTATGATAAACCTAATGTGGTTATCAAAACACTTAACAGTTTCAATTATCCTACCCATGGTTGCATTGCTCTTAATGTAGAAGTTGGTAAGGAAACCTTAAATGCCAACTTTATTGATCAGTTTAAAGTTATACTTGTCCCTCCTTGCCTCACCTCCATGAAAGATATAGTCTATCCTATCCATAAACTTGTCTAAAATTTCCCCATGACGGAGAAATCATCATGATTAACCATAGTCTTTATTAATCTTTAGCTACTCGAGGAAAATTTGACCTTGGATTATTTTGGCCTTCTTGTCTCAACCACTTCAACCTCACAAGGATAACTATTTCCCATCGTCTAAAAAAATTTAAAATTAAGAATATTTGTAAACTTAGCAATTGTTTCCCAATAATTCCATATGCCTTCCCTAGACCCATAATTTTTTTTACACCTTCCACACCTCTTATTTATGCTTCTCTTCCACCGAGATGGTACCTTATAAATGCTTTACATTTGTTATCAATATCCATCAACATAGTGAGGTGTTTTTTTTTCTTCCTCTTAAAGAAGAAAATGACATGATGTTGATTGATCCTAAACCCAATAAAATCTAAAAAAAACTAAGTGTAACCATTGTGCTCATGATTGTCACTATAAATGTCATGCTATATCCTATGAGCATGCATCCTAAAACATTTCCTCCCCTAAAATAACTATTTATGCTTTGATTCTCTTTAATTAACCTATGCAAAGCCCACGGGAGGAAGTTAATCTAAATAAGATAAAATTGAACAAACATGATGATTCTATTTTTATTAGAGATCCTATTTTGATCAATTTGAACAAAAAAGATACTATTGATGATGATTTTAATTTTTGTAACGAAAATGATGTTCATGCTAGAATGATTCTAATGATATATATATCCTTATTGATATTAATTGTGATTTACCAGCTAGATTTACAAAATAATTATCTCTTAATCCTAGTGACAAATAAACCAACTCATCCTTAGAGCATGTTCCTTCTTTGGAATTGGATATTGTTCCATCTACCGTGATCAATGTTTCTCATCTTGTATGTTTCCCACTTTCTCTAAATGATATAGACTAAGATGGGGGGTAGGAAATATGCTTGATTAGCTTCTCTTGTATCAAGTGTATTATCTTTGTGTTTTTGTGTTGTTATGTGCTTCCCCCTTGATGTGACTCTTGTTATTTGTTTTGTTTATATTTCTTTATATGACTATTGTTCCTCCATTTTCACAAGGTGATAAAGGAATCATCTTGTTGTGATATTCCTCTATTTGTATCTAATTTCTTTTATTTATCATATACATGTTATGTTGTGCATGTGCTATTTTTCATAAATGTGCCTTTATGTTGTCTAATTAGGGATGATCAAAATGGTAGTTACTATTATTTTTGGTCTGCATAATGCTAGCCCAAAATGAGTCTTCTTTATATCTCCTATGTGACCTTCTATTACACTTATAGTTTTGCTACCTTTTGGGGATGCTGATCTAGTTTATATTGATAAAATTTTATGATCTATATACATGAGTTATCATATGTAGTACTAACTTGAGAGTTAGTAGATCCCTTTGGTGCTCTCTTTCATCATGTGCTTCATTTCCCTTGATGTGTTAAAGTCATTGCTCCTACTAAGGTGTTTGCAATTGGTTCTTTGACTAACTTCTTTCATTTGGTCCTTAAACTGATTGCTTTTCTGGATCCCTTAATGGATACATGCTTTCTTTAAGGACCAATATTATTTATTTTGATGGATTGACTAGCATCTCATATCTTTCTAGAAAATAAATTCCATCTTTTGTAGTGGCTCAGTATTTTCCCTTTGCACAATCCATAGTAAGACAATGCCTTACTAGTCTAGTTGGTCCTCTCTCTCTCTCTCTCTCTCTCTCTCTCTCTCTCTCTCTCTCTCTCTCTCTCTATAATATTTTCCTCATTTATCTTGGTTTTGGATTTGATAAGGACCTAAGTTTCTTGGGGTCTTGGAGTTTCCATGTCTCCTTAACTTTTATAATTTTTTCCAATGCATTGATATGCTTTGTTAGATTAGGTGAAATACTAATCTCCCAAGAACACCTGCATGCATAACCCTGTCACATGGAAGAAGCAAAGAACAGAAGCAAGAAAAATCTATGGAGGCCAAAAAGCCAGAGACATCTTATGGACATGCAAAGAGAAATTGTATTCCAAGACTATCTAAAAAGAATATACAAAGGGTTCAACCATATAGGTGAACAATAAAACCCTAAAGCTATAAAGCAAAAAATAAAGCTAGGTTGCACATTATAATTAATAAATATATTAATTATAATGCACCTAAAAGATAGCTTAAGTAAATAGAGTAATAAATGACTTAATTAATTAAACCAAAGTGATTTAATTAATAAGCATAAAGTATGATTACTCTAACACCCCCCCTTAAGCGTAGCTCAAGAGAGAAGCTAACCTAGCACAGCTATGAAAGCAGAAAATGGGTCCCGGCAACAAGGCCTGATTAGGTACCCAAGTACAAGAAAATAAACTAGATGAAGGAAACAAAGCCTCCAATCTAGGGAATGTCCCAAAGAAAGGAACAAGAAAGAGCATGAAGCATCTCCGAAGCATGAAACTGCAAACACTGTCAGAAGAATACTGCTGGAACCCCCACTGAAATAGTGCATGACCAGGTAGAGAAGACAAATTCTGAAGAGCTGATCAATCAAAGAGGTGACCTCCAAAATAGGAATGAATGAGTGTCTATATAGTAGATGATCCATCTCACCGAAATGCATAGGTGCCTAGCCACTGCATCCACCTAGTACATAGGAACAAAAACTGAATACGTAGATCACTCAACCGAACCAAGGAAGCAATAGAGCCAATAGGTGAACCCCCCCATAATGCTGAACGGGGTGACAGGAACACTGAAATGCAATGCCAAAAACATCTGCAAGAAGAAGAAACAGGAACACCTATGTGCAAAAGAAGGTACAAGCACAGGATAAAGGGCGGTGTTAAGACACAAACTACATGAGGCTAATGTCATGGAAGGTACACTCACTTGACAAAGGTGGATGAGCACAAAAGGCAAAACATCATAACCCCCCATGGCACTTTATAACTGAGTGCGTATACAAACAAACACAAGGTGTACAAGATCCCAGATATGCAAAAGTAGGCACTTTATCTCAGTGCGTTTACAGAAACAAAGATGCAATAGAAGAGCATGCAAGCTCAAAAATCAGAAAGAAGAGTGAGCTATGAACTCAAAAGAAGAGATCCCCGGACCTGTAGAACCAAGCACTCCACCAGAGGGCATAAACTGCCAAACGCGGAGGAGTGAAAACCTGGAGTAGAATCTGGAAAAATAACCTCAACCACTGAATAGCACACTAAACCAGCTTTCCGACGATATCTTGTTTGCCAAAAAAGGAGTCCGGATGAGCCAGATATGACTCCCGGAAGGCAAAAAGAGATATCAGACTTCAACAGTAAAAAACACTATTGAAACGGTGGAACCAAAAACCCTAACCTCCACCATCAAAAAGTGCTTGGAAAGAGCTTTCCGACGGTATATGGAAGTCAGAAAAAGACCCCTGTATGCTCCCTGTAGAGCGAAAACAGACAGGTACCCCCAAAAAGGCACTAAAATCAGGTTTTAAGCCCCTGGGGCTAAAAAAAATAAGGCCCCTGGGCGCATGGCGCGCACAGGCGGCTGAAGCCGGAACCCTTGGTCACTCATGTGACCGCCGCTGAGAACAAAAGGGGCCGGCGGGGCTTAAAACCCGTCGGGCGGCGCGGCGGTGGAGGAGCCGGGCGGCGGTGCCGATGGTGGGCGCGCTTGGCGGAGGGGTGGCGGGGGCGGGCCGCGGTGGCGCGGTGGTGGCGCGATGGCGGCGCCTTGGAGGAGCGCCGGTGGTGCGGTGGCGGCGCCAACAAATTTGCACTGTATGCGTTAATTTTAACGCAAAAAACAATAAAAAATTGTTTTTTTAAAAATTTTTCGCCTCGGATTTCGTGTCCTACGGCCCTAGGAGGCCGAAAAAATTCTCTAGAGGCCCCGGTGTCCAAATCGGACGAGCTTTATATGGATTTTGGCTATCTCGAACCTTCCGGACGCAATGGTGGCATTCGTTTTTGCTCAAAATACCCCCCCAAATTTTTTTTTTCTTTTTTGCAGGCAAAAAAGAAACAAAAAATAACGTCCTGTAGAGAGTACCAGAACTGAAATTTTTCTGAAACCCTCCTGCATCTGAATCACTTCAACAAAACACGAACAACGAGCAGCAAGATGGCTCTGATACCATGTTAGATTAGGTGAAATACTAATCTCCCAAGAACACCTGCATGCATAACCCTGTCACATGGAAGAAGCAAAGAACAGAAGCAAGAAAAATCTATGGAGGCCAAAAAGCCAGAGACATCTTATGGACATGCAAAGAGAAATTGTATTCCAAGATTATCTAAAAAGAATATACAAAGGGTTCAACCATATAGGTGAACAATAAAACCCTAAAGCTATAAAGCAAAAAATAAAGCTAGGTTGCACATTATAATTAATAAATATATTAATTATAATGCACCTAAAAGATAGCTTAAGTAAATAGAGTAATAAATGACTTAATTAATTAAACCAAAGTGATTTAATTAATAAGCATAAAGTATGATTACTCTAACATACTTTAGAATGAGCATGAGGTTGTCTCATACTCTAGCTAAAGTAGGGATAAATGTACCATCCTAAAAAGTTAGAAACCATAATTATATGCTTAGTTAGGACACATTTTGGTGATTTCAAGATTTCATATCTGTTATACTTGATCCAACTACTTATCTCCTCCTGATATGACATCTTTCTTATCTTCTTGGATCCCCATTTCAATTTTGGTGCTTTTCCCAAAATACATAACACCCTGGGATTTATGTTCTTAAGAACACAATGCCCATGGAATTATGTTTCCCTAGGTTTGGGCTTGAATTTGAACTAGAGACCTGCTATAGTATTTTGGTGAGAAATTAAATCCTTTGATCAACTCAGCGCATTTTTGAATTCCAAATGTGTGATGAGGTATATAAACACCCTATCTATCCTTGTTTTGGTGATGAAGATGATAAAGAATTAATCATGTGTTCAAATGAATTCAATATTTGAAGACAAGCATCGAAGATCTAGCACCTCTCCAAGTATCCAATACATTTGGAAGGCAATCTTATATATTATAGAAATTTTCTCTCCCATGATGGATGACAAGAGGATTTCTCAATCAAGCAAGAAGATTATTTGTCCATCCACAAGCATTCTTCTTTCATAGAAAGTGTTTAATCAAGCACAGTAACATTGAAGAACTAAGAGTGGCATTTATAGATCTATGCATTTGTGAAGGCATCCTTGATTCCTTTCCACATTCCAAGGTCAAGAAATACAATTTAAGAAATACACAAATGTATTCATGAATATGTGTGGTCTCTATATATGTTCATAAATGTATTTAAAATGTAGATCTAATATTTATCTTTATAGTTAATTTCCTTTTTGCAATTTCATTTTATTTTAAAGGTTGATTCCTAAGTAGAGGTTTGACCAAGGAAAAATCATTTCCATAATATTTTTCCCATTTTTTTGTGTACAATAATAGGTGGCACAATTGTCATTATTTAATTTAAAAAGTTCAAGATTTACATAATTGATTGTCAAACTTTGGGAAAACCCCTAGGTGCAAAATGCTCTAGGATTTCTATTCCTAGGAACAAAACACCTAAGGCTTTTTTTACCTAATAAATCCACTTCAAATTCAAATCACAAGTTGGTACATTTTGTAAATTCACATTTTAGGTCATTATAGATTCTGGTCTATTTTTGTTAGTTCATCTTTTTTTAAAACTAATTATATTTTCTTATTTATCCCCCTATTTGGTATCATGAGATCATTTTACCGAAATGCATTTCATTCTTCATGTGCCTTTTATCATTATTATTATTTTTTACCTTAAGTGGCCTTCCTTACTATATTAGATAAACAAAATATCATTTGTTCTAACTAGAAGGGAAGTCTCACTCTTCTCACCCTTTACTGAGATTTTGTTTCATTGTTTTTTTTTTAATTTTAATTTCAAATACTTGATATATACATTCCCATAGAATCCATTCTTTCATATAGGTTCTGAATTTCATTATTATAGACAACTCTACAACTTCCTTATGTTTGATATAAATTATCCTATCTATTATAACATCAAGATATCTGGCTTTCATATTATTACAAACCACTCAGTTTGATGAAACATTTGATGCTCTACAATTGTCATAATATTCACAATTATGTTGTTCTTGGTCAATAGGCATAGGTAATAGTTTCAAGATAGAGTTTGAGAGTCATCCTTGTATGAATATTGCTAATTGTACTCTTTTGTCTATCATTGAAATGAAGATAGAAAACAAAAAAAATCATTTCATAATAAATGTAATAGAGAAAATTAATAGGAAAATCTATTCACAGCTAAATTTAAAACACTCAAATCAATATGACCCTATTATATTCCAATTCACATGTAATAAAAAACATTTATTTATGATATTTTAGATTTTACTTCTTTATTTTGAAATAAATGTAATAAAGAGCATTAATAGAAAAACTATCCAAAAAAAAATCTAAAGTACTCAAATTAATTTGATTCTAATATTTCCTATTCAAATATTTAAAAAAATTATTGTATTAATATTGTGAATTATACTATTTGATTCATCATGAAAATAAAGATAAAAATAAAAATATTTGTTTTGGCCTAGGTTCAAATTTCCTTTGGGTCATTGTGATTGAAGGTTTGTGCCTTCCCTAATCCAAAGTGCTCCATGATTCACCCCATTTACCAAATCTAATCTAAAAAAAATATTCCCATAAATATGATCATAATATATTCTCATTCAAACATAATAGAAAAGATTTTTGATTGATATTATAGTATCTGATTGATTGCTAAAATTAAAATAAAATTAAGGATATTCATCTCATGATGAGTATATTATAATAAAGAACATTAATTGAAAAAACTCATAATTATATCTAAACACTCAAATCAATATGGCTCTAATATATTCCTATTCAAATGTAATAAAAAAAGATAATGCCTTTAATGGAAGCACAATGCGCTGGTGTCCGCACTCTTCCCTGCGTCCCGACAGACAATACCAGTGCTCTAGTGCATTTTGACTGTATTCTTCTCTATTTGTCTCCATTATTGAATATATTTCGTACTCTCCTTTGAGTCATCAGAATAGGGAAGAATAAATGCGGAGAATACTCAATATATCAACAAATCTGGCTACTTATTCAACCATGTTCTCATGACTCCTACAACTACAAGAGAATACGAATTATATGAAATTATTTCTTGACAACCGCAGACAAATACGAACTATAATCAATTATTTCACCACAACCAGTGATAAATACAGATTATACTGAATTATTTCTCCACATTGGAGATAAATACAAAACATACTAAATTATTTTTCCACAACCAGTGACAAATAGAAAATAATACAGTTGAAATGCACGAGAACGCCTGCAATGGCTGTTGGGTCACAAGAAAGAGTGGACTTCAGTGCTTTCCTCTTCCATTGAATATTTATAAATAAACAAAGTTTAATTTACTGCGCATCTGAGAAACATGGTAGGACAAATGTTTATTTCCATTTTAGCCTATCATAATTATAATTTTTGCTATATATATTTTTAGTGCTAATATCGTTTGCAACTTTTATTAATATGAAGTTGACCGTTTGTGATTCTAATCTAATCAACTAGAACTTGCACCTTTGAAGGGTGCATGCTGATAGTCTTATATATATTAAATCATGTTGCAGTTTTGCTACTGTAGAGAGTTTTCTCATAATATATTTTGTTTTATACTAAAATATTTGATAGGGTAATGCCATCTTTATTGTTCTATATCTGAAAAAATATCTCATGACATGATGAGTGGGAGTTGTCTTTGGCTTCCTAATATGTCAGGCACAATTGGTACACTCTTTGGATCTTGTTGGTTTTGGTGTGTCTTTTGACTCGATTGACCAACTCCTCATAATCATGATCAAGGTGTTCAGCAAAAATCTCACGCGTTTCTAGTAAGCAAGGATCATCTAATGGGGACTGATACACCAATGACAATATTGCATAGTTATATTATGGAAAGTCGACTCGTCCAGACATTTACATTGAACAATACAATTACACACATAGTTCATACTTCGATTAAGAACTGTTTGGATATTTTCAAAAACACTCCACATTGACTATTTTTCACAAAGCTAATTTGTTGTCATAGTTAAATTGATTATCGCATCTACAGTGGACCACATTAGGTGCTCAAACATGCGACGTTGTAGATTCGAACAACTCATGCCAGGATGCCTTGCTAGATAAAATTTATAAATTGATTGTGTCCATGTTGGTTTTTTCTCCGTAACAATTTTCATCATCCATTGATGAAGGGCAAGGTTTAATAAACTCCCTATGGTCCCCATCTTTGTATAACCTATTGATTCCATAATGTATTTGATTCAGAAGCAAACTACAACTAGAAAATTTGTCCATGGTAGTGCAGACTCTACAAATCCATAAGTTACAAAAATTGTGGTCCCTGAAGACTTTTTCTAACCACAACTAGCCATTTACACATAGTAGACAGGTATACTCAAATTCAAATCCTATTGATGTTGGCTGAAACCATGTCTTGCTTGGAACATAATGTATTTCTATTGGGTTGCATGTATTACAATTGACCAATTTTGAAACATTTAGATCTCTAAAAAAATGGTCAATTTTTTTTTGTGATGGAGATAGATATGTAACTAAACCCCTTTCTTATAGAAATTTTTGTGCAATCAAGTAGGTGGCTCTTTCTTCATTTTGGATCTTGCGGAGATCAACATGCTAGAGGAAAACATCAATCACAATAGTCCTGCATCTCAACATGTCTAAGACAATAAATCAAAACTACGAGTTATGAGGAATCAAAGTGAGAAAGAGGCACAATTGCTTAGGATTCTAAAATAGTGTAGCACAAATATCTAGACACATTTGAATAGATGGTTAAAAAGTGGAAAATTTATGTAGTCATTGTGAGAACCTTAACAAGACTTCACAACACCTGCAAACTCTTTCAATGCACTGAACCATCAAGGGTATGTGTAGGATCATGGTATGCCAAAAAGTGGCGATGTGAAAAAATGAACTTTTCACTCGTCCAAAAGCACACTAAAATTTTTGTTGACTTTTTAGTTGGCCTGGGTGTCAGTACACCTGGCCAAGCCAAAAGCCAAAGCACGGGCCTAATCAGATATCCGATTTTATATCGAATATCTAATTTTTCCCAGTAAATTATATTTGTAGCATGTGACCGCATTCAACATCTTCATTGTGAAAATGTTGAACGTAGCTCTGGGGGTTTCAAATATCCGATAGAATCTCCTATCTGATTTGCTCAACATCAGTAGGTAAGTTAAATTTTTAAGTTTGTATTATTTTTATTGTTTTTTAATTGAAATTTGTAGTTTTTTATATAAAAACTAGGGTTTAAATGAGATTCTTTATTGTTTTTTAAAATTGATTATAATTATCTATTTGGGTTTTAACTATAATCAAACATTGACTCAAACCAATCAGAAAAACCTCCCAATGATCTCGTAAATAATCTAGAACTACCTCCAAACAATCCCCCACTTTCAGAAGACAAACTAGTCTCAAACCATCGACATTTAGAGGATCTCATTGGAGACAATCTAAATCAACTTAGAGGATATCATACCAAATATGCCAATATCCCCACATTGTGCCCCATATTTTCCACGTTCAACTCCATTATTGAAAACATGGAGAAACTTATAGAGAAAAATAATGTTGCACTTCTTTGGTGTGATTCCATGCACACCCAGTTTGACGATTGGCTTGATTATGATCAAGTTATGAACCTAAACAAAACAAAACATGACATATGTAATCTTTTTGTGGATCTAAAAACTGGTTTAAAAGTGGACCTTAAAAAACCCAAGTTGTCAATTAAATGGTGCACAAATGATGCAATACGTGACAACTTTTGGGACTGCTGGTGGATGGTTTTTGATAGACCACCTCACAGCAATTTGGATGTCCCATTCTATTTTATTAAAAAATTGTATGCTAAATTTGTGCTCGATCACAAGGTAAATTATTGGAGCATGAGATCGAACTAGGGTGTAGGTTTAGGCACTCCTTAGGATAGGCCATGGGAACACTGGGTGAAATCCTGCACATATGTCCCCCCTCCTGAGATTTCATGACCTCCTATAGTGCAGCATCCTAATATTATTGTTGAGGCTAGCTCACAGACTATTCGAGCCATTCACATCTTGAGTGATCTACTGGTTATGCAGAGTGCAACATTGTTACCTCCTCATGTTGATGTTTCTAGCCCTTCCACATCCTCCATGAGCTCACATGTTTGTGTGCCCCACACTTGCATTATGTGCAAGAATCTATGCTTAGGTCCCCTGAATGATAGTGATGCATATAACTATGCCTTCGAGGTGGACAATACTACACATCACACTACATGCACTAAAGAACCTCATGAGGATGTTCATTAGGGGCATAGAAAGCCATGGATTCCTACTTTTATGGTAAGGGTAAACAGTTCACTTGTTATATTGTATTTAATTTTAAACATTCATATTTTCAGTAGAATTTTCTTATAATGATTTCCCACTTATGTTTTTTTATGTGTTACATTTATGTTCATTTGATGATAGAGGAGGAGATAGCACATGTGGAGGGGTCCATGCTTTCGGCCATATCATTTGGCCTTGACACTACGGTACATATGTTTTAATGTACTCATTGGTTTCATTTTATTATAATAGTATATGCACATGTATTTTCTAATTTTTACGATCATCTTATTACATACTGATGCAAGTGTCACTAGTTGCCACTGGGGGGCAATGTGAGGGGGTTCAGGCATCTGGCATTGACAAGGGGAAGGTAGTTAAGTAATTTAGATTGTTTATGTATACATGTATACTTGTCAGTTGTGTGCACTCATTTTTAATTTACATGGTTGATTTGACAGAGGGTGGTGTCTGATGATGTTGTGAGACTCTTCGACCATGATAGAGTCACAAGTATCTCAATTCGCAGTGATAGCCCCACGGTACATATATTTCTAAAGTTATTTGTGTGTATTTTACAATCAAGTATATATAATATGATCGAGTCATTATTGTATGAAGTATCTGTTTGACTTTTATAGGTCACCCCTAGTTTGAGGGAGGTAGAATGCCAAGGTTTTGTATCGTTGATGACTCGGCCAACATTTCTTAAAGAAATTTCAACACAGGTAAGTTTTAATGTTAATTCAATTATTTTGTAAACATATATTTTCAACCAAGGATTTAACATTAAATAGTCTAACTCGTAGATCAATCTCATGTTAGAAAACATATACAGGTCAGAGTCGACATTGGTGGCATTTTCCCTTCGCTATCAACGACATATATTAGGTCTCATGTTCGTGTGAGGAGAGAAAGAGGCGAGGTACATGAGAGTTCAATTTTAGTTTTTATTTATTTATTATTGTTGACTATGATTTTAAATTTTTATTTTTTATTTGTAGAAACCATATAAATTAAGTAATCTAACTTGGGGTTTCACTTTTGTGTTTGAATGTAGGATCCATCTGAGCCAAATAGTACTTCATAGAGGCTGCATTTTGATGATCCACCAGTAGAATAGGATATCCAAGAAACATTTGTAGTTGAACTTCTTATTTGAGATGCCATATGACACATTTTTAGATGGCGTATGCCACATTGTATCTAGATATGTTGATTTTGTAAATATGTAGAGAATTATTATTCATTTTGATATATATGAAACTTGATATTTGATCCAATTTATTAATTGTGTGTTCATTTATTCATTGTTAGTATGTAAATATGCTTGTGTGTATGTACTCATGTGTATGATTTATGCCTTAAGTATATTCATGTATATTCAAGTACATTCTTCATTACCCAAATTCATGTGTATGGGCTACATGCATGACTGAAGTGAATTCATGTGTATGCTTTATAATCTATGTGCTACATGTATGCTTCATGACTTAAGAAAATTTAAATTTGTACACTTTATGTGCTATGTGTGTTCACATGTGTAATTCATCATTTAAGTGAATTCAAAATTTATGCACTACATTGTATTCATGTGTATGTGATGCTCTCAACCAAGCAAATCCTTGAAAGTTCACTTCAAAAATCTGGTGATCACCCTATCAAATCAACTCTTATGCAATGTATCAGGTTAGAACTCTATTATACATGTCAAAGACACATCATTCCATGAGAATCGATAAGCACATTCATGGAATGAGGCTTTTACATCAAGATTTTGTCAAACTATTATTGAGAAAACAATGACCTATTATTCTAGGTAACAAACCCTCCTTTCTAGGGTCTCTAGGCCAGGGCTTGTTCAAAAAGACTCTTGCAAATCTCTCTAGATCCCCTGAATAGATCTAACACATCCCTATGGACCCCAATAGCATAGATCCATCAACAAATATACTCATCCATTGGAGTATATGCTCACAACAATGACTGGTGCTGCTTCATGCACCTTCAATCAACATTTACCACCATTGTGGTCTCTCCACCACCATATATCTTGTTGGATACAATTGTCTAAAGGACATTGTTGGATTAGCTATGTGTTGTCTTTGATGTCACACAAATGTCATATCAATTATCATTCTCAGTATCTACCGAGTTCAGTCGGTCAGCTAAGCGGTTCTCAGTATCTACCGAGCTCAGTTGGTCAGCTAAGCGGTTTTTAGTGTCTATCGAGTTCTGTCGGGTATCCAAAGAAAACATGATAGGGTAACAGTGTTAACTGAGCCTCCTCTGTTATCAAGGGAATATTAGTGGTTACCGAGCTCTCTCAGTCACCGAAGGAAATCTTTTTAGGATTAATGTTTACCGAGCAAGGTCGGCCCTTCAAAGAATTTTGTTATTACAGTTTTTTTATCCAAGCTGACTGTTATAATAATTATTAGTGCCGACTTGACAATCTAAATGTTAATGAAATGGCATATATATATAGAAGGTCAAGTGGTGAATAAAAGTGAGACAGCATGCAGAAATCATTTTGAAGAAAGGTATGTATGAATTTTGAAGGATGGTCAGATATCCTTGAGGAGCAGCAAAGATTTATTTGATCAGTAAGGATCTAGTGAAGCAGAACAGAGATCTATATTCAACAATTCAGTTGTAGGTCATTTCATTGTTACTCTCTTGCAATTGTAGCAGTGATATCAAAATCTCTTAACCGAGTTGGTTTAACAACCATTTTGTAAATCCTCTAACAAGGTGACAGTTCTATTGAATTGTTTCAAGACCTCTTACAAGGCCACTCCTAGCAGGGTGATTAAATCCTCTAACAAGGTCACACCTAACAGTGTGTTTTGTAACCTTTTATCGGGTTGCCTTCTAACCGGGCATCACTTCAGAAGAGTGAAAAATAGTAACTAGTTACATTGGTGGTTTTTCCCATATTGGGTTTCCACGGTAAATTTGGTGTCTCTTGTGTTCATGTTATTTTCTTTATTCATGTAAGTTAATCAGTGATGAATGCTTAAGAACAGTTTAATTATTACACATTTCAAGGATCAAGTTTCAGCATTTCTCTGTATATTTACCGAGCGGCACGGTAAATAATTTGTTAAGATATTTAAGGGATCAATGGTAATATTTTTGTGGTTAACTGATTCACCCCCCCTCTCAGTTACTGCATCTATATTTCCAACAATTGGTATCAGAGCTTTTGGTGCTTGTAGGAAGGGTTTCAAGGACCTAAGCTAAAGATCAGGATGTCTTACAAAAGAGAAATTCCAAGGCTTAACAGAAATAACTTTTCAGCATGGCAAGGTCTCATGAGACTACATCTGGCTTCCATTGGTGATTCAGGATGCAAATATATTGATCAAGAATATACAATTCCTACTAGCACATTAACTGTTGAAGACATTGCAGAGAAGAAGAACCATAACACTATGATGATAGACATTGCATCAGCTCTTAGCTATGAAGAATTTGATGAAATCAAAGACTGCACAACTGCTCATGAAATGTGGAACAAGCTGAAGAAAATCTATGGCGGTGATGACAATGTGAAGAGAGCCAAAGCAGAGAGCCTAAGAGGACAGTTTGATCAGATGAAAATGAGAGAAGAAGAAAACATTGCAAAATATGTTGAAAGGATCAAGACAAGTGTTAGTGCAATCAGAGCTTCTGGAGGAAAAATTGATGATGAAACTGTTATAAGTAAGGTTCTTAGAACATTACTTCCTATTTATGCAATAAGAGTTTCTGCTATTCAAGAAAGAAGATGTGAAGAAAATCACAATATAACTTTGGATGCCTTAGTTGGAAGATTGACAGCCTTTGAACTGGATAACTATGACAACTATGTTCCAACTTCTAAAAATATTGAATTAGCTTTTGAGGCCAAACTTTCACTCAAGAAAGGGTAGAAAATCCAATCAAAAAGTGAAGAAGAATCAGAGGAAAGTTCTGATAACGATCTTGAAGTTATTGAAGCATTACTTGCAAAGAAGTATTCAAGAATCAGAGGAAAATATAAAGGTAAAACTCCCTTAATCTATTTTTCATGTGAAGAAATTAGTCATATTGCAGCTAGGTGTCCAAACAAGCAAGGCAAAGATGAGAAGAAAAATTACAAGTACAATGGCAAGAAAAATTTCAAATCATTCAAGGATAAAGGTAAGAAAACATGTTTTTTAGCTAAAGATTCGGATGATAGTGAAGAAGAAATTGTTTTCATTGCTGTAAAAGATGAATCCAATAATGATGAAGATGAGATGGCACTTATCTCTCATATAAGCAAGAATGATACATGGGTTATAGACAGTGGATGTTCACATCATATGATTGGTGACAGGACCAAGTTTGAACACTTTGAAAACTTTGATGGTGGTAATGTAAGGTTTGGAAACAATGAACCCTGTTGTATAAAAGGAAAGGGATGAATTTCATTAACCAAAGAACTTATATGTGATAATGCATATTGGGTCGAAGGACTAAAGCATAATCTTCTAAGTGTAGCACAGCTAATCAACATTGGATTCAAGGTTGAATTCATGAATGGCAAAGCAAGACTGCTGGATGACAAAGGAAAACTGATAGGATCAGGCAAACAAACCAAAGGTAACCTATTTTATCTTGATCTTGGTGATTACTCATGTTTTATTGCTCAAATTGAAGAAAGTTGGTTATGGAACAAGAGGTTATGTCATGTAAATTTTGACAACATGATGAAAATAAGAAAATTCAAGAAAGTAAGAGGTATTCCTACTTTGAAGAAACCTGATGTTGGTCTATGCAAGAATTGTCAAATTGGTAAAATGGGAAAGTCTAGTTTTAAAAGTAAAAACTATCAGTCTGAAGATATTTTGGAAATTGTGCATACTGATTTATGTGGACCTATTGGAATTGAGAGCTATACCGGAGAAAAATTCTTTATTCTCTTTGTTGATGATTACTCTAGAATGATGACTGTTATGTATTTAAGAGAAGAGTCTGAAGCATTTGAGAAGTTCAAATGGTATTTAGCAAGAGTAGAAAAGGAGGCAGGAAAAAGAATAAAATGCTTGAGATCAGACAGAGGTGGTGAATTCATCTCCCATGAATTCAATAATTTTTGCATTGAAAGAGGAATCAAAAGACAGGTATTAGCCCCGAGAACTCCTGAGCAGAATGGAATAGCCGAAAGAAGGAACAGATCTATCATGGACTGTGCAAGGACTCTAATGATTGAAAAGAAAATTGCTATGAAATATTGGAAGGAAGCTATCAGCACTGCAGTTCATACCTTGAATCAAGTACAACTGAGAAAAGACACATTCAAGATTCCATATGAGCTATGGTATGGCTACAAACCAAATGTAAGTTACCTAAAATTATTTGGTAGTAAATGTTACATCTTAAAAGAATCTAGAAAAGGAAAATTTGATGTAAAAAGTGATGAAGGAATATTTTTGGGATATTCTTGCAAAAGTAAGGCATATAGATGTCTAAATTTGTCTACTCACAAAATCATAGAAAGTGCACATGTGAGAATTGATGAGTTTGCAGAAAAGACTGAAGAAGAAAGCAAAAAGGAACCAGAGGACTACAAAAAATTTGTTTACATCGAACCTGATACATTGCTAGACACATATAAGGAGACTACATCTACCGAGCCCAGTACAGTAACCGAGTCACAAGAAGAAGTTCAGACCGAGTCACAAAGTACCGAGTCTTAGTCTGAAGCTACCGAGCAAGTATCTATCGAGCTCAAGCAATCTGAACCTGAAGATGAAGAAGATGACAATGTAACTCATTCAGGAAGCAAGGAACCTATATTAGCCAAGTACGTCAAAAAGCATCATAAACCAAATTAGATTATTGGAAACAAATCAGATGGCACTATGACAAGAAGTAAACTAAAAGGTACATGTTTATTTGCTGATTTTGAACCTAAAAATGTCAAAGATGCATTGGAAAATGAAAGTTGGATTGAGGCTATGAATGAAGAAATAGAGAAAATAGAGAAAAATAAGACATGGACTCTTGTACCTAGGCCTAAAGATAAAAATGTAATTGGGACAAAATGGGTATTCAGAAATAAGTTGAATGAAGATGGACAAGTATCAAGAAACAAAGCAAGATTGGTATGTAAAGGATATTCTCAAGAAGAAGGAATAGATTATGGAGAGACTTTTGCTCCTGTTGCAAGATTAGAAGGTGTGAGGACTTTACTTGCATATGCAACACATAAAGGATTTAAGGTATATCAGATGGATATAAAATCTACTTTTCTCAATGGTATTCTTGAGGAAGAAGTCTACATTGAGCAACCTGAAGGTTTTATTGATCTAGACAAAAGGGATATGGTCTGCAAATTACACAAAGCATTGTATGGTTTGAAACAAGCTCCTAGAGCATGGTATGAAAGATTACATAACTATCTTACTCATATTGATTTCAAAAGAGCTAATGACAACAGTAATTTATACATCAAAGAAGGATCAGATAACAAAATTGTTTTGGCAGAAATATTTGTGGATGATACTATGTTTACAAGAAATGATGATCAGTGCAAAGAATTTTCAAAGCATATGAACAAAGAATTTGAAATGTCTATGTTTGGTCAGATAAAATTCTTTGTTGGACTTCAGATTCAACAGAACAAAAATGGTATCTACATTACTCAGTCTAAATATATCAAAGAAATACTTAAGAAATTTGGTATGGAATATTCAAAACCAGTTGGTACACCCATGTGTACTGGACTGAAGCTTACCAAAGATGATGATTCAAAAGAAGTAGATCAGACCTTATACAGATCAATGATTGGAAAATTATAGTATGTAGTTGTAGACACCTAAAAATCCTTTAGAAAATAAAGTATTTTTATTTTTTGAAAAATCCCTGATGACATCATCATTTATTAATTAATTATTTATTTAATTAATTAATTTATTTTTATGTCATTAAATCCCTTTATCTTAATTAAAAATATTTAATTAAGAAATCCCTCCCAAAAATGTCTAAATCTTATTTAAACATTATTCCCCTATTTATTAATTATTGAATTAATAAATTGATCAAAAATCCCAAAATAAATAATTAATTTATTTTTTGACCAAAACTTGGCCAATTTCCTTAAGACCACTAACCTCTTCCAGAATCTTCTAATCCTTCTTTAATTTCAATTAAAGACTAATCCCCTCTTTTCCTAACCCTAATCCCAACTCAAAATATTTAATTAAGATTAAATATTTAATCCTCATATTTGTTAAATTCATTTTAATAAATATTCTCAAAACCTAAAGCCTTGGAAATAAATAAATCTTTATTTATTTCCTAAAATCCATGTTTATCCCTAGGAAATTCTAGACTCTTCTAGAAAGCCCTAATCCTAATCCTAATCCCTCCCCTAATCCTGTCACATTCCCTAACTAAGGTTAGCCAACTCCTAAGATTAACCCAAAGTCAACAAACTTCTAGAGACTTCTCTTACATGCATTAAGTGCATTTAAGGCCTCCTTATCCCTCTTACATGCATTTATCATGCATTTAAGAAGCCCCTCACCCCTTTCTTACACCCTTTGACCTTAGGCACATTTCCCAAATTGTGTACATTCCTCCCATCTTTTAATCCAATGTCCTTGTGACACTTGTCACAAGGAGGTTGCCCTGAACTAGCACAATCCATGTGCTCCCCTTTGAATGAAACCTGGCCTCTCTTAAGGATTTCAATCCTGGCCACTCATTCTTCCTTCCCAAATCCTATAAATACCCCTTCTTTCAAGAGAAAATCCATTAGCTTAACTTTCATTCTCATGCATTGTTATCATGCCCTTTTATTTCTAGACTTAGCACAAATCATTCTAATTTAGTTTACTTTTAAGCATTTTAGCTCATCATAGCTTAGTAATAATGGATTAACATAGTTTTTATTGTTGTTTTGCATAGCATAGCATCATATCACATCTCTATTTGGTCTAAAATCAATCTTAGCATAAACATCATGTAGCTTAATCTTCATTTTAGCATCATTTGGATCCTTGAGGCCTTAGGGGCAAATCAGGTGTTCTATGCCTGTTTTGTGCCACTTATGGGGTTCTCATGAGTCTCAATCCTTCCAAATAAGCATTAGGAAGATGCTCCAAGTGCTTAGAGAGCACACCCACATCCCTTAAGCAAGAGAAAATCAAACAGTGCTTGGGTGCACCTGTTTTAGCTCAATCTGAGGTGGCTTAGTTTAGAGTCTTACTTATTTTTGATTAATTTCATGCTTAGGCTAACATCTAACCTTTGTTTGGCTTGGAGTTTTTCAAAGCAGGTACCCTTGAAAGCCTTGTCCACAGTAGTACACACAAGGCCTGATATTGCCTTAGTAGTTGGTATAATGGCAAGATTCTCGGCTAAACCCAGAGAAAATCACATGATGGCAATCAAAAGAATCTTGAGGTATTTAAGGGGAACTAAAGATTATGGCTTGTGGTATAAATTTAGAGGCAATTTGGATTTAAAAGTGTTTACTGATGTTGATTGGGCAGGAAACATTGATGACATAAAGAGTACAAGTGGTGGAGCATTCTTTCTTGGCAAGAGGTTAGTATCTTGGACTAGTAAAAAGCAAAACTGCACATCCCAATCCACAGCAGAAGCAAAATATGTTGCTGCAGCAGTAAACTGCTCTAATATTGTATGGTTTAAATAGCTTTTGGAAGGCATGAAGGTTGAGATCAAAGAACTAGTTGTTATGTTTTGTGATAATACAAGTTGAGATCAAAGAACTAGTTGATAGTTGCAGGTTATTTCATTGTTACTCTCTAGCAATTGTAGCAGTGATATAAAAATCTCTTAACCGAGTTGGTTTAACAACCATTTTGTAAATCCTCTAACAAGGTGACAGTTCTATTGAATTGTTTCAAGACCTCTTACAAGGCCACTCCTAGTAGGGTGATTAAATCCTCTAACAAGGTCACACCTAACAGTGTGTTTTGTAACCTTTTACCGGGTTGGCTTCTAACCGGGCATCACTTCAAAAGACTGAAAAATAGTAACTAGTTACATTGGTGGTTTTTCCCATATTGGGTTTCCATGGTAAATCTGGTGTCTCTTGTGTTCATGTTATTTTCTTTATTCATGTAAGTTAATCAGTGATGAATGCTTAAGAACAGTTTAATTATTAAACATTTCAAGGATCAAGTTTCAACATTTCTCTGTATATTTACCAAGTGGCACAGTAAATAATTTGGTAAGATATTTAAGGGATCAGTGGTAATATTTTTGTGGTTAACTGATTCACCCCCCCTCTCAGTTACTGCATCTATATTTCCAACAATATCTTGCATATCCCTGCAACTAAACACTATTGTACAAGACACTAGTTAATTCCTTGCCTTCAAATGCCAATTAAATGGTGCAATACGAACATGGAAGTGATAACAAGGTAATAGACAATCAATTTACTCTTTTTCAAATCACAGACACATTCCACAATGCATTCAAATGACCATCCTTGGTCTCTTTACATTTGCCAATGACCCTTTATGGTCATGTCCTCATCTCCCTTGGAGTAGAAACATCTGTTCATTTTCAGAACAAACTGATGATTCCATCATCTCTCGTTGGGTAGGTTTACCCTAGGAATGGTTCCACTTTGCCTCTTGACACAGCAAAATGCTCACCAACATATGCAATGGTGCTTAGTGCTCCTTGGGGACACTTTGGTCCGGCATGTTCATGAACGTTCTAGTGACTCTGTGATCCAAATGGGGTTGTCACTAGCATTTACCCACCCAACTAGAGCTAATGGCATAGACCATTTGGTGCCAGGACAAATGGTTTGGAAGAAACCCTGTAGTGCAACTTTCAACTGACCCTCACTGCAAGTTTTGGCATCAAGCGAGATTAGCTTGCCAAATTAAAAAAAATTTGAATCTCCCAAAATGGAGAGAGGTTATTGTAGGCCTTAGAAACATGGTCTTGTAGCATCTCAGAATTTGTCGATACCTCTCACAGGGTCTGAGATACGAGCCTTAAAATTTTTTTGCCCAATCGTGCTTAGTGCACCTTGGGGACACTTTGGTCCAACATGTTTGCGAATGTTCTAGTGACTCTGTGGTCGAAACAAGGTTGTCACATGCATTTACCTACCCAACGAGAGCTAATGGTGCAGACCATTTGGTGCTAGGACGAACGGTTTGGAAGAAACCCAGTGGTGCAACTTTCAACTGACCCTCACTGCAAGTTTTGGCATCAAGCAAGATTGGCATGCCAAATTCAAATTTTTTTGAATATCCTAGAACAGAGAGAGGTTATTGTAGGCCTCAGAAACATGGTCCTTTATCATCTCACATTTTTTTGATACCTCTCACGGGGTCCAAGATACGAGCCTTGAAAGATCTTTGCTCAGTCATCCTTAGTGCACCTTGGGGACACTTTGGTCTGACATGTTCGTGAATGTTCTAGTGACTTTGGGGGTCGAAACAGGGTTGTCACTAGCATTTACCCTCACAATAAGATCTAATGGCATAGACCATTTTGTGCCAGGATGAACAATTTGGAAGAAACCCAGTGGTGCAACTTTTAACTGACCCTCACTACAAGTTTTGGCATCAAGCAATATTGGCGTGCCAAATTCAAAAAAAATTGAATCTCCTAGAATGGAGAGAGGTTATTGTAGGCCTCATAAAAATGGTCATGAAACATCTCACTATTCTCCAATACCTGTAATGGGGTATGAGATATAAGCTTTGAAAGATCACTGCCCAATCATGCTTAGTGCACCTGAGGACACTTTGGTCCAACATGTTCATGAACATTCTAGTGACTCTATGGTTAAAATTGGGTTTTCACTAGCGTTTACCCACCCAACGAGAGCTAATGGTGCAACTTTCAACTGACCCTCACTGCAAGTTTTGACATCAAGAAAGATTGGCGTGCCAAATTCAAACAAATTCAAATCTTCCAAAATGGAGAGAGGTTATTATATGCCTCAGAAACATGATCTTGTAGCATCTTATGGTTTTTTGATACCTATCAAGGGCTCTGAGATACGAGCCTTGAAAGATTGCTTCCCAATCGTGCTTAGTGCACCCTGGGGACACTTTCGTCTGGCATGTTCACAAACATTCTAGTGACTCTCTAGTCAAAATGGGGTTGTCATTAGTGTTTACCTACCCATTGAGAGCTAATGGCACAGACTATTCGGTGCCAGGACAGACGGTTTGGAAGAAACCCAGTGGTGCAACTTTCAACTGACCCTCACTGTAAGTTTTGACATCAAGTGAGATTGGCATGCCAAATTGAAAAAAATTCAAATCTCCCAAAAGTAAGAGAGCTTATTGTAGGCCTCATAAATATGGTCATGTATCATATCATGCTTCACCGACACCTCTCACGGGGTCCGAGATACTAGCCTCAAAAGATCACTTCCCAAACATGCTTAGTGCACCTTGGGGACACTTTGGTCTGGCATGTTCATGAATGTTCTAGTGACTCTCTAGTCGAAATGGGGTTTTCATTAGTGTTTACCCACCCAATGAGAGCTAATGGCACAGAGCATTCAGTGCCAGGATGAACGGTTTGGAAGAAACCTAGTGGTGCAACTTTCAACTGACCCTCATTGCAAGTTTTGGCATCAAGCGAGATTGGAATGCCAAATTGAAACAAATTTGAATCTCCCAGAATGGAGAGATGTTATTGTAGGCCTCATAAACATAGTCCTGTAGCATCTCACACTTCACCTATACCTCCCATGGGTTCTAAGATACTAGCCTCAAAAGATCACTGCCCATTCGTACTTAGTGAACCTTGGGGACACTTTAGTCTAACATGTTTACGAACATTCTAGTGACTCTATGGTCAAAAAAAGGTTGTCACTAGCATTTAATTGCCCAACAAGAGTGAATGGTTTAGATCATTCGGTGCCATGATGAACGGTTTGGAAGAAACCCAGTGGTGCAACTTTCAACTGACCCTCACTGCAAGTTTTGGCATCAAGCGAGATTGGCATGTCAAATTCAAAAAAAATTGAGTCTCCCAGAATAGAGAGAGGTTATTTTAGGCCTCAGAAACATGGTCTTGTAGCATTTCACGGTTTGTCAATACCTCTCAAGGGTCTGAGATACGAGCCTCAAAAGATCACTGCCTAATCGTGCTTAGTGCACCTTGGGGTCACTTTGGTCCGACATGTTCACAAACGTTCTAGTGACTCTCTGGTCAAAATAGGGTTGTCATTAGCGTTTACCCACCCAAGGAGAGTTAATGGAACAAACCATTTGGTGCTAGGACGAACGGTTTGGAAGAAACCTAGTGGTGCAACTTTCAACTTACCCTCACTACAAGTTTTGTCTTCAAGCGAGATTAGCATGCCAAATTAAAACAATTTTGAATATTAAAAAATGGAGAGAGGTTATTGTAGGCCTCAGAAACACGGTCCTATAGCATCTCATGGTTTGTTGATAACTCTCACGGGGTCTGAGATACAAGCCTTGAAAGATAGCTGCCCAATCAAGGAATTAGAAAATGCACGTCCTTCTTCACCAAATAGTTAGATGGGCAACTTGAATATATCTATAATTAGAGATAATTCCTTCACCTAGGGCCATTACAGACTATCAAAATTTTTCTAGCAAAATAGCTTATTTCAAAGGCCGCCCATGTTTTTTTTAAATGGTTGGTTGGTTGTTTTTTCTTCTTTCAATGATTTTTCTACAATTTTCCAACATTTTTTACATAGTTATTACAATTTGATACCTCCTACTCTCCCACTCATGGAGATGGTTGTTACATTGTAAGCTAATAACATTGATGCCTATTTTGGAAAGATGTAAAAGAATTAAAATTCCCAGTCTTCCAGATGAATTGTTGGACAGGGCATAGGGAATGAATGAAAATAGGGAGGACAACATGTTCTACTTTGAAGTTTGGAACTGAATAAAGCTTTGCACTTGCAATGTCAATGTACTCAAAATCGATGGGAAAATGTTTAGTGCAACGTACATATATCCTAGTTCGGCAGTGTGGGTTCTATTATATATTTAATGCTGACAAGGAATTTTTGACAACAAAAATCTAAGAAACTTTATAAGGGGTTATAAGTGGATTGTGAAAACATCATTTCAACATGAAACTTGAATATAATGTTTCATCCCAACAAAAAAATTCTATATGATCTGATCCAAAGGTTAACATTTTGTCCAAATGTATTCATTTTTTCCATTGACTTGATACACTCTTGTTAAATCTTACAACTCACACAAAATGTAGATGTTCATATTATAGTTTACAATGAATTATATTAGACCATCATATATCCTTTAGTAAAATATAATTTCAAAAAATTACTTTCTGTCATGTTAACTTGGTAAACCTTTCCACTTAGATACTCCTCTTGATTCCGAGACTGCATTTCCATTGACCAAAATGGTTTTTTTGATTTGAATGTAAGGGCAGGATTCACTAGAGCAGAGGATTCATAATGTTTAGGGTTCTTGCCATAATGGCCTGCAACAAAAATTAATAATTATTTGTCTATTTTAACTTTTAACATTCCTCCTTGTACATATACAATTAAAATGTTTGGTCTGAGAATTGTATTAAATACAATTATACTTACTATTTTGATTTTTCTCCATTGCATGGATGGTATTGTTATTTTTCTCATCAGGAACCAAATCGATTAGTAACTTGTTGCCCATTGGTTGAGTTAAGCTACCTAATTTGTTAGAAGGGCATCTTGTATCAACATTTGTATTTATAAAATGACAAGCAGCAAGATTTTTCACACACCCTGTTCTTTTAAATATCTTAACCTTGAAACATGACTTTGATATGTACTTGAACACTATAAAATCTCCTATCTCCACCCCATGACGATTCAAATTTTTTTCCCAACCCTCCTAAAATCCCAGTTTATTCAAGGAACACCATTACTATACATCATGCTCTTGCACACTTGGGCCTTACAACTGCAATCCTGTGATATTCTTTGCAGAAAAATATGGTTCTCAGACTGAGGGTCCTGCAGAAAAACATGGTTTTCGGAATGAGGGTTCTGCAGAAAAATTGGTTCTTGAATTGAGGGTCCTATAGAAAAATGTTGTTCTCCGACTGAGGGACCTAGAGAATAAACTTTTTCTTTTCGATGCTATAAAATCAATTAGATATCCAAAAATATTGGATATTCGAAACTATTAGATATCCGATAATATCAAATATCCAAAATCTCCCACTCAAATTTTGTCAAAATCTCTCTCTCTCTCTCTCTCTCTCTCTCTCTCTCTCCCTCTCTCCCTTAGGTATTATTGAACATATAATATAAATATTTAATACTAATATTATACTATTATACAATAGAGAAATAAATAATAATAATATAATACAATACTAATATAAAAATTTATATAATACTAATGCTATGCTATTATCATTTAATATTAATATTAAAATAATTTTTTTTTAATATATAACTTAAAATTGAAAAAAATAGTCAACTCATTTAATATTAAAAAATAAAATTGTAATATATTACTTAAAATTGAAAAAAGAAGTCAAGTTGAAATATTGAATTGCACGGGAGATATCAGATATCCGATATTATCAAATATCCAAAATTATTGGATATCTGATTAGGCTTGGTATTTGCCTTGGGTAATGCCAAACGTGAATGGTCAACCCAAAAGACGTGTTTACCACATTTGCTTTGATCTCCAGACTTCAACCATGTAGCTGACGACCTTTTTTTCACCCAAAATTGATGAGAAGAAAAGGGTTTCTTAAAGACATTATCATCTTTCCATCAATATAATTGCTGTCAAATTTCAAATTCAGTAAGTAATTATTACTTATTTTTTGATTGATTTATCTTTAAAGTTCTAATTAACATACTGATTGAAAAACAACTATAACTTTCAAACCGTTTAACCTTTTTTAAAATTTGAAACATGTGTCACATTCTATGCTTCACCTACTATAAGAAAAAAAAAGTTTTCAATTTTGTAAAGTTTAGAATTAGTTAAGGTGGTTAGACACGAGAGTTTTTTTTATTCTGAAGTTAAGTTGTAGAAGAAAATTCATAATTAATTATTAATTTGGGGAAAAATTAGACAAAAATATGTGTAACATATGGGCATGAGTCTACTACTTATATCTAGAATCTTGTGAAAATATATCATTGTTTGATTGTGATTAAGGTTGTCAGACATACATGTACTTTTTATCTTTTTCCTGAAATTTTTGTACTACTCCATTGAAATCTAAAATTTTGAACAATTAGATTAATTTTTTTTCATACAAGGGCTAGTAGTTTAGAAACTACATTCAATTTCCTATAGATTCTATTTTTCAACTTTTTCACATAAGGTTGATAAGATGTTTAACTTTTTACGTCAAGTTGACTAACCTAGATTTTCTGATTTTTCATTGCCACTTAAGGCCATAGTTTGGTATACCATGATCCTGCACATACCCTCAAAGGGACTATGACTGTCCCATTATGTTTAACAAACAAAAATATTTCATTAGGCTCTTATCTTAGGCCCATATTTACACATGAGACTCTTAACTTCACCCCTTTATAGGAAACTCTTATCTCACTTTCCTAGACAATCAATACACCCAATCGATTTTCAACATTTTCTTCATCAAGTTACCCATTCACTATCAAATTGTGACAAACAATCTCTTGCCCTCTAAGACAATTGTTCCAGCAACCACCATAATGTGCTCCCTTACTTCTAAAATACCAGAACACAATGTGAAATCTCCCTTCTACTTTATCTGATCCTAATCTCCTTTACAAATGCCATTGCATGAACACAACATCACTAAACCCTCATATTATTGTTTTGTCTGGATGGAGACAACATTCCATGACATTCTTTTGTCAAATGCACATGCAACCTTGAGCATGGTATTGTGCGAACACAAAGATATAAAATAAGACAAATTCCTCCACTTCTATACTAAATTTGGGGCTTTGATTCACTTTAAACAAAGAGGATCTACATTTTAGAAACTCATTGATTACCCTGTGAGGGTTTTGGATAGTTTGCACAAGATTTTGGACATCTTTGTTAATAATTAATGGAATTAAATGCCATGAAAGCCAAAATTACTATGATTCAATTCTCTAACATCTACAATAAATGGTTCTCCAAAAACATATCATATAGACCTTAAGAAAATGTTGGAACATGATTGTTTAACTAAAAGCAATCATGAAATATTGCAAAAAACTCAAACTTCATTGATCATAGATTGCTTACATCGACTTCAATCCCTTTCCATTGGGCATTACAAGTTTTATAGACTTATACAACTCTTTAAAACTATCAAATGACTTTGAACCATCTTTTAACCAATCATAACCGTTCTTTAATTAAACTTAACATACTGATTTTTGTGTTGTCAAGTTGACAATAGAGTTGTCAACTCGACAACATATAAAATTTTAAACTTAGATAATTATCCTTTTACACTCAAAAGGTCAATATATTCCCTCACAAACATAATTTATTATTAAATTTTCAAACTACCCCACCAACCCTTACAATTATCCTTTTAGGCCATATGAGCCAACCTTGGCAACTTTGAATATACTGATACATTTTGATTCAAATTACATTCAAATGGCATTAATGGCCATAGTTACATCACAAAATGACCTTATAGGTCTTATTGGACTTCATTAGCTCTTGGATCACTATGTGACCCTCATTGTGTTTCTTTGACTCTTAGGTTCTCCCACACCATACTCTCCGCCTTTGAAATGCTTGCAAGTCTCTTGGAAGTACCTGCAAAAAAAAGCATTAGAAAACACAAAAAATTCAACTTGAGCCTTGGCTTGAATAGGTCCTCTTGGTTCCAACTATTGGATTTATAATGGAAAGTTAGGTATTGAGAGGGAAGGGGTGAATCAGTACTGTAAAAACTTTTATCAACCTTTCTTTACTTGATTTTTAATATTGTCATATATTCTGATCATTTACCGAGTTGATAAATTTGCATGTAACATCATAAAACATAGAAATCAAAACATGAAATGGGTAAAAACACAATCAGGTGTCACCTTTTAGGCTAACTTATAATCACAACTAAATTTTAGTATTTCTAACTAAAAGATAATTTTTGTCAAATATATGGTCTAGCTAGATTCATTCTAGCTAAGTTATATAAGTGCTTTAACTTTTCCAATTGGAAATGTCTATTAAATGCATGTTTTATACTACTTGGGGTCCAATTACCATAGAAATAAAATTATTTAAAAAAAGTGACGTTTCAATAACTCCTAATATTTTTAATGATATTTTTAAAAAAATACAAAAATACCCTTTTGTAAAGATCGGAGTCAAGCATATCCTCATAGAGATTTTATAGTGTTTTAATTAGACATTGTCTATTGTAATTAAAAAATAATGCAAGTAGGTATTTTAACACTCAAGGAGATATTGCTTCGGAGAAAAAACAAAAATAGTAAATCATATTAAATAAATCTAAAAAATATATGGTGTACTAGAGGAGAGAGTCCTCTTCAATAATATATATTTCTTTTTTTTATTGGAATAGATTTGTTATGAAGAATATGGTGGGAGATAAAAAAAATGTCCATTTTAGGTGAGTTGGAATTAGAATTGTTATAAAAGAGAAAATATAAGTCACAAACCAATTTTTATTCTTCATGCACTAGATATATATGTCATCTATAACATATTTTAAAAGCAGGGAAAAAAATATTTATTTACATATATTTTTTTGGTGGGAACTAGACCCCTAATTTTTATCTTTCTTTAGCAACTGAAAAATCATCTTTAAAAATTAAAAACACATATAAATTATTATTAAAATAATTATTAAAAATATTAATCATAAACTTCATCCATTTTAACACATTTAATTAGTTTACACTATCTTCAAATTCCAAACATAAATGTCATTTTTATACTATTGAAGTTAAACAATTTTGATTTTGTTAGCCTTTTCCTTTATAAAAGGGTGACAACTTATTGTTCTTTTACCCAAAACATAGCTCATAACATAATTATTTTTGGTCTCATGGAAACTATTGGCTAGAGGGAAAAACCATGGTGGAAATGGTACCCACAATCCTTCACTACTACAACAAAAATGTTGCTCGGTTAGAGCTACAATGTTTAGCTACTTTTGATAGCTTACTCTATTAGGAGTACAAAATACTTATACAGTCTACCTTGCTAAAGGATTTTACAATATCTAATCTAAGAGATGTACCCTATTAAAGGATTTACAAAATAAGATCTATTAGGTCCTACCCAGTAATGGGATTTTACAATTCTAAATACAATACAAATCGGTACTAAATATGTTTTTAATAATGCATCAACAAATGTTGTTCAGACTCACTCTGCTCAATAACATCTTTAACTCATTATGTACACGGTAACCTAAAATTTGATTAACCTTCTCAGTTCTTCTCTAACTTCTTTGTACTCAATAGCTTATCTACATTTCATCACCATCACATCAGTTTTGCATCCTTCACATCATTTCTTCCTCTTTTTCCTTATTCTATGATCTTCATACTCTATTCTTTATATACTTGATCTAAAAGTGGTGGATATGTTCTAGATTCTTCTCCTTAAATTTTGGTAGCTTTTTTTTTCATTTTCCATTGGTATATCTTACCTTATAATCATGTGCAATCATATTGTTTACATTCCCAACGTTTTACCAAATGATCTTCTTGAAATCAGTAAAACATTTTTTTCGCTCATTGTCTAGATTCAATGTATCTTCCATAATCTATTATGTCGGTTTGTGTTACTTGGTAACATGTTTTGTTCTTGCTTGATAAAATGCACTCTTGGCTCAGTAACTACCATGCACTACTCAGTGCCTTCCTTTCTCTATTTTCTTTATCGACTGAGTCCTATGACTCCTCCTTTCACTGACTGACTTTAACTCTCTAATATGACTTTGAAAAAAATAATGACAAAAAAATAACTCTTTATGAGTATCAATCTCCCCCTTTAGCAATAGTTTGGCATCTTTTTTAAAAACTCAAAGTCATTCAAAATTTTGTTCTTAATCAAAATTTTCTCAAAATTGTCACCATGTATAAACTATAAAGTCTCAGTATGAATTTGTCACTTATAACTCTTCATAACTCCCCATATGATAATACTTCCTATATACTATACAATACCTATACATATATATATCACCCTTTTCTTACAAACATGCCATAAACAAAATTACTTACTTTGATGAGTTAGTTGGATCTTATCAAATATATATTTATACCTCTTCTTTGCATCATCGAGTGAGGTCTCCCATGATTCCTTGAATGTTTGTAGTACAATAATTTGTTCATCAATAAATATTGCTAATCCAATCATGGCATCCATTGCACTGATATTAGGGCTATTGACTAATTCCGTTGCCTTGTGTAAATGTTTCTGCAATGATTAAACTTGGAGACTTAAAAGTTCTTGCAACTCAAGAAGTTCCATTCTTATCTTTCCTTCTTCTCTTTAGAGTTCATGCTGCATTCTCATCAAATGTTTTAGCCTTAAGTAATAAGTTTGAAGTGATCCAGGCTCGATTGTAATATTCATTATCTACTCGGTGAACTCTTTCTCCACAAAATCGTCTTTCTTTCTTATCTCCTCAGTGAGATTTCATATTAAAAAAGTCTTATGAAGTAATGAAATATATCATGCAAATTATTGTCCAAATCTATGATCAACTCAGAAAGTGATACCTTGTCCAATGCAACATTTTTTAGTAAATTTTCAATTAATTTTAGCTCAATTTTTTTCTCATGAACTTTCATTATGTACTCAATGGTTTCTGAACCATGTTATTTGATTTTATTCACCAACTCCTCTAGTTGACTCAGTAGACTACCCTTCTCATTGATATGTGCAGCAATAAAAATTTCTTGTAGCATATCCTTGACACTTTCTATAACATCAATCTTTTGTTTCTTTGCTATCATTTTATCTTGGGCTTCTTTCATCTTCAGTAGATCTTTGAATTCAGATAATTACTTTGGACTAAGTTAAGATATGTCTACCTTAGCTATTATAATCGGTTGGATCAAGTCAAATTTAGTTTTCTCATGTTTCTATTCTTTGTCTTCTACTTCTCAACTTGAATTCTTTCACCAATAGAAAATTTAGGGGAACATGATACCTTCATTACATAAGATGTAGTCTCAGTTGTAGTTTCTTCTAGTCTTTCTTCTCTTTTCTCTTATTTCTTGTCTTATTTAGTTTATTCTTGTTTCTCTTCTTCCTTCTCTTCTTCTTTTTTCTCTTCTTTTCTTTCTTCATGTTTATCCTCTTTCTTCTCTTTTTCTTGCTCCTTTTGCTTCTCCTTTTCTTGCTTGTCTTCTTGTTTTTGTTTTCCTATAGTATCAGTAGAGGTAACCTACTTGGTATTATGTTATGTGTTTGTCTTAGTTTCCTTAGGATCCTTTGTTACTTTCTATTCAATCTCCTTCTTCTTTTTGGGTGACTTATCTTCTGCATCTATAGGAATTTCTTTTGCAACTTTAGAAATAACTTCATGAACCTTAGAAAAATTAGGTACGATTTGTAAAACTAGATCTTCATCCATAAAATTAGTTGTAGTAGTATCATCAATATCCATGTATTCAGTGTCCTTGTTCTCAGTATCCATGACATCTTCATCATGTCTTATTTCTTCAGCAGGGTCCTTATTTGCGATGTATTCACTTATTACCTCATCTTTTTCTTGTGTTAAGTCAATTGGACTAGACTTACCTTGATGTACCTTAGTCTCAATTGATTGGTCTAGGAAGTATATTTTTCTCCATGTTTCATCAGTTTATTTCAATACTTCTTCCAATTCTTTGACCATGATCATTAAATAACTTCCTTTGATAAGAAATCTTCCAAAGTTTTTTTTCAATGCTTCCTTGATCTCGGGTAATGACAACTTAGGTACAATTATTGCTAGGGATCTTTCCCTCATCTTCATCTTGGATGACAAAGAATACTTCCATCTTGCATCAATTTTCTTATATAGATCATTAGGTAGTCAGTTTCCAATTTCAACAGGTATACTCCTAAATTTGTGCAATGTGAAAACAATTGCTTCTTCTATATTTACCTTCTCTTTATCACTCCTTGTATCATAATTGGCCTATTTTATTCCTCCAAACCCTCCATACTTAAGATTCTCAAGAAACTCATCTAATTTTTTTAGTTTTGATGGTTGGTTCTACACAACTTAAAATTTACTCAAATCTTCAGACGTAGTTTCACTATCCTCTGATAATTTTAGTTCTCTTCTTGGTCTGATAGATGTTTTCTTTTCCCTTACATATGTTTTTGGTTTAAGTTTCTCAAGCTTAGCTTTCCTCAGTGGAACTGTAGACCTTGTCAATAGTCTTGTTCCCTTGGGGATTGGTGATTTCATTTCCACTTTTGGTTTCTTTCCCTTAACTTCACATAGTCCTGCCTCATCTTCTTCAATTCTAACTCCAAGATTTCTGATAGATTAGTAATCATTCTTCTTGTTTTCCTTTGATCCTTAGGTATCAAGATACCTAGTTTTATCTTTTTCTTCACTTCCTCATATATTTCATATATATTTTCTCTCTTATCCATAGGTTTAGCTAGAAGGGATTCAATTTGTTGTGATATTGTATGAATATCAATCTGATGGCTCATCGGTTGTAGCCAGATAGTCTTTGGCTCAACAAATTTCACACTACATGTGTCGGTGTCAACCTCAAAACATATGTTATCTTGGTGATCTTCCACTAGCTTAGGTGGAATTCTGAATTTCTTATGCATCCTTTCTTGAAATTTGGTAAACTAATCACTCATCAAAATATCAAAGTTATCTCCTAAACTCTTGATATACTCATTAATCTGATAGATAACTGATTTCTTTGCATTCCATATCACATTACCGATATATGGAAATAAGTTTTTAAAATAGAAGAATATATATACCAACAAAGAACTAAAATTCAATGTGTTAGTCTTGGATTTCTGAATTGTGTTCATGTTATCATCAAATTGCTTCAACAAGATTTTGTACAAATCAATATTCATATCCTTCTTGACAATTTTGTATGCTAAGTCCACAGCTCCACATGATACACTGTCCACTTAGGAAGATTAAAAGATTTTATATGATATGATATTGCATGTGAATTTGAGTTCAAGATCTTCCATAATAGATATCTTAAGACCTAGTCTGTCCATTGGGTTTTTGTCATTTCACATAGCTTGTTCTTGTCCACATTCTTGTTTTCCTTCAGTTTTTCACTGATTGGGTATCCAGTCACGATGTGCAGAACATCCGTAGTGATTTTGAATTTTGATCTATCCACATTAACTGATCATGTACTCAACTAAACATGATTCTCATCCACTTATTCTTGAAAACACTCAGAATATGATGGGAATGCATTAAATCCTTATTCTCTAGGTAGATGTGTTCATCCTTCAACTTCTCATTGATGCACAAGCTTTGGAAAGATGTATCAGTGTTCTCTTAACAAATATCCTCAATTTTGCAATAGATAAAAGAAAAAATGTCTTCGATCAAAATATGTATTTTTGGAATAGATGAAAGTGCTCCCATTTTGTCTAGTTTGGTGATAGTCATGAGAGGAATCTTGTATTTACGGTTGATAGGATCAACCTTCTCAACAAAAATAGGATTTTGTACCTAAGGTTCCATAATTTTAGATGTATCGCCACTTGATTGAAGTAGGGTTCCCTGTGAAACAAATTGGTCACACTTCCACAACTATGAAATACACTCAAAATCACTCAAATACACTCAATAGTGCTTATATATATTTATAATTACCTCAACAATTTCTCAAATTACCCTTAAATGACTCAACTTTACAATGCGCTCAAATGCTCTTTAAAACTGTTAGGTGAAAATGACTAACAAAAGAGTCTATTTATACTTTTTCCTCGATTAGGGTTTCCAACAGCTAGAAAAGTAGCAATAAATGTTGTCACCAACTCACCTTTTCAAATTATACTTTGTTTTACCAAATGAAACAAAATAACATTGTCTTTCACCAATCAAACATGAAATGTTAACTTCACAATATATGTCCAAATGCATCTAATTATTCTTATTTGGATCTTTGCACAATTTTTAGGAAATGGTTTATGATTGAAATTTAAATCATAGTTCTTACTCATAACTTTAACTGATTAGGTGAAGGTAGGTGCACCCGATCCAGAGGATGAGGTGCCATCGATTGTTCCAAATGATGTTCCATCATCTTGAGACTTCCTTCTCCATATTTTATTCATCTGGTTTCCTATTTCTTCAACATTCACTTGTGCTGTGTCATTTTTCTTTACCTCAATTGGAGCTTTACCTCAGTACCTAAAATCTTTGGCTAGGTGACCTACCTTATGATAGTGGAAACATGCAATTCTAGGAGTTCTCCATGATCTTCTGTTATTTCTACCATGCATCAAAATATATTTTTCAACAATATGTCCATATCTCCCACAAGGTGTACAATAAATGCTTGTGTTGTAGTCGCATGGTATTGCTGAGCCTTATCAATTGTTTGAAGTATTATGTCAGCTAGGTACCCATTTGACATTCTTTCTTTGTGAGTTGCAATCTTTATATTTATGACCATATCTATTGCAAGTATTGCAATAACCATTGAATTTTGGCTTCCTTGTATTGTTAGAAATAATTGATCTACACTCTAATGCTTGATGTCTATACTTATTGCAATTATAACAATAACCATCAAATTTAGGAATGATCAGTGGTTTACCTCTTTTTATCTTGGAGACATTAGTTGTATGACCAGGTTTCCCACAATAGTAACAAATAGGCTTCTTTGTCTTCAGTGGGGTAGAAGTGTCTTAGTTGGTAGCTTGGTTTGAGGACTATCCCTTCTCGGTAATGTTGTTTTTAGTGAATGAAAGTCCAACAGTATCTCTCGGTTGTCTTCGACCTCTAAGATGTTCATCCAACATCCTTAATGTTTCTTCATTCCATTTCAATACTTCATTTCTTCCTTTTATAATTTGATTTCTCTTGTCAATCTTTTAACCTCAGACCTTAATGCTTGAATCTCATATTCCTTCCTAGCTACCTCATGATTTTTATTCACCAATTGGTTGGTCATAGCATAATGTGTTTGTGTCATTCTCATGATCATATCATCCTTTCTAGTTAGTCTTTCCTCAAATTTCTTGTTGTCTTCTTATGTCATTATTTTTGCATCTTTAGCTGATATCTTTGATTCAAGTGTTTCACCCATTATAATACCTTGTGCCTCTTTATATTTATTTATCAGATTCAATTTCTCCATGAGTTCTTTATTCTTCTCCATTAGTTTTGCAATGGTTATTTTAGATTCATCATTCAAACTCCATTAAGATGATGTCTCAAGTATCTCAACATGTTCTTGTGTAGATTTAAACTCATTAGATAAACACTTTCTTACCCTTAGGGACTTTCCAATTTTGTTTTCAAATCATCAATCATCTCATGTTCATTTTATAATTCAAACTCAAGATTATCAATCTTCTTATCTTTCTTGTAACTTTCCATAGTTATGATCTTTTCACTCAAAGGTGGTCAAACCCTTATCTCAAGAGTCTAAGCTCTAATACCAATTGTTGGATTTATAATGAAAATTTAGGTACTCAGAGGCAAGGGGACCATTAGTACTATAAATTTTTTTATCAACCTTTGTTAAATTGATTTGTAATACTATCTGATCATTTACCAAATTGAAAACTTTGCATATATCATCATAAAACATATAAATCAAAATATGAAATCATGACTCATAACAAAATGATTTTTGGTCTAGTAGAAACCCTTGGTCAAAGGTAAAAATTGTGGTGGGGATGGTACCGACAATGCTTCACTACTGCAACAAAAAGGTTGCTTGGTTAGAGCTAAATTGTTTAGCTACTTTTGATATCTTACCCTGTTAGGAGTACACAAGACTTATATCGTATACCTTGCTAAAGGATTTTACAATCTCTAATCTAAGAGATGTCTTAAAGGATTTACAAAATAAGACCTTTTATGGCATATAGAGTAATGTGATTTTATAATTATAAATACAATACAAATCAGTACTAAATATGTATGTAATAATGCATCAAAAAATGTTTTTCAGACTCACTATGATCAATAACATCTTTACCTCATTTTGTACTCGGTAACCTCAAATCTGATTAACCTTCTCAGGTCTACACTAAGTTCTATGTACTTAGTAGCTTATCTGCATTTCATCACCATCACATCAGCTTTGCATCCTTCACATCATTTTCCCTCTTTTTTTACAAAAATAACCAAAAAATATAATAAACTAAATAAAGAGAGGAATTCCACAAACAATTTTTTATACTACTCAAGAATGGGAGATTTTTTTGGGTTATATTCAAGAGATAGAAAAAACATTTATAGATGAATATTTCATAATAAAATATCCAGATGGTATATTGTTACTTTTAGTGCCACCTCAAGGTAGAACACACATAAATCAAACATACCAATAAGGTAAGGATAGAAAATATTGATTATAAATAGGTACTTCAAAGAGAGAGAAACTAATGAAATATTAATATATGATGAAACATAAGACCCAAAAAACTATATAAATAATTAGCATGCCAAAGATATAAAAAGAGATAAATGATACATAAAAATTACATCTATTACATTGGACCTTAACTTCTACTATAAGACAATGGTACATACATCAAGTGAGGGAAATGAAACTAGATACTAGGTTATAGACAAACCTAATTTTTGTAAAATCTTCAAGTTATCTCACCCAAAGCCAACGCATGTCATGAATTCCCTTGTGAGTTAAGTGATATGGATTGGTGTTTTGCTTTTCAAGTATTAGTGCACCTTAGTATGCAGCCCTATTGTTAGTGTTTTTAAAAAAAAATTGTTGTTTGTGTGTTTTGCCCTAATTTTTGGGCATGTCATTTTGGTATCAGAGCACAGTTTCAACTCTAGGAACCTTAACCCATTGCATTTCCAACTTATGTCTTGTTTTCCACTTGTGTAGGATGCCTCTAGTTACATGTAGGGGTTGTCACTGTGGGTGAAGTGCTAGGGTTTCTCATGAGGCAATAGTGGATACTGAGCGGCCAACAAAGGGTGTAGGTGATGAGCTAATACCTCCTCTCGAACTACCACTAAAACCTAATCATGATATTCTAAATGCCCTTCAGAATCTTGATGGTATCATTATGGATAGATTTCCACTAGGAGGTCAGTAGAATAAGGTCTAAGAGAGGATTAGGAGTCCTCCTTCTAGACAGGTTGATGGATAGGTAGATTTAGAGGGTGAGTTAGTACACATGCTAGAGCCACCACCTGAGATAGTTCATAGAGCACCCCATGATGCGGGGATTAGATCAGAGAGCTCCTACACCTTTAGCCAACACCTTTTTCAGGATCTACAAATGGGATAGAGGCTAAGGCATGGCTTTTGAACATTGAGCGTTGCTTTGGGTTGTGCCATTACGAGAGCAACCATAAGGCACATTTGGCAGTGCATATGCTTAGAGGTAACGCCTCTACTTGGTGGAGACAGGAGGAATATAAGCACCACTTGGTTATAGACACCCTCACATGGGAGATTTTTCTTGAGAGATTCAGAGCTCGATACATGTCAAAATATTTTAGACAACATCATATCGATGAGTTCCATGACCTTCAGCAGAGAGGTATGTCTGTTGCACAATATGATAGAAAGTTTCTTGAGCTCCTTCCCTACATGGACTATATGAAGGACAAGAAACTTCAGGTCAACTAATTTATTAAAGGGTTGAACCATGATATTTTTGATAGAGTACAGTTGGTACCTCCAAGAGATTTATGTTATACCATTGAGAGAGCCATGGTTGCATAGGAGATCCATAATAGGTCTCATGATGCTCTAGATTGGTCACAAAACCGTAATATTGTGCCACAGAATTCTAGTTTCCAGAGATCCCACTAGAAAGGGAATTAGAAGCACTCATCAAGATCATTTAGAGAAACTCAATAGTAGCAGTAGTCTTAGTAGAGTCAGATATAGAGGCCTCCATAGGGATAGAAAGGCTCTAAGCCAAAGCAATAGCATTCACAGGGTCCTCGGAGAGATCAAAGATCTCATTCACATTACGCACCACTAGTTAGGAATCATCAGTCTTCTAGAGGTGGGTTCAGTGGATCTAGTATGACAAATGGACAACAACAGTCTAGACCTCAGGGGATCAAGATTCAAGCTAGAGGCCCATGTTACACTTGTGGTGCTATGGGGCACATTTCTAGCGATTATTCATTAGGGAATCCAGTAGGTAGCCAGAGGGCAGTAGCTTCAGAGCCCATGGTGGGAGACATGGGCATATCTCACCAAGTGTTTGCAGCATTTGATAATCACTAGGCTAAGAATTAGGCCACAATCATTTAGGCCATAGGTAGGATTGGAGGTGTACACACTAAAATGGTGCACTTCTATGAACCATTACATGCAAGGTTGCTGAAGAATGAGGCCTCACAAAGTGGCTCATAGCTCTCTATGCATGGAGTTGCAAGGGACTATGATGTGTTTGCTCTCAGCTAGAGCTACAAGCTTGTGACCTTGCTAGTCAACCATACAATGAGAGATTCAAGTGAAGACAAGGGCAACAATGCCAATATCTCCAAGAATCAAGTATGAAAATGTAATGCAATGCAACTAAAATGAGGATGCAATCTAAACTATGAAATGAAAGTAAAATGCAACTAATCTATGAAAGGAAATAGCAATGGATTACAATGCCTCCTATTTAGACTATGTGAGATTATTCTATTGCATAAAAGGAAATCTACACTAAGAATGTCATTATCATGTAGCTAAGAAAGAAAATATGAACTAGATGATGCAATGAAGCAAGTCTTCAATGTCTTCAAACTCTAAATGCACCTAAAACTTGCAGCATAACATTAGCATAAAACAAGTGGATGCAAATGAAGGAGAGAGCTCTCCTTTTATAAGAAATGAGGTGAAATGGACCATGGAGATTAAGAGGCAAAAAGTCTTAATCAACGGTGGAGCTTGAAAGAGGAGCAATCCATGTGCACAAGTATCCTCCAATGAGAGTGAAGTGTTGACTTTTGAGCCTCATGTGAGACAAAAAGTGCCTTTTTTCCTTTTTGTAAAATAGGAATAATATTTTATTTGTGCAACTTAGGATAAGAGGAAAGTGGGGGCTTTTTATTTAATCAAAAGGGGAGGAAATATTCATTTTAATCAAATAAAGACTTAAGATAAATGGTTAGCCCACAGGATAAAAATCCAATATATGATCAAAATTAGGATTTGATCAAGAGATTGATATTGTTGAAGATATTGATTTATTGATAAAAATGATTCAGGATTGATAAATTGAATAAAAGGGGCCAAAAGTCTAGGCGACCATTTTTGGGTGCATACATTTGCCCCTCTTTGACTAATGTGTGATCAATTTGGGAACACATGCAGTCAAAGAAGAATTAAAATATGAGATCGATCCGGGATCACAAAATAACTCAAATATGAGGTTGATTCGGGATCATATCCAGACAAAGCATAAACAAAGGTCTTTGAACATGAGGTCGATTCGGGATCACATTCAAAGTAAGAGATAAGAATCTCAAATTTGAGCGACAGCTCACAAAAGATGTCTGAATCACGAAAATCAAAGAAATCAGGGATGAGAATCCCATAGGTACTGCCCCCTCAGAATCGAAATCGAAATCAGGTAAAGAGGAGAACAGTGAATTGAAAAAGATTTGATCAAATCAAAATGAAATCACAATCGAAAGTAAGGGTCAATAGGTTAACCATTCGGCAATGAAACATGCCCCAGCCTGACTGAAAAGAGGCAGTCAAACATGAGAAAGGAGGGAATGGAATGAATATGAATGAAAGACTAGAAGTTTGGAAGACATGAAAATGAAGAAATGATGATGCCCCAACAAAGATCGAGGGATTAGGCCTTAAAAGATCAGTCAACTGCGCAGACGGGGGGAAAGATTTTGAACCATGATTTTGACTATCAAGATGACCTCGGATTTCAATTTTGAGTCCGAAAATGGATCCAAGACGTTGAAATTAGCTAGGGGTGCAATTTTTGCACAATTCTGAGGTGTTTTGAAAATGAGGTCAAAAATTCAAAAGGCTATAAAAAGGGTCAAAATGTCATTTTCAAAAATCATTTATCTTTTAGCGGTTTGAGAATTTTTAGAGCTTTAGAGAGAGAAAATGGCCCAGCAGGTAGGAGTTCCTGTCCACAGGCATCGATTCGAGCGCGCCCGGTTGCACAACCGGCCACCACACTATCCTGCCCCGGTATGTTTTCGAAAACTTGAGCTTTTTGAGTCATTTTTTTGCATTTAATAGCTTGTTTGAGCATGTTTTTTAAATTTCAAAATTTTTTGCTAGGTGAAATATCACGTGATACTTTAGAAGTATCGCGCACTTTGCAGAGAAGTATCACGCGATACTTCGCGGGTCTCCAAAGTATCGCGCGACCTAAGGCACCAGTATCGCACGATACTGGGTGAAAGATCGCACGCTACTGGGTGAAGTATCGTACGGTATAAGGTCTATCACCCCGCTATAGGGAGAAGTATCACGCGATACTTCTCCAAAAAAAATAAAAATCGCCCAATATAAAATTTTGATTTTTAGTGCATTTTTGAGCAAAAATGACATGGGTCTAGACAATGTTACATTTTTGGGATGATTTATACTGAGTTTTTGGACATCCATCATGATATGTGCTAACAACTGGCTTGGTTTTGGCTTGCAGGAGGTTTTTTCGGCGCTCATCATCAGAGCGCCGAAGGTGACAGGATTGAGGTGTGTCCGGGATCTAGACGATCCGGGCAATGCTGACATCAGAGCGATGGGATTTCGATATCTGTTGAGGTATCCATATATCAGAGCAGACCACGGGTTGTTGACTGCTCTTACCGAGAGATGGAATAGTGAGCACAACACCTTCCACCTGCCTACTAGACAGGCATTGATCACTCTAGAGGATGTTTATAGGATCTTACGTGTGCCCTGCCATGGCGAGCCGGTGAGTATAATCATGTTTTAAGATCTAATCATAAATATAATGTTTCCATATGATGAAAACTCACATGATTCATTTGTTGGCATAGGTGTACTATGATCAGGATGCCACTGAGGGGCGCCGACTAGTTCAAGAGATGTTCCAGGATGTCACTATTCTGGATAGGCATATCAGCTGGGAGAGGCTGATAGATGATTTCGGCAGAGACTACCCAGTGCCATGTATAGTGGCATCTATTATCTCACAGATCTTGATGATTGATCGCAGTCAGAAGGGATTTCCGCTCGGATGGGCTCGACTATTGGTTGACTTGGTCGGCAGGCCGCGATGAATGGCATGGGGTCCTGCCATACTGGCAGAGATGTACCATGAGCTGCACGAGATCATCTACAGAGACGGTCAGACATGGGCATGCGGTGCCATCCTAGCACAGGTATGGGCATGGGAGCACATCACTGTGGTGCGCCCCAGGGTTCAGCTGAGGGAGAGGAGGTACCCCTACATCTACAGGTATCTCAGGTTCATATCACATGCCCATTCTGGGGATGTGACATACTACAGGTGGATTTTGGACAAGATAGCCTCATTCACATGGAGGCCATACAGGGAGGTTGAGGTTTGGGGAGATGCAGCTGATGAGCTGAGTTATATGCTATGCAGTCGGCCACTGGTAGGTCGGTATGCAGAGATAGTAGAGAGATTCTGCATTACTCGGGTATGGCGGCAGTTTGGGTGGTAGCAGCGAGTCTCGACAGAGACTACCACATATGCTAGAGCCAGAGACAAGGAGGGTCATGGGTGGCTACCCATGTTGGACTATCAGCAGGCTATCACAGAGACAACAGGTATCAGGAGTGAGCCCTGAGATTATTTCCCAGATGTGGCAGATGTAGGGGCTGATGGAGCCTACAAAGCAGAGCGGTGGAGGGTGCCATTCCCTCAATTTATAGTACCAGATGCACAGGTGCCAGTGCCGGGAGGAGATGGAGGAGGGGACGGGGGAGACGGAGGGGATGGAGGGGATGGAGGAGACGGCGGGAGGGGGAGGGGGAGAGGGAGGAGGATGGAGAGAGGAGATGGGTTGAGATCAGGTGGCCAAAAATGGTCACGCGGACAAAGATTGGTGACACCTAAGGAGGAGGGGAGACCAGCTCGCCGACAGGCAGAGGCACAGCAGGAGCAGCCTGTGGGGGGAGAGGATCTGAGAGCCCAGATACAGGCTCAAGAGGTAGAGATACAGCAGCTACGGACTACTATAGTCATGAGAGATTAGCAGCTACTAGATCTGAGGGCAGAGTGGGATCAGTAGATAGCTGATCTTAGAGCAGAGATAGCACACCGTGAGGTGATGGCATAGGCCGAGGCACTGGAGCTCCGATGAGATTCAGCGAGAGAAGCTTACTATCACGTGCTATATCTATAGGCCATCCCAGAGGGTGAGAGAGCACCATCATAATCTCAGAGGGTAGGGGTATCAGATGTGGTACTCGATAGGAGAGCTATGCCTCCTCCACCACCACGAGCTCCTCACGAGGGTGGTAGCGAGTCTTAGGATTAGGTCTTAGGTGTTTTGGACATATCTTGAGACTTTTGATCTAGATTTTGGGATCTCATATTGTAATGTATATCATGACATTGTATATAGATTTATGAGATTACTGGATGTTCAATGTATCATGTGTATTCGTCTCACTTGTGATGGATGTATCAGTTTATATATATTGTCTTGTCATTTTGCTCAAAAATGTTTATGTATGTGCTTATGTATGTTCCCTCTCATAGATGTATGTTTAAATGATAGTTTTGATATAGATATGATGATATGATTAACCCCTTATGATGAACAGGAACAAGTTCACGATGAAAAAGACAAGGAGTGAAAGACATGATCGAGAAGAAGAAAAGGTGAGCGCAGTCGACTGACAGGTCCACGTAAGATGAAAAGGAGAGCTCTCTCCATATGCAAGAAATGTAGGACTAATCTAACATGACCCTAGAAATGCAATCTACTATGAAAGTGGTTGACTTGCAAGGTCACAACACTTATAGACATCTAATTATCATCATCGAGCGTTATTGGTAGCGTCGTGAGATCATACAATGCACACTAGCATAACTATGTGGATATGAGTATGATCTTTATCAGATAGAGATGTGGGAATCTCACCTAGGCATCAAAGACATATAGGTCAAGATGACTAATGCAGTGAGATCACCTAAATTTGATATAGCGAGATTATGCTTGTATCAAGACACATGAAAGTCAGGATAGCTAAAAGCATGCACTCGCAAAACAGTCAAGGATAATACCTTGTCAATCCATAGTGTCAAGTAGGACCAGCATAAATGCTCATGACAGTTAGGATCAACAAAATATACCCACAAGCAGATAAAGAAAGAAAACATGTTCTCATTCCCTCAGTCTTCTAGCTATGCATCATCGAAAACTTCTCAGGGAGAGATCACTCATCAAAGAAATCCTCATAGACAGCACACAAAGAAAAATAAAGTCATCATATCGTCAGCGAGTTGATTGTTTAAGTGTGTGTGTGTTGGTCATAGAGTCAGACTCTAAGTATGGCATCTGCAAATGAGCACTATCGCATCATACTTAGACTATAAGCAAGATATCTGATAAGTGTTAAGATACACTCGATGCAATGGTAGTGTTAAAAAAAACACTGTTTGGGGTGGCGTTGAAAAACACCTGTTGTGAAATGCCCCAAGAGACAAACACACCTAAAAGACCAATGTTAACAGTTATGCCCCCTAGACAAAGACAAAGACCAATTCTAGACTAAGCCAAATAAGGTCAAGGCATGATGGGAAGTGGCTAAGTGTCGAGGATGCATGCTAACAAATAGGGGTGCAAAGGCCTCAAGTAGCGCCTATTTCCAGGTTTTCACCGCTTGGATTCTTTTTTCATTTTTTTGATTTTTTTGAGATTTTTGCTACCAAGGCGCCTATTGCTAGGTTTTCACCAAGGCACTTTTTTTCTATTTTTTTGAATTTTTGAATTTTTTAAATTTTTTTTGTATTTTTTTCAGGACTTTTTATACTTTTTAGGATTTTTTCAGCATCATATATGATTTTTTTTGGTATTTTTTCAGGATCATAAAATATATACAAAGGATGCCCCCAGACAGAATGGGCATCAAGGATAGAACTTCTTGAGGTGCACAATGTTGATGGGATCAGGGAACTGTTCTCCATCAGGATCTGACAGTAAATACACACTGGTACCAAAAGCCGCTGTGATGACATATGGTCCAAGCCAGTTAGGTTCAAACTTGCCCTTTTGTTCTCTGTTTTGTTGGTTCTTAGGGTTCTCTCGCAAAATGAGATCACCTATTTGAAATTCTCTAGGGCAAACCTTTTTGTTGAATGCCTTGGACATACGCTTCTGATACACTCTCATATGATCAAAGGAAGCCTTACGCTTCTCATCTAGAAGTTCTAGTTCCTGTAACCTCATGGCGCGGTAATCCTCATCTGTAATTAGACCTTTGAGTGAGACCCTAAGTGATGGTATCTCAACTTCTAAAGGCAATACTGCTTCGGTACCATAGGTGAGAGAGAAAGGAGTGGCTCCTGTAGGTGTGCGAATGCTCGTTCTGTAAGCCCAAAGTGCTGGATTGATTTGTAAGTGCCAATCTCTACCATTCTTGTGCACTGTTCTATGAAGAATCTTAAGAATGGTTTTGTTAGAGGCTTTTGCCTGTCTGTTTCCCTATGGAAAATAGATGGAGGACCAATGTTGCTTGATTTTAAACTTTTTGCATAGGTGCTTTAGGTCCTTATTCTTAAATTGACCTCCATTGTCAGTAATGATCTCAGAAGGTACTCCAAATTGGCAAATGATATGATTCAAGATGAATAAAGAAATGGTCCTCCCCGAAGCAACAGAAAGTGGCACAGCTTCCACCCATTTTGTGAAATAGTCAGTGGTAGTAATAATGAACTTGTGTCCACCTGATGAGTTGGGATGAATCTGCCCAACCAGATCAAAGGCCCAGCGTTGAAATGGCCAATGAGAAACAGAATGGATCATCTCCCTACCTGGAGCATGAATCAGGTTTCCGTGTTTCTGACATTTTTCACATGACTTAGCAAAGGTGACTACATCTATCTGCATTGTGGGCCAATAATATCCCGCCCTAAGCAACCTTTGAGCCATGGCAAGACCATTAGAATGTCCACCACAAATGCCCTTGTGGATGTCGGCTAATGCTTGGTCGGCTAATGTCCAGGAATTCAAATCTGGATTCGTGTGTCTCCAACTGAAGAAGTGAAGCTAATGTGGCCATGGCATCTGCAGCCTTGTTCTTTGTCCTAGGGATCTGTTGAAACGTCACAAAAGTGAAGTAGCGTCTCAAAGAATCAACCATCTTTTTGTAGGGTATCAATTTGTCATCCTTGGTTTGATACTCTTCATTGACTTGGTTGATGATTAACTGGGAATCCCCAAAGACATGTAATTCTGTGATGTTCCATTCTATAGCCATCCTCAAGCCATTAGTTAAAGCTTCATATTCTACAATATTATTGGTACATGGGAATAATAGTTTGTAAGACTTTGGAATATTGTACCCATGTGGAGAAACAAATAACACTCCAGCACCTGATCCATTTTGCATGCAGGAGCCATCAAAGAACATTGTCCAAGTGCGAGTAGTCGTATACAAGATGTGTTCATCTGGGAATTCCACTTGGACTGGCATACTATCCTGAATTAGGAAATCAGCTAATTGATCAGCAATAGCTTGCCCTTTGATGGCCTTCCTTTCAACGTACTCTATGTCAAATTCAGTTAGGACCATCATCCATTTAGAAAGTCTACCCATGAGGGCAGCCTTACTAAGAAAGTATTTAAGAGGATCAATTTTTGCAATCAAATGTATGGTATGAGCAAGCATGTAGTGGTGCAACTTTTGAGAAGAAAACACCACTGCAAGACAAGACTTCTCAATATTATTGTAATTGATCTCATAGGAGACTAGAGTACGACTGATATAGTATATGGCCCGTTCTTTCCCAGTATCATCTGTTTGAGCCAATAATGCCCTCAGGGAAGTGTCTGTAGCTGAAATATATAGGATCAATGGTTTCCCTGGAATAGGAGGCATTAGGATCGGAGGATTAGCCAAGTATTGTTTGATCTGATCTAGGCTCTTTTGACAATCCTCGTTCCAAACACAAGAAGCACCCTTATGCAATGTCTTGTTGAAGGGTTGTGCTCTATCTGCAAGTTGAGAAATAAACCTCCTAATCGATTGAAAACGTCCCTGAAGACTTCTCATTTGGCTGATATTTCAAGGAGGTGGCATATCTAGAATTGCTTGGACCTTTTCGGGGTCAACCTCGATACCTTTTGCTGATATTATGAATCCTAAAAGTTTGCCTGAGGTGATGCCAAATGTGCACTTCATTGGATTCAATCTGAGTTGAAACTGTTCCATGCGATCTAGAATTACTTCCAGATCATTGAGGCGTGTGTCCCATTTTCTTGATTTTGCCAGGGTATCATCCACATAATCTTCCATATTTTTGTGCATCATATCGTGAAAGATAGTGGTCATAGCTCTTTGGTAGGTTGCTCCTGCATTCTTTAATCTGAATGGCATGACATTCCAACAATAGGTTCCCCATGCACATGTGAATGCTATTTTCTCTTTGTCTTCAGGAGCTATTTTGATTTGATTATACCCAGAGAAACCATCCATTAGAGAGTATATTTCATAGCCCGCTGTCATATCCACTATCATGTCAATGTTTGGAAGTGGAAAATTGTCCTTTGGGCATGCTTTGTTTAAGTCTCTAAAATCTGTACATACACGAATGGACCCATCATGTTTGGAAATGGGTACTATGTTTGAGATCCATTCTGCATAATCGATGGCTCTAATGAATCCAACTCTCAAAAGTTTTTCTAATTCCCCTTTGACAAGGAGAGCTACATGTGGATGCATTTTTCTGAGTCTCTGTTTGACTGGCTTGACTCCTGGAGCTATGGATAAGTGATGCATTATGAGATTCATGTCAAGCCTTGGCATGTCTGAATAGGTCCATGCAAAATTAACTTTCTTTTTCTGTAAAAACTGTACATATGCCTTGGTCTCTTCTTCTGATAAAGACTGAGCAAGATGGACTATCTGGGGATTTTCTTTTGTGTTCAAATTGACTGGCTTTGTTGGTTCAATCAATACTGATGACTTGTCCTGGAAATAACTCGGCAAGTTATTAAGTACCCCATCCTTAGGTGCCTCAAAAAGGTTTTCACCCTTGGATGCGTCATTTCTTTCTACTATTTTTGGTTCTGACACCGCCACAAAGTGGTTTTCACCATCAGACCTATTTTTCTTTTTCTCTTTTATTTTGAGACTGAGGTACTTAATATCAGGCTCTGTCATGCTGGTTGTTGATTTATTGGTGGAAGAAACCATGGGTTCAAGAGCATTCAGATAGCAAGCGATTTTGTAATCATTCTGAAAGGTGAGGAATGTAGGCTCTTGATGGTGCTGAGACCAGTCAATTAGGTCAAAGTGAACAAGGGGTAGGTCAATGACTGGTTCAATGTTGTTTATGTGAAAGGTGTCATCTCTGGTGACCATATAATCGGAGTTCATCAAGTCTTCTCCTAAGATACCTGAATTAGGACTCATCCTATCAAATGAAGTGTCATCCACTAAGGCAATTTGAGGAGTGCAATCCTCTGGTCCTACACTAGGATCGTCGGCCGCATCGGGTTGGGTACTGTAGGCATGGACAATATCTACATCCAGATCAACTGTTGCATCTGAAAGTGAGTCCCACTCATATTCATGGGAGTCTGTGTCTGAGTCATCATTTGGGCCTCGTGATGTAGAAGCCTCAAGGTTAGGAAGGGTTTCCCCCTCTCTAGTGCTAGTATTGGTACTATCCGTCGTAGCTAGGACAGTAACACTTTCTTTTGTTGATCTAGCAGTCATACAGTCACTATTCGTCGCAGCTGGGATAGTAGGACTATCAAGTATCAAATTTGTGGAATCTCCCCAAAGGAGATTCATTGAGGGCACCCAATCATCAGACACATCTTGTTGATTGGAAAGATCAGGCGTATAATCTGAGTCACTGTCACTGTCCATCGCAGCTAGGACAGGGACACCTTTCTTCTTTTTATTCTCAAAGCCTAAGCCAACCGTGGACTTATGCTTTCATCCGAAAAGAGCATGATCAAGAGGCTCAGCTTTAGCATCTATCCTATGGCTAAGGGGACCATATCCAGGATACCCCATATTCTTAACCATTGTGTACCCTTTCCCATAAGTTTCAGGTGGAGGGGCAAAATTCTCATTGTGCGTGTATTTTTCCTCGTGATAGATCCAGTCCCTTATGGCAACTTCCTCTTTTTCTTCTTGAATGGGGACCGAAGACTCAACAAATTTCCCAAATAACGTCATTGCCGATGATGAAGGCTTCATACTTGGTGATGGTCTCCCATAAGACCTAGGAGAGATTGGCATGTTTGTAAAAAATCTATTTTATAATCTCCCATCCCAAGATCTATGGTCTTGAACTTCTGCTTGCATTATTCAAGTGAACTACTAGGATTGTCAGCTTCCCTATTCAAAGGTACATGTGATCCTGCAGAAATGTTATTAACTGATAAAGCACTATCTCCAGGGATGCAAATTTCTACACTGTTATGGGGAAACTTAACACATTGGTGATATGTTGATGGGACTGCTTGCATTTCATGAATCCATGGCCTACCTAGCAGAATGTTGTAGCCTAAGGGTCCAACATCAACAATTTGAAATAAGATATCTTTCTCTACTGGACCAATGTGAATAGGTAAAACGACCAATCCCTTAGAACTTCTTTCTGCTTCATCATATGCTTTGATTGTGATCCTTTTCCTTGTGTCAATGACATTCTCGGAATATCCTAGAGCTAGTAACAAACTCAAGGTACAAATATTGAGCCCCGCACCCCCATCTATCAGTACATGCCTAACACGGGTTTTATGAATCATGACTTCAATGTGTAAGGCCAAGTTATGTGGGTGGCTGATAGATTTGTCATCTTCTTTGGAGAAGGTGAGGTAATGAGGGCTAGCCAAATGGTTGACCATGTTCTAGAATTGATCAATATCTAAGTTGTTAGGGACGTTGGCTACTCGCAAAGCATCATCAAGGACGCGCTTGTGCTTAGGAGACAATTCTAAAAGCTCAAAAATGGAAATTTGCGTAGGTGTTCGTTGTTGCTGGTCAATGAGATTATAACTGGAATCAGGACCAACGACATATTTGGGAGGAGCACCTTTGGACATGGGCTGCTTGGACTTGCTAGTGCTAGGACTTTAATGATAATGGGCGCTTGGGCCTGACCCCTAGTGATAGCATTGAGGGACTGGGGCATCCTTTGGGAGTAAGGACCTCTTATCACCACAGCGGGTCTTTCATCAGTCATAGGGGTTGAGTCCACATTATGTCCATAAGGATCTTTCTTTCTCACCATGTTGATGTTGTCGTCAGCCACTTCAAGCATGTTAATCACATTGTTAGCATGTGTGTATGTATAGTTAATAGCTGCCTTGCCATTCTTATTGTTAGAATTCTCTCCTTTTTCATATTTAGGCAAGGGCTCTTTAAAGGCTTTATGATCCGCATTAGTGGTTAACCCATCCACTTGTAATTGTCCTTTCTCAATAAGGTCTTGGACAAGATGCTTGAGTTTAAAACAATTTTCTATGTCATGTCCAATCCCATTATGAAAAATGCAGAAGGCCTTCGCATCCCACCAATGAGGTAAAGGATCTGGTATACAATGTTTTGTAGGATCCTGTGGGTGCGCCAAATTATGAGCAACTAATGTCTTGAAAACATCTGCATAAGATTCTCCCAATTTAGTAAATTGTCTTTTCTCTGTTTTAGACCTCCTTTGATACTTAGGTTTATCTTGTTGTGTTGAAGATGTTTGCAGCTTCATAGCTTGAATTGCATGAGAGAGGTTAAGAACTCCTTCATTTTTGACTTGAGATGAGTCAACAACTCCATCGTTGACCACTTGCTTGTTTTTGTTCCAATAGGAGTTCTTTTTATCCTTGTTACCATTAGTATTTTTATTTTGGCTATTGTTGTTATTTGTTGGTTTAGCCAAAATTTCTTGTTCTTTCAGGACATCCTCAATGCGACATGCCACCTCTACCATAGTATCAAAGGAATTAAATGGGATTTTCTTGACTTCATATCTTAATTCTGGGATTAGATTGCTCACAATGATATCAATTCTCTCCTCTTCAGGAATTGTCCTTGGGTATTTTGAACACAATTTCCTCCATCATTGTAAAAATGTGACAAAAGATTCCCCTTGATTTTGCTTGAGTTTGCACAAATCAAGCATTGTGACCGACCTTGATAGGTTGTAAGCAAAATGCTGAACAAACCTTTGGACAAGCTCTTTAAATGTCTTTACTGGAGGGGAAAGATTAGTGAACCACTCCATGGCTTGACCTTTTAAACTCCTTGGGAATAATCTCATCAAGTAGGAGTCTTCATGGTGAAAGGAAAAGCTCATTATGTAGAACTGTCGAACATGGTCATGAGGGTCACCAGTGCCATCATATTTGTCATATGTTGGGAACTCAACTTTCTTAGGGAAGTTTACCATCACCACACTTTTGTCAATGGGGTTAGGACAGATGGAGTCCAAATGAAATGTGCTCTTGGGAGCCTTCATCCTGTCTATATCCTTTTGCATTTGTAAGATCACCTCATCAGTTGAAGGGTTCTGTTTCTTGATCTTTTGGTGAACATCAAAATTATATGGAACTTTAGCGCCTTTGTTAATAAGACTTTCCAAGAATTGGTCTTTGTTTTGTTCCACATATGCTTGAAAGGATGGTTCTTGTTGCATAGTCATGAAGTCCATATGATCAAATTTAGCATAACTTCCTCCATGTTGTGAGCCATGACGCACTCATTGGGAGGGTTGCTTTGAATGTCTATGAGATGACTGTCTCCTATGATGGTCATATCTTGAAGCCCTTCTTCCTCTAGGACTCGGGGATCATGAGGGTGTCCTTGATCTTCTTCTAGGGCTAGGGGAAGGGGTAGATGGGTGTGATTTGGTCCCACTATTGGCTCCCCTCCCGTTAAATAGGCTTTGGAGTTGTTGTGCATAGAGTCTATCTTCTTCTTCTTGGGTGAATCTTTTCTGTATATCCAACAATGCACGTTCCTCTTCTTCTAGTTGTCTGAATTTTTCTTTTTTAGCAGCCTGTTCATCTAAGTAGGCTTGCTTCTCTCTCTCAATGCTTTTCAATCTTGTATTTGCATATCGAGAGGTGTCTTTAAGTGGAGATGTTTGTCTTGAATGCCTTATTGCATTGGCTGCGTTGATGTGGTGATCACTAGATTCGTTGTTCTGGTCTTCGTGTTGTGACCCTGAATCTGAGTGAGCTTGCTTATGATATCTTTCAGCTCGTTGATGAGCATCAAAATACCTCACATTGTTGGGAGGTGACCCGGGTGGACTAGCATGAGAAGAACCACCACACTCTCTTCTATGTCGTTAGAAGATATCCTTGAGAGTTTGATTCATGGCTTCTCTTTGTTATCGGGTAAAAGTGTAACTCATGCCCATGCTTGATGAAAGTGGTATGAAAGAGGTGCTCACTTCACTAGGATTAGCTCCTGGATTAAAATAGACCTCAGATTCACTCTTAGGAGATTGATCAAAAAGGGGTCCTTTTCCCTTAGGTTGTCGATGAGTCTTGACAGGTGGTAACTGGCTAAAGGAAACAGGGGGTCACTTCCCTTGATTGACTTGATACCTTGTCGTAACTAACATGAAAGAAAGATACTCTCAATGAGAAGGTGACCTCTCAGAGTGTCAATGCCAAACTAGGATAATTAAAGTCCTCTATTGTCCAAAGAGAAATGAAAAGAAAAAAAAGGGCTTTACCAACACTGTCAAAGAGGTGCTTCAAATCAAAGGGTGACTACCCTTGCTCTTTTGAATCAGGAGGTTGGACTAGGCCAAAAGATAATGAAAATTGAGATTTAAATGGAAATTGATTTGGACAATAAGAGTACTAAAATTTTCCAAGAATGTAGCTAACAATCTTAAAGATGAACCTTGGCACCAAGAATGGCCTTCTAACTTGACGATTATTCCAAAGTGATTTCATAAATTGAAGGATGCTATCCCGGAGGACTAAAAACTAGAAATTTGGAGTCAAGACAGGTCTCAAACGTCAGGGTGAGAAGCCTACTCTAAGACCTAGCCTGATTGACAGCAACTGAAACTGACCAAAATCTAAGCACGGCAGAAATAAACCAGGTGATATACTCCAGGCTACTGGGATGATAAACCTATATCGCGCGATACTTCACTCAAAGCCAGGTGATACTTCTTAGTACTGGCGGGCGATATACTCCAGGCAGGTCGGGTGATAGTCCGTCAGGGGTGAACTATCGCACGATATTTCTCTTCAAAGCAGGCAATATTTCTAGCAAGCGCGAAGTATCATGCGATACTTCGCTTTACAGTGCGCGATACTGTTGCAGATTTGTTTAACTCTTGACCAGAATTGTGTAAAATTTGCATTTTTGGGTCTGTTCGGTCAAAATTTTCAGTCTGAGGATTGATGTTTTTGATTTCAGTCACAGTGTCAGCAGAATTTCGGCAGGTTTGCAAACAGTAAAGGATCAAAACATGGTCTGAAACACTTGAAACAAAGGCAAAAGCAACCTTGCCAAAACAAACACTTGTGATATCAAAATTGAAACAACACCCTATGAATGCTACCGATTGTTTGTATGTAAGAACATTTGCACTGGTATCACACAATCGAAGACACTTCAAGCAAAATCTATCCTAAAAGGTCAAGGCTCAATACTTACCAACTTAGCCCACAACTTGATGCCCCCTCGCCTCACACCAAGTGGTTGCCCACAAGAGATATTGGCTTTGTCATGGAAGTGTCAAACAACACAACCAAAAGGACACATATGGTGAGTATCTTAGGGTGATCCGGGTAAACCACTTGGATCAATCCTTGCACTAAGAAGATAAGTGGCTAAAATAAGGTGGCTTCTATCTAATGGTTCTTAATAAAGATTTCTATTCACAACACCCCTCTTGCTCCTCATAAAAGACTAAGACCTTGCGGCCTCAAGAGTACCTTAAGCATTCTTGTTCAATGTTTTTCCTATGGTCGCAATCCCATGAGCTACTCACATCAAACGAAGACAAGTGTTATGTCTACCAAAGTTTTTGGTGTCCTTGATAGCCTTGAGATTATAGTGAGTTGGAATCACTTGCCACCAAGGAAAATGATGACAAGGTTGTCCCCACTTGAGTCATTCCTCTTGATTGCTCAAGAGCAGGCCAGCTAAAGGATCCTAAACTAAACAAAGAATAGATCAACTCTTGAGGTTCAAGGTTTTTGGTTCACCACAAGGGTGAAGAGCATACTCCCCTATCTCAAGATTCTCTCCCAAACACACCAAGCAAAGAGGTTCAATTACTCCCTTGCTTTCAAAACCTTAAGATGGGTCAAGATTTTTTGGTTCACCTAAAGGTGAAGAGCATACTTCTCCTACCACCTCAAAATCCCTTTCACAAGGTATTAAGATTCCTACTACAATTAGTGAATGCCACACTTGAAAAGAAAGCAAACAAACAAGCAAGAATTTTTTTTTTGTTTTTATGCTTGGGCAGCCCTGCAAAAATTGTTAGTAGCCCTCTTTGACATGCATTTTTAGCAATTTTCAAGCAAAGATAGCACCTACAAACACAACTTGTTAGACCCACAATGTTAGTAAAATCAAAATTCAAATGTAAATGTGCAATAATCTGATAGATTTGAGCTAAAAAGATGCAGGTTAGACCTATCTAAACACAGCAAAATAAAATAGCAAGCTAAAATAATCAAATTCGGATGAGAAAATTGGAAATGCAAGTCTCTGTCAGACCAAGCGATATTTCTCAGACTTCACCAGTATCGCGCGACACAGTTTCCTACAGTGGCGCGATATTTTTCAGTCTGGGCGATACTTCCCACTATGGGCGGGTGATACTTCGCCCGATAATAGGCGATATTTCTTAGTACTGGTGGGCGATTCTTCTTTCGCATGAAGTGTCACACCGCTATACAAAAGTATATCGCGTGATATTTCTGAGAAGTATAGCGCGATACTCTGAGAAAAAAAACTAGAGACTGAAAACCAAGCCAAAAATTGATGAAAATTTTGATGAAAAATGTAAAATTAAAGGGACAAAGCTAATCTACTCTGCCCCACGGTGGGTGCCAAAAATGTACACGCTAAAATGGTGCACTTCTATGAACCATTACATGCAAGGTTTCTCAAGAATGAGGCCTCACAAAGCGGATCATAGCTCTTTATGCATGGAGTTGCAAGGGACTATGATGTGTTTGCTCTCAGCTAGAGCTACAAGCTTGTGACCTTGCTAGTCAACCATATAATGAGAGATTCAAGTGAAGACAAGGGCAACAATGCCAATATCTCCAAGAATCAAGTATGAAAATGTAATGTAATGCAACTAAAATGAGGATGCAATCTAAACTATGAAAGGAAAGTACAATGCAATTAATCTATGAAAGGAAATAGCAATGGATTACAATGCCTCCTATTTAGACTATGTGAGATTATTCTATTGCATAAAAGGAAATCTACACTAAGAATGTCATTATCATGCAACTAAGAAAGGAAATATGAACTAGATGATGCAATGAAGCAAGTCTTCAATGTCTTCAAACTCCAAATGCAGCTAAAACCTGCAGCATAACATTAGCATAAAACAAGTGGATGCAAATGAAGGAGAGAGCTCTCCTTTTATAAGAAATGAGGTGAAATGGACCATGGAGATTAAGAGGCAAAAAGTCTTAATCAGAGGCGGAGCTTGAAAGAGGAGCAATCAATGTGCACAAGTATCCTCCAATGAGAGTGAAGTGTTGACTTTTGAGCCTCATGTGAGACAAAAAGTGCCTTTTTTCCTTTTTGTAAAATAAGAATAATGTTTTATTTGTGCAACTTAGGATAAGAGGAAAGTGGGGGCTTTTTATTTAATCAAAAGGGGAGGAAATATTCATTTTAATCAAATAAAGACTTAAGATAAATGGTTAGCCCATAGGATAAAAATCCAATATATGATCAAAATTAGGATTTGATCAAGAGATTGATATTGTTGAAGATATTGATTTATTGATAAAAATGATTTAGGATTGATAAATTGAATAAATGGGGCCAAAAGTCTAGGCGACCATTTTTGGGTGCATACATTTGCCCCTCTTTGACTAATGTGTGATCGATTTTGGAACACATGCAGTCAAAGAAGAATTGAAATGTGAGATCGATCTGGGATCACAAAACAACTCAAATATGAGGTCGATTCGGGATCATATCCGGACAAAGCATAAACAAAAGTCTTTGAACATGAGGTCGATTCGGGATCACATTCAAAGTAAGAGATAAGAATCTCAAATTTGAGTGATAGCTCACAAAAGATGTCTGAATCAGGAAAATCAAAGAAATTAGGGCTGAGAATCCCATAGGTATTGCCCCCTCAGAATCGAAATCAAAATCAGGTAAAGAGGAGAACAGTGAATTGAAAAAGATTTGATCAAATCAGAATGAAATCACAATCGAAGGTAAGGGTCAATAAGTTAACCATTCGGCAATGAAACATGCCCCAGCCTGACTGAAAAGAGGTAGTCAAATGTGAGAAAGGAGGGAATGGAATGAATATGAATGAAAGACTAGAAGTTTGGAAGACATGAAAATGAAGAAACGATGATGCCCCAACAAAGATCGAGGGATTAGGCCTTAAAAGATCAGTCAACTGCGCAGACGGGGGGAAAGATTTTGAACCATGATTTTGACTATCAAGATGACCTCAAATTTTGATTTTGAGTCCGAAAATAGATCTAGGACGTTGAAATTAGCTAGGGGTGCAATTTTTGCGCAATTTCGAAGTGTTTTGAAAATGAGGTCAAAAAGTTAAAAGGCTATAAAAGGGGTCAAAATGTCATTTTCAAAAATCATTTGTCTTTTAGCGGTTTGAGAATTTTTAGAGCTTTAGAGAGAGAAAATGGCCCAATAGGTAGGAGGTCCCGTCCATAGGCATCGATTCGAGCGCGCCCGGTTACACAACCGGCCACCACACTATCCTGCCCCGGTATGTTTTCAAAAACTCGAGCTTTTTGAGTCATTTTTTTGCATTTAATAGCTGGTTTGAGCATGTTTTTTAAATTTCAAAATTTTTTACTAGGCGAAATATCGCGCGATACTTTAGAAGTATCACGCGCTTTGCGGAGAAGTATCGCACGATACTTCGTGGGTCTCCAAAGTATCGCGCGACCTAAGGCACCAGTATCGCACGATACTGGGTGAAAGATCGCACGATACTGGACGAAGTATCACGCGGTATAAGGTCTATCACCCTGTTATAGGGAGAAGTATCGCGCGATACTTCTCCAAAAAAAAAAAATAGCACCCAATATAAAATTTTGATTTTTAGTGCATTTTTGAGCAAAAATGACATGGGTCTAGACAATGTTACATTTTTGGGATGTTTTATACTGAGTTTTTGGACATCCATCATGATATGTGCTAACAACTGGCTTGGTTTTGGCTTGCAGGAGGTTTTTCTGGTGCTCATCATCAGAGTGTCGAAGGTGACAGGATTGAGGTGTGTCCGGGATCTAGACGATCCGGGCAATGCTGACATCAGAGCGATGAGATTTTGGTATCTGTTGAGGTATCCATATATCAGAGCGGACCACGGGTTGTTGACTGCTCTTGCCGAGAGATGGCATAGTGTGCACAACACCTTCCACCTGCCTACTGGAGAGGCATCGATCACTCTAGAGGATGTTTATAGGATCTTACGTGTGCCCTTCCATGGCGAGCCAGTGAGTATAATCATGTTTTAAGATCTAATCATAAATATAATGTTTCCATATGATGAAAAATGACATGATTCATTTGTTGGCACAGGTGTACTATGATCAGGATGCCACTGAGGGGTGCCGACTGGTTCAGGAGATGTTCCAAGATGTCACTATTCTGGATAGGCATAGTAGCTAGGAGAGGCTGATAGATGATTTCGACAGAGACTACCTAGTGCCATGTATAGTGGCATCTATTATCTCGCAGATCTTGATGAGTGATCGCAGTCAGAAGGGAATTTCGCTCGGATGGGCTCGACTATTGGTTGACTTGGTTGGCAGGCCGCGACGGATGGCATGGGGTCCTGCCATACTGGCAGAGATGTACCATGAGCTGCACGAGATCGTCTACAGAGACAGTCAAACATGGGCATGTGGTGCCATCCTGGCACAGGTATGGGTATGGGAGCACATCGTTGTGGTGCGCCCCAGGGTTCAGCCGAGGGAGAGGAGGTACCCCTACATCTACAGGTATCTCGGGTTCATGTCACATGCCCATTCTGGCGATGTGACATACTACAGGTGGATTTTGGATGAGATAGCCTCATTCACATGGAGGCCATACAGGGAGGTTGAGGTCTGGGGAGATGCAGCTGATGAGCTAAGTTAAGTGGGGGATTTTTATTTAATCAAAAGGGGAGGAAATATTCTTTTTAATCAAATAAAGACTTAAGATAAATGGTTAGCCCATAGGATAAAAATCCAATATATGATCAAAATTAGGATTTGATCAAGAGATTGATATTGTTGAAGATATTGATTTATTGATAAAAATGATTCAGGATTGATAAATTGAATAAATGGGGCCAAAAGTCTAGGCGACCATTTTTGGGTGCATACAGGAGGTAGTAGTATTTCTATTATGTTTGATTCAGGAGCTACTGATCCTTTCATTACTTCTTTTGTAGTGGAGCGTTGTGGGCTAGTGGCAGCTAGGAAGGATGTGAGTTGGGAAGTTGAGTTAGCCTCAAGTTTTAGGGTGTTAGTTAGTTCCTTGGTGAGAGGATGTCAGATTCAGATTGGAGATATGACCACTACAGTTGACCTATGTATCATACCACTTGGATCCTATGATGTTGTTCTTGGCATGGATTGGCTTTATGCACACAGTGCCAAGATGGATTGTAGGAAGAAGAGGGTTGAGTGTGTGCACAATGTTGGAGTGTCCTCGGTGATCTCAGGAGTTCAAAGACCTATATCCCTTTGTTTTATTTCCTCTATGCAGCTTATGTGATGCATGCGAAAGGGTTTTCAGTTGTTTTCCATCATCATTAGTGATAGAGAGGAGGTTGATAAGGAGCCTTCCCTTGATGACCATCTGATCTTCCAGGAGTTAGCATATGTTTTCCCTTCAGAGCTACCTGGTATACCACCACCTAGAGCAGTGGATTTCCACATTGACCTTGTGCAAGGAGAAGAGCCTATATCATGAGCACCTTACAAGATGACTACCCATGAGCTTAATGAGATCAAGATTCAGTTAGAGGAGCTCTTGGAGAAAGGGCACATTCATCCTAGTGTATCACCATGGGGTGCACCAATCATCTTTGCTAAGAAGAAGGATAAATCTCTTAGGTTATGCATGGATTGCCGATAGTTGAATAAGGTGACCATCAATAATAAATCTCTAAGATTGCCTTAAAGTCAGGGTACCATTAGTTGAGGATTGTGGAGAGTGATATCCATAAGACTGCATTCTATACATGCTATGGCTATTTTGAGTTCACCATGGTTCCTTTTGGACTCACGATTGCTCCAGCTGTGTTCATGAGTCTCATGAATGGAGTATTCCGCTCTTTCTTGGATAAATTTGTGGTAATATTTTTGCATGATATTTTGATCTACTCTCAAGATGAGCATGAGAATGAGGATGATTTGAGGCAGGTTTTGCAGTGTTTGAGGGATAATCAATTGTTTGGCAATTTATTGAAGTGTGCCTTCTTCAGATCAAAGGTTCATTATCTTGGTCAGGTGATATCAGGAGATGGGATTGTTGTTGACTCATCTAAGATTAGAGTGATTATGGATTGGCCAACACCTACTAGTGTGACCAAGGTCAGTAGTTTCATGGGACTTGTAGGCTATTATAATAGTTTTGTTGAGGGATTCTCTAGAGTGGCTCATCATATCACTTCCCTCCAGAGAAAGGGGAAGAAGTTTAAGTGGATAGAGAAGTGTAAGAGAGCTTTTCAGGAGCTCAAGAGAGCACTCACTACCACACCTATCCTTGTAGTGTCATATCCTTCAGCAGAGTTTGTGGTTTGCACAGATGCATCTTTGGATGGTATTGGAGTAGTCCTTATGTAGGGTGGTCAAGCTATTTCTTACAAGTCTAGGAAACTCAAGACTCACAATCTTAACTACCCTACCCATGACCTTGAGATTGTAGGAATGGTGCATACTTTGATGAGATGGAAACATTTTCTTTTGGGTCATAGATTTGAGATTCACCCAAATCATCAGAGTTTGCAGTACATATTCACTCAGCTGAATCTTAATGCTAGGCATAAGAGATGGATGGAGTTCCTTTGCGAGTATGACTTCGATGTTCATTACATCAAGGGTAAGGAGAATGTGGTTGTAGATGCCTTGAGTAGGAGACGTCATGAGCTTTCATCTATGTCTTCTAGAAAAATTTTGAGAGGATGTATTTTGTAGCAGTTGCCTAAGGATGGATTCTATTTCGAGGTTTGTCATATGGTTTAGTCATAGAGACCCCTTGAGGGGAAGTTCTCAAATTATACCCTAGAGTCTGATGGTCTTCTTCTTCATAGAGGATGCATCTATGTACTTTCTTCCGGTGGGTTTCATGACTTCATTGTTCTTGAGGCTCATAAATCTCCTTATGTAGCGCACCCCAGAGTCAAGAAGTTACATGCAGATTTGAGGCAGCTCTTCCATTGGTCGGGTATGAGATTGCACATTGTAGAGATTGTGGCTAGATGCTTGGAGTGCCAGAGAGTTAAGGTGTAGCACTGCCATCTAGGTGGGCTTCTTCAACCACATGAGGTACCTGAGTAGAAGTGGGATATTATATCCATGGACTTTGTTGTTGGTCTTCCTACGTCATCTCATCGCCATGATGCTAGTATGGTGACAGTGGATAGGTTGACTAAGGTAGCCCACTTCTCACCTATTCATACTACCTTCACAGCACCGACAGTGGCTTAGGTATACTTGTGAGATATCATTAGAATTCATGGCGTTCCTCATAAGATTATATCTGATAGAGATTCTCTTTTCACATCATCCTTTTGGAGAGAGTTACATTCAGCATTGGGCACCATGCTCAATTTCAGCACAACTTATCACCTTGAGATAGATGGTTAGACTGATAGGGTTAATCAGGTGTTAGAGGATATGCTTCATATGTATGTGATGGATCACTAGACCAGATGGGAGGAGTACTTGCACTTGGTAGATTTTGCCTATAATAATGGGCATCATTCATCTTTGGGTATGCCACCTTATTAGACATTATATGGTAGACCTTGTAGGACACCTTTGAGTTGGGATAGGATTGAGGATAGAGTGGCTATGGAACCACAGTTAGTCAGGGATATGGACCTATAGGTAGACTTGATCAGGCAACATCTTAGAGAAGCTCAGGATAGATAGAATAACTATGTAGATGTGAAGAAGATTGATCGTGTCTATATGGTTGGAGATAGGGTCTTCTTGAGAGTGCGACCGCATAAGAGCCCAATCCATTTTGGAAAGGGTTCTAAGCTCACACCTCATTTTGTTGGACCTTTTGAGATCTTAGATAGGATAGCTCCAGTTGCATATCGACTAGCTCTACCACCTAGCCTGTCATGTATCTACATTGTATTTCATGTTTCTTTTTTGAGGAAGTATATCTATGATGAGTCTCACATTATTGATTGGGATGCTTTATAGGTGGATTCAGATGGGTAGCTAGCATTGGAGCCCATATGTATTTTGGCTCGTAGGAAGCTAGCCCTTTGAGGCTGAGAGCTAGACTAGGTTAGGGTCTAGTGGGATTGCTATTATGAGGTTATGACATCACATAGCACATATGAGAGCACAGTATCCCCATCCTTGTGATGAACTCCAGGAGGAAGTTCATACCTAGGGGGGAGGATGTGAGGCCTCACCCCATGCCATCATTTCATAGCAGTTTATTTTCCATCTTATGATTCATGTTGACACTTTATTTTATCATGTTGGACTATTTGGATAGAGAAATTATATTTTGACACTATGGGATGACCTATGATTATGTGATGATGATTTAGGACTTTACTTCCATGCTTGATTATTAGGTCCTGATCATAGTATTTGATGAATCTTTGATTGAATATGATGCTTTAATGTTAAGAAAATTTATGAGAAATGATCATGATTATTATGTTAGGTGAATTAACATATATCATCATATTCTTGATTTAATATGCTTTAAAATTTAGAAATGTAATGTTGAAATTTATGTGAATTATCATGAGATGTAGTTGGAAATTTATGATGATAGGAATGTGATTATTGAGATGTACTCTACTTACATACATACATACATACATACATATATATATATATATATATATATATATATATATATATATATATATATATATATATATATATATATATGTACATATACATACATATATATATATATGTACATATACATACATATACATATACATCCATATATATATATATATACATATATATATATATATACATATACATACATACATATATACATATATATATATACATATATATATATATATATATATATATATATATATATATATATATATATATATATATATATATATATATATATATATATGTTGTTGACATTTCATAAGCTACTGACATTTTTTCAAGTGTGCAGGTAAGACCATGGTTTATATCAAGGAAAATTAAAAATGGATACTTGGAAAAATCTTGTTAAGCCAAGGTTATCTCCAAGGGGAAAAATTAACCTCATTGTAATGTTTATTGTTGTAAAGTGATCCATGGTTGTATTATTTGAATATGTTTGTTTTTTATTTTAATATATGTCCACTTGGCATGCCATGTGTATTGTGATGTGTTGTACTTTATTGTGGTGTCAATTGACACATGTATTGTGAGTTGGCATGGCCAAGTGCATTATGTGTGAGTGGTCTTCTATTTTTGTAGCCTTGAGTGGGAATCTTATTCAATTTTCGTGAGTTATCTTTGGGAGGACTTTTGAGAGGCATTAAGTGACCCTATAGGTTAGGGGAGGTTAAAAATAGACTACCCCATGGGTGTACCTTGGGTTGGGGGTCAAATTTTGATCAGTGAGATGAATTTTGGCTATTTTTGCCCTTCCAAAAGATGCCCTTTTGAAAAGTGGCGAATTTGGAGATGCATGCCAAGTCCTCTCCTCATTTTGAATTTTGAATTTTCCTCTTGTTGAAGGAAGTAAGGTTTGTCTTTTTAAGGGCTTGGAGGGAAAATTGGTAGGGTGATTGTCCACTCTCCAATTTTTGGAGACTTGTGAGATTGTAGTAGGTTTTTTGGTTTTGGTTTAGCAAGGAAGGAGGCTTGTAGGAAGGAAGCTATTCTCAACCCACTTAGCCTTAGCTTGGATTGAGGTTGGTGATCTTGATGGCTCTTTTTTCCTTGTTGTATTGTGCAGATTTTACTTTCTTGTGTTTATGTAATTGAAAATATTCATATCTATTTTTATGGCTTCTTAGTCAATGTATACTTGCTGGATTTTATTCCTTAGTGTTGCAATTTCTTTTTGGGGTGTGCAAGGCCAAACTCACCCTTGGGAGGGAAGAGAGCCTTGATGGGTGAAGGGCTGGAGTTGGGATTACCCATCTAGTGTAGATTCCTTCCTCAAGGAGGAAGGGGATGAGGCATGGATGTATGGGCATCCATGTTTCCATTCTTGTAAATTTCATTTGGGGGTCATAAGGGTGTTGATTCTTGTATAAATTGTGAAGGGATGATGGTTGTTTCTTTGGCCTTGTGAAAACATTATGTGTATATTATTGGCCTTGTTGAAGGCATGTTATTCCTTTGTAAGATGGCTTCTCCTATTTGGGTAGATTCCACCTTCACCCTTACTATGGGTCCAAGGTGACCCATTATGTGAATATCCTTGGGAAGGAAGTTTTTGTGTTCTTGTTTACTTGCTGGTTTTTATGTAAATGTGCATTGATGTGTGCTTGTATCCTTATCCATATTTTCTTTTCCCTAGCTCGGGGGTGGCCATGCAATGGCCTAGGTTGGGAGGTGAGCCTCCATGGTTTATTGCCTTTTATTTTGCAGATTCCTATGGTTAAGCTTGCTAGTTTTTATTGGAGTAATTGAAGAAGCTAGGGCACAACCCTATGTGTACTTGAATGCTGAAAGGCTGCAAATGCCTCTTGTAAAAGTTTTGAACATAAGGCCATGTAAATGCCTAGTTGTGAAATGCTTGTAATAGTCATGTAGGTGAATTGATCTTCTTCTATCTTCTTGTATTTTGAAGTAAAAGAAGAGATGTAAGTGCCCTAAATGTGCTTAAGAAAGAAATATTAGTTGTTGGTTTATATATCCTTTTTGTAGAAGAAAGTAAATGTATCTCTCTAAGTATGAGGGTCCCTTTAATGTGCTCCTTACTTTCAAGAGGAAATGTATGCTTTTTCTTGCAAAAAGAATTATATATATATATATATATATATATATATATATATATATATATATATATATATATATATATATATATATATATATATATATGTTTGCTAATGCTCCTAAAGGAAAAGATTTAGTACCTTATGAATTGCTAAATTTAAAATACCTCTTGTTTATAAGAGTTAGTTAAGTTGTCTCTATTTTATTTTGGTAGAAAAGAAATAAAATGTCCATATATTCTAAGTGCAGAAGAAACTCCATATCTCTTTTAAATGTCCAAATTTTCTATGTATATGTTCATGATTTCTCAACTCTTAAATTGCGTGCTAATTTCTGTATATGCATAGAAAAGAAAATATATGCATAACAATATATGAATATATATATATATATATATATATATTTTGAATATATTAATATATAAATTATATAAATATATGTATATTGACCTTATTACATATATACTCCTTACATGTTTATATATATATATATATATATATATATATATATATATATATATATATATATATATATATATATATATATATATATATATATATATATATATAAATTAATATATTTACATATAATATATTATACATGTATTATAACTATGTAATAGTAAATTTCATTTCAAATTATGCAACCCACAAAAACTTTTTTAAAAAAAAGTCATCAAACAAAAAAAAGAATTTAAATTTAAATTTTTGGGGGGCGTGATTTGACCCCCGATGATGACTATTCACCACCATCCCCAATGGGGATACAGTGACACAGTCACCACACTGCACTAGTGTGGTGGCTTGACACCGAAATGGTAGCAAGTCCGCCAGTGCAGTATGGTGACTGCTCACCGTACTTCCATCTGGGGGTACAGTGATAGTCAGCCGACCATGCATGCAGAGCAGGCCGACCTAGTCTGCTATGGCAGTAGCTGAGTACAGCTCTGCAAAAACACATTTTTTTTAATAATAAATTTTTTTATTTAATAAAGATTTATTTTATTTTGCTTTTGAACGTATTAAATAAAGATATTTCTTAAAACACAAAAAAAAAACATATAGATCGAATAGTGATACAAATCTATTTTTTTAACTTGGACTGTTTATTTTTAGTCTGAGAATAAAATACCCATCTCTCTGTAATAAATGTAACAATAATGTTTGTAGCTTAATAAATGAGATAAATTAAAAAAAAAATGTGTAACTAATATTTCTTCTAGCTTTCTAGCAAAATGAACTGCATATTTAATAGAGAAGCTTATTAGAGTAGTTCAACAAGAGAAGATCCTAATATTGCTGAGATTGTCTAAATTTGAAACTTAAAGAGAAATCTAAACCCTAAATGTAATAACAGAGATGCATATAATGAAAAAGGTCATTATTTTTACCTTGTTCATGTTTCTAATGCATTGCTCAACTTGGATCCTTCCCTTGTTGAAGCCCTTTGTGTATATACTCAAGAATACATAGGGGTATCTACACACTTGCATGTATATGCACGTATGTATACTTGGGTGTATACTCACTCTTGTGATCCTCATCTCCATAGCCCTTGGCCCAACCTGCAAATCCAACAACAATGGAATTAGGGTTTCGAGCCATGTTTTATTTTGGCCCAAACCTTAATTTCAAATTAGGGTTAGGGTTGGCCAATGGAGCCACAAGTCATTTTCTTATTTTATTTTGAAATTCCTTTCAACTCTTAAAAGTCATTGATTATTTAATAATGTTGACTCTTTCCTTTTTTAAAAAAAATTGAATTTCTTTTTATTAATTACTTCTTCCTTTTAGATCTCGAGATTCCCTATTATTGGGGTTTTGAAATGATTTTTGGACAATGATGTTGTTTTAATTTTTATTTTAAAATTATAAATTGTGAGAATTAATTTATGGTCATTTCATTTATTTATTTAATTAATTAAGATTTGTGACAATGGATCTTGTACTATTATGTTTTAATATTATTGAGTGAAAATTATTGATTTAATAATGGATTAATTTATCTTTATAGTTTAATGCCCTACTGTTTCTCTTGAATATTATTTTTATTAGGGAGGTTAATAATCTTATAATCCCTAGGTCGGACCTAGGTAAGATATTAATCCCTAATAATAGTTATTGAATTAATAATTATAACATTATTTAAATGTTTAAATCACTAAGTTGAATTACTTTATGAACTTTGAACATTAATTTTATTATATTTAAAACTAAGGGAATTTTAATATTAATTTATTTATTCAAGCATTATTATCTTTAAATAATTTTGGTTCTTTAATCTTAGTTTTGCATAAGGGTTATTATCATGACCGCATTATAACCCTCTTGGCCTTTAATACTAAATTTTCTTTAGTCCCTAAGATGGTTCCCTAGTATTCGTAAGGGGCCAATAGGGTACGATAGAATTATTGGGGTTGCCTATCTTCGAAGGAGCCTTGGGTTCGATGACCTTATAGTTGCCTTATTTTATTGTCTTATTTTGAATTTATAGACTTAGGAATTACCCCCTCGTACTCTTTTTATGCTTAACCCTATTAGGGTTTCATCAGACTAAAGCACTTAATGAATAGGGGATGTTGGCAAGCTAGAGTGTGTCATGAATTCCCTTGTGAGTTAAGTGTGATGGATTGGTGTTTTACTTTTCAAGTATTAGTGCACCTTAGTATGCAGCCCTATTGTTAGTGTTTAAACAAAAAATTGTTGTGTGTGTTTTGCCCTAATTTTTGGGCATGACACTCTCACCCAAAGAAAAAGATAAATAGTATGCTAGATAAGATTGGAGAATTTTAATATTTAACATTAAATGGGGGATAATGGAGAAGAGGGGATTGAACTGACACCATAGACAATATCAATTGCACAAAAAATATATATATTTTTGAAAAAACAAAGGAAAAATAAAATTAGTTGAAGAAATAAATCCAAGAATTTTGATATGTAAATAGAGGAAGATGAAAGAGAAATAATGTATAAACATGTAAAAGTATAGGTCAATACTTTTATCAACCATTGAATAAAATAAGAAAAAAATAGCAAAGAAAGGTAAACCAAAATTACCTATAATTATGTTGGAACATGGTCATAGCTTTATTAATGTACCACAATACAAATCTTCTTCTCCTCATTTGTAGCTACTGATAAATCTGTCTCTTCAGCTTCCATGAAATATAACTCTAGATTAGGAGGTGGGACAACCGCTATTGTTCCACTTCCCTGAATAAACCGGGGAATAAAGATTCTCAAAAAAATGATGATGTGTTAGACCCATCAATTATAGAAAACAAATCTACCTCTAGGGATATAAATAGTGTTGAGGGTCGGGTTGTATCTGTGAAGATTTTAATTTGAATATAGTAAGTGAACATGGTCATGTAATGCCTATTCCTCCTTCTATTAATATTTTTTATGCTTTGTCTAAATATTTAGATAATAAAAATGATTTAGATGATTTCCCTATTGCTAATAATTATTCAAAATTAGATTCCAAGACTTCTGTTAGACCCTCCTGGTCTTTTTTGAAGAAAATATTTCTATGAAATGTCTCTCAGAGATGCAAATGTGATGCTTATAATTTATGTGTTTCCCCTTCAGTGACATCTAATAATATTTCACTAGGTTTTTCTCAGAATAAGACTCCTTGTGAGCCTATCCCTTATTCAGAGTTGACATCAGATCTAAGTTATCCTTCTAATTTTATTTTTTTTAGATTGCTCCTAATCAAGAGCCCTCTCTTGGACATTATGTGGTTAATAATTTGGAATCTCAAAAGCTCATAGAATAGGAAGATAAGAATATTAATCGAAATGTCCCTCATTTAGAATTTTCATCAGATCTAAGTAATCCTTTGAACAATTTTTTTTTATATTTCTCCCGATAAGGAGTTGATTAATAAGATCCAGAACATAACATATAGAAAAAAAAAAATTTCTGGACTTGTCTATTGTGGACAAAGTGATTAAGGCTATTGACATTGATTTATTCTCCTTTTAGAAAGAATCTTCAATCCCTATCTCTCATAATCCCTTTGAGGTACTTTCTCCTCAGGAAGATATTAAGTCTGAGATGGATTTGACTAAAGTTGGTTGGAACAAGAAAAATTGTCCCATCTATCAGACTCCACTCTCCCCCTTTTCTCCATTTTCAACTGGGAAACTAAGGGATAGGAAACCCAAGAGCTTTAAAATCCAATAGGATATTGATGTCCAAATTTAATCTACCTTGACTTCCCTTGTTAATAAAGGGAAGTTTGGAAAGTTTAAGCCTCGTATAACTAGAGCATTAGATTTTAAGAGGTGCTTGCAGTAGGAGTTTGTTGGGGAAAATGTTAATCTTGAAAAAATTCATGAGAAGAGGGGAGAGGAGTCCTCCCCTCAAGGAGTATGAAGGTCCTTTCATGGAATTTTAGGGGATTAAACTCCCCTAAAAGAGGATGCTTAATCAAGAATTAGTTAGAGAGTTCTAGGTTCAATGTTGTTTTATAGTTTCAAAAGACTAAGAATTTTTTGTAGATGGCTGAAAAAAAAAATTCCTCTTGGAATATGGGTAAGTTCTTTATAGGATAGGCTAATAGGGATTTTGGTGGGTTGAAAATTATTTGGAAAGATAGTAGTGCATAGATGGAGATAGAGTATTTGATACAATCTTTCTTGGTGGTGTTGGTTAAGAGTAAATGTTTGGATTTAATATTTTGGTTAGTTTTGTTTGTAGCAAGCCCTAGTTGAATTTTTTGTAGGGTGGCAGATTATGATTTGGCCTACAATTGTAGAGGGTTGTGTGGAAGGAGAGATGTTGATCCTACTATGATGGATATGTTGAGCTAAATTTATGCTAGGCTTGAAGTAGTTGAGACTGCAAAAAGAAGAGGAAGACCTATTCAAGATGTTATTGAAGATGAAGCTGAAGAACTAGAAGAAGGAGCATAACAAGCCATTTTTCTTGAACAAGGTGAAGAAATATTCCTAAGAGCTTTAACAAGTGTGAATGCTAAACCATATTTCAATCCTCCTTAATATAATGGCAAGTTAGATTCAGATGAATTGTTGGACTAGATATTTGAAATGGAGAAATATTTTGAGTATGAAGGCACAATTGAAAATAAGACGGTGTATATTATAGGTATAAAATTAAAAGGAGATACATATTTATGGTGGGAACATGTGAAACTTTATGGATAAAGAAGATGGAAAAAAAGATCAAGTTATGGGATACGATGGTAAACAAATTGAAGGGTAAATTCTTATCGGGTGATTATCAAGCTAGTTTGTTGAGAAGAATGAAAATTTTGAAACAAAGGGACACTACTGTAAGGGAATATACTTAATAATTTTATAGATTGGATACAAGATCTAGACATATGGATGATGAAATTGAAATTATTGCAAGGTACTTGAATGGATTGAGAACTTCTATACAAGAGGAAAATAGTTTGGTCAAGATGAATATCATTGAAGAAGACTATCAATTTGCATTGAAGGCATAAGAAAAGCTAAACAAAATCCATGAGAAGAGGCAAAGAGGAAGAGGTGATAGGTTTTCTAGAGGGAGAATTATATATTATAGAGAAAGTAGTAGATAAAATAAGGATAAAACAAATTGAGATAGAGTTAAATCAGAATTGAAAGGATAAATTTCATACTAAGGAAGAGGAGGTTATTCAAGAGGTAGTTACCCTAGAGGTAATGATCATAAGAGAGAAGAAAAAACCTTGTTTAAGGATACTTGTTTCAAGCATGGTGAAGAAGGAAATAGGGCATATGAATGTAAGAAGGTTGGTAGTAGTAGTAGGAATATACTTATGCAAGAAGAATTACTTGTTTTAATGAAAAATCTAGAAGGTGGTGAAAACTTGATAATTATCAGAGCTTTGTGGAATGAAGGTACTAGTGAGGACTGATTGAGGACATGATTATTCAAAACTAAATTTAGAGTTATTGGAAAGTGTTGCAAGGTGATCATCGATAGCTGAATTTTAGAAAATTTTGCATCAGAAGAGTTGGCTATAAAGTTGCAATTATGGAGGATGAAGTACCCTAAGCCATATTAGATTTCTTGGATCAAGGATGAGCATAATATTTTGGTAAGTGAACAATGTCAGGACAAATTTAAGATTGGAAATTACCATGATGAATTTATTTTCAATATTATGCTGATGGATTGTTGTCAAATCTTGTTGGGGCGACCATGGCAATATGATAGACATGTTATACATGGTGGTAGATTGAATAGGTATGCTATTGTGGCTAATGGGAAGAAACAAGGTTTGTTAGGTCTATTAGAAGAACATAAGAATTAGAATTGCATTACTGTTAGAGTTTTTTTGGTTAAAGGAAAATAATTCATAAGGGATTTGAATATGAATGATTTCTACTATGATTTGATTCCTAATAGACTAGTTGTGAAGACAAAGGATAATTCACCATTGGAGGTTAAAGAATTATTGATATAATTTCAAGCTATCATTTCAAATAATGTACCTAATGGGTTACCTCCAGTTACAAGCATCACTCATTTCATGAATCTAATATCGAGAGCTAGTTTACCTAATAACAAAACCTCACTAGTTGACACCTACAAAGAATGAAGAATTTAATAAACAAGTTCAAGAATAGTTGTAGAAGGGTTTTATCAGAGAAAGTTTGAGTTTGTGTGTAGTAACAATTGTGTTGGCATCTAAGAAGAGTGGATAATCGAGGATGTATACAAATTCGAGAGATATAATTAGGATCACAGTGAAATACTGGTTTCCATTGCCTATGATGGACAATATTATGGATTGTTTGAGTGGAGCAAAGTACTTTACCAAGAATGATTTGAAGAATGGTTATCATCAGATCAGAATCAGAGAAGGAGATGAATGGAAGACTAATTTGAATAAAAAGGAAGGTTTGTATGATTGGTTGGTTATGCATTTTGGTTTGAATAATGTGCCTAGTACTTTTATGGGGCCGATGAATGAGGTCGTGAAGAAATTATGGGGTAAGTTTTTGATTGTTTAGTTGGATAACATTTTGATATTTAGTAAGAATAAGGATGATCATTTTTTGTATCTGAGACAAGTATTGTAGAGATTAAAAGAGGAAAAGTTGTTGATTAACTTGAAGAAATGTTCTTTCATGAAGGAGGAGATATAGTGTACTTGGGTTTTGTGATTTTAGCTAAAGGTTTGAAGATGGATCCTGAGAAATTTTGGAATAACCTACACCTGATTATGCTAGTGAAGTTAGTTCTTTTCATGGATTGGAAATTTTCTATGAAAATTTCATAAGGAGCTTTAGTTCTATTTGTAATGCTATGACAAATACAATGAGCGGAGGCAAGAAAGATTTCCAGTGGACACATGGAGATGAAAAAAGTTTTGAGACCTTAAAGAAGAAGTTATTTGAATTACTGGTAGTGGCTTTACCTAATTTCTCTAAAGTATTTCAAGTTGATTGTGATGTAAGTGGAAGTGCAATCAAAGGAGTATTGAGTCAAGAAGGTAAACCTATTTCTTTTTATAATGAGAATTTAAATGATGCTAAGAGGAAGTATTCAGTCTATGATCAATAATTCTAATCTAATGTTCAAGCTTTAAAGAAATGGAGACATTATTTAATGTCTAAGGAATTTTGTTGTACATCAATCATAAAAGCATTGCAGTATTTGGATTGTCAGAATAAGTTGAATCAAAGACATATGAAGTGGGTTGAATACATGTAGAATATTACTTTTTTGTTGAAGCATAGAAGTGGATTGTCAAATAGGGTTGTAGATGCAATGAGCATAAAAATAATTTTATTGATCAAGATGAGAGTTGAGGTACTTGGTTTTGATGATTTGAAAAAAATGTATGAAACTGACCTTGATTTCAAGAACCATGGAAAGCATGTAAGGAACCAATTAAAGATAATCAGATTAATTAGGTTGATTAATTCATTCAAGAAGGTACATTTTTTAAAGGCATTGAATTATGTATACCAATCTAGGATCAATGAGATAAAATCTATCAATGAGAAATATAGTGGACTTGCAAGACATTTTAGCATTGATAAAAAGTGAGCCTGAAAATACAACTCTTGATTGGCATGTAGAATTAGTTTGGGGGTCAACATGCCTACCTACCGATGGGGCATTTCCTTGGATTTTCATTCAAGACCATGTTATGATAAGAACATGATTGGATACACTAGGAATTACTACAGTCTTCCCTTGTGTTTTCTATGGATATTTCCTTGAATCATCTGATAATTTATTCTTGCATTTTCCTTTTGCATAATAGTGTTGGTACTGGTTATTTCAAAAATTAGGATGGTACTCTTCCCTATTCTCTTTGTTACTTCTCCAATTTTAGATGTGGCCATTTTTATTTTGATCATCCACATTTGTGTGTTTGTGTGATATTAGTCTTTCTCTCCTTATCTAGAATATTTGGTTGGAAATAAATAACAGGATATTTAGGAAATGGTTTAGTGATTCTTCTCAAATTCTAGATCGTATTCAGAAAAATATTTTTGAAGTAGCTCTTACCTCCTTTATAAGTCTATGGGTAATAAGAGGAGCTTCTCTTGTTGAGACAAAAATCTATTGATGCCTTGGCTATTATTGCACAAGTTTCTAGTTCTAGGATCTATCTCTTATGTTCAATCTGTGAATAGACATGTTGTGTTGGAATGGGAAAATATCTCTGATGATATGTTTCAGTTAAATTTTGATGAGGCCTCATGGGGTCCAAATCCATAGGATTGTGGAATTGGAATTGTTATCAAGATGACCCATGGTTCTGTTGTCAAAATCTCATGTGCCTGCACTAGTACTAACACTAATAACTTTGCAAAATTTATGGCTTTGAAGTATTGTTTAGAATTGACTCATTCTTTAAATATTAAGAAGCTCAAGATTGTAGGAAAATATATGATAACTATTCAAGATGTCACTTCTAGTAAATCTTGTACTTGGTCATTATAGTATGTTTTAGACATTATTCAACTTTGTCTTTAGTCTCTCCTCTATTATGAGTAGGAGCAAGATTTTACATGACATTTAGTATTTTTACTTTGTACACTCTCTATTTTGTATTTGGAAATCTGATCATGTCTAAAATATTTGACATAATAGTAAGCATTATCTTCTATACTATTCATTCTTGAGGTAATTAGGAGAGTATGTTCTTCACTTTGTTTGTTATTTATGTGTCAGAACCTACAAGTTTGATGAGATCTGATCATTATTTGTAGAAGGAAGTTTTATTATTCTTTTGGTATGCCATTAGTGGGGAACCTGATCATATATTGTATTCTCTATCCTCTAGTTGACATTGGAAATGTGTTAAGTGATTTAATTTGGTTTCCTGGTGTAGCGTTAATGATTTTATGAGATTTAGATAATGAGTCTTAGTTATTTTTGCAAGGACAACCAATGTTTATATATAGGATGGATTTCCTTCTTGTTTTCTATATCACTCTTTGGTTGTTTGATTTGTCTACTAAGAAAAATACAGGTTTATAAAGTTGTTTTCCCTTCACTCCCATGAGAAATCGGGGATAGGTCTTTCAAGTTGTTTTTTGATGTCTTCTATCTACTCTTATTTTATCCTCGAAAGAATGAATTGGATTTCCTTTTTCATGGGGAAGATTGTTCAAATAGCCCTTTGAGGTATAATTTCTATCCTTTTTTGGAGAATCTTGTTAATTATGGTGAAACTTATTGCAATGCTATGTACATGGGTTTCTATTGTAATTCATCCTTTTGGCTAGTTTTTTTGGGGTGGTATTAGTTCCCAATGTATTTCTTGGATTGGATTTTCTATAGATGAAAGTGAAAATGTAATCTTGGTTATCTCCTCATTTTGTAACTGTTGGAGACTTTGTTTTTAAGGTCTTTTATGAGCAAGAATGTAGGTTTTCTTTACCGTGTTCTTTTCTACCAGTCCTCTTTGAACCAGGGTTGCAATATATATATATATATATATATATATATATATATATATATATATATATATATATATATATATATATATATATATATATATATATATATATATATATATAATTTAGCGATACAAGTTATCAATTTTATAATAAAAAAAGCCTAGAATCACAAATTAAGAAGAAGATAATATAAAATTGTAGAATTTTAAAATCAATCAGACAGTATGAAGATTTATTTCCAATAAATTTTATAGAGTTAAAAGATATAAAACAAAATGAGATTAATGAATTTATAACTAATTATAAGAAAATTCCAACCACAAAAGCAAAGAACTTTAGCTTAATTCGAACCTCCAAATAAAAGTATAAATAAAAATAGATAGGATGTTACCTAAATAAATAATTAAACTACTATAAATTGTAGAATGGATTAGTGGACTATGTTAGCAGAGAATAAAAATATTGTGAAATAAGGATGTGTGTGAATTTTAAAGAGTGTGATAACAATTGTATAGATAAGTATACTCATCTAAAAATAGAGTTTTAGGGTACTACCAAATGAATACATAAGAACTAGCCTAAGACCATCTATGCAAATAAATGTGAAACTTATATGTATATAATGGTTCTATTTGGCACGAAAATGTACATATTTTTATAGGATTGTGGTATATGTATTTGGAAACTTCATACATGAGTACAATTTGTAGTACATTGAGATGATTTGATAATTTGTGTGTTGTTGAGAGATCATATCCAAACATTAAGAATAATTCTTTAAATATTTTTTAATGGGAAGAAAATTCAACTTGTTCCTCACCATTAGAAAAATTACATATTATGGAGCATGGTAAGCAATGAAATGTTTTGTATGAGATATTTTCTAAATATATTGTAGGACATAATCTATAATATAGAATTTTGTCTTATGACCTTGTTTCTCTCAATTTAATCAAAATAATATGAGGTGAACTTGAGCTTTATTAATGAGGTGATACTCAAGGGTTTCCTTTCAAAGGGATTTCATTACTAAATTGGCATTCCATGTACAAGATGAAACCATATGCCAATGATTTATGGAGTTATTGTTTACTAAATCACCTCATAAAAAATTAATGCTACCAATATGGGATTAGAAGGTAGGAGAGAGCTCAAATCCTAGGGCTTATACAGGAAAGACTTGGCCTTCATTCCTATTATACATTTAAAATAAAAGAGGTTTCATATAGATTTAATAAGTGAATTGGTTATGTTATGAGAATTTTATAGTAATAAAACTAGAGTTCTAGTATAGTTTTGTGTTTACCAATATAAAGGGTTGTTGTGAGTAGGAAGTGATCATACAATTATTTATTGATATATTCTATCAGTATATACGACTCAATGTTATTGGGAAATGTAGTATGTGATAATATTCTCCTCATTATTTAGTCATTGAGAAGGTCAAAGTGTGAATGACATAGAACTATGCGTAGAAGTCATTGTTAATTTTGGTCACCATACATGTGGTTTTGAGTACTAAGAATTCTATTATATTATGATTACAATACTATGTGGATTTTGTCTATTCTTGGAAACAATTGTTTCAAATTTGTGTTGGTGGATTATTGGAACTCTTTTAGTATCTAGGGCTTGATATCATGTCTTTAGAGTTTGCTTCTTAGACACTTTTTTGGTTTTGGGTATATGTCCTAAGGTGCTAGTGGGTAGAATTTGGGTTAATGTGTTTTTCCATGATCATTTAAATTTATATCAAATGATCATGAAACTACATGGATATTATTGACTATACAAATTCATTATGCAATGTGTGTGACATTCCAATGAATGAAACAATATGCAAATATAGTGAAACAATATTTTTATTATTACTACTTAAACAATAAATATAATACAAACCATATCAAATCACCAGTTTTATAATTATTAGTATCCAAACAGGTAAAGTAAAAAAAGACCTTATTAAACCACCACTTTTATAACCTCAATTAAATACTAATTCTCCTACTTATGATCTAGGTTATATGGTTTCATTCTACAATTGTAGAAGGGAGAAGATTATATATATAAATACATTTCAAGCCCCTTCACACTTCAAAAGAGGGTTTACACATATTGTTTGATACATTGCACTACATATATAATGAACATAGTAAGGAGAGTAATATATCTTCAAGGATATAACTAATTTGAAGTATATAAATAATGATCAACTTGGGCTTAGCAAGAAACATTTTTTGAAAGAAATATATTGCAAGCATGAACCTTTACTAATGTTGTGATGTTATCTTGGTTTACATCATTTTTTTGTATTTTATTACTTAGACAAAAGTGATATTAGGGGAGAGGGTCCAATACGTTATAGGGATACCAATGCATGTTATGGTAGTTGGACAAAATAGACCATATAATGGTGCACTAAAATATCATACCAATGCTTATCCCCAAAAATATTCCTCTAAATTTTAAAAAATAACCACGCATGGGATGCCATGTTAGCTCACTATTAAACATGACTTAATGCACATCTGTTGGTCTTATCAAAATTTTGAACCTTTTTTAACACCTCCATAAGAAACATGTTAATGTGGCATCATACTTGACCATGTGAAGTTAAAATTTTATTTTTAAATAAGGAATTTGACAAATAAGCTACTGTAAAAAAAAATGAGTAATTTAAAATACCCACATAAATTTTTTAGAGATGTAAAGTTAAGAATCACATATATTGAGTAATCTTACCTTGTGAAAATGAAATAAATAGTCAATGTTAAAATGTCCTTTTTTATCATGTCACAATAGTATAATTCAAATATTTCATGTAGCTAAAGCTACTTTGATGTCAATATGGATTGCATAAGCTTGAAATCTTTATCATTTACAAAAAAAAAAGATTTAAGGTCAAATACTATACAAATATACAATTTTTTGTTGTTAATTAAGCCGATAGGCTTATTATATGGTAAACTTCAACTAGTTTGTTTGGATAATCCAATTGTCTTGCATCGATAAAGAAGAGAATGGTGTCGGGCAATTTTGAAGCATGGGTAGTTTCAAGTGAAGAGATTTTGATTTAATATTCATCTTTTCATTGGGAGAGCCTACCGATGGTTCATCTCTACATGAATGTGATTCTAGGAGACTATGGATATCAACTTAGTTGGGGGCCATCATAGTAATTATTGGTGTTAGTTAATTCCAACTGCCACTCTAAATCATTTCTATATGGTGATTACAAGTGATGCTAAGTTATAGTTTAGTTCAAAACGATGATCTATGGAAGACCCTGTCTAATCCATGTTAGCTTGTGGCGATTTTTTTGAGGCCGACATATTTTTGGATATTTTTGGGCTGACATATTGTAACTCATTATAACCCTAAAGCGGAAAACTATTGTATAATATGGCTTAGGGTTAGGGATTTCATAATGTATGATTTTAGTACTTGCGGCAGAATTGAGCTATAAGGGATTACAAATTGTAATCAGGTTGTAATCACTGGATAATAAAATATTGGACTCGTTGTTGGTGGACGTAGCCCAAGGATTGGGTGAACCATGTTAAATCTTGGTGTCTTATGTTCTCTTCTGTGTGGTTTATTTTTTTCTGATATTGGTTATATTTGCATGTAATTATTATTTCTGCCTTGTTAATCCTAACAATCCATAATTTATGGGAGGTTATTTCAACTCCACTTTTCCTTTCACCATCAACTTCTCTGTTAGGATCAGTTTATTTTTGCTTAACTTAAGGCTGCTAATTGAGTCTTCACCATAATTGATGCCTTCATTAGGTTAGTTCTTAGAATATAAAAACACTATAATATTATTATTTTAAAGAGTGAATATGATGAATTTTTCAATGCTCTATTTTATTTCCTAGTTGCTCTGTTATTTCATCTACAATGTTCTATCTTTTTTTCTTTTTGGTTGATCTATGTAGTTGTAGCTTCTCTCTTCACATGTTGCAAACAATTCTACATGGTATCAGAGCGTAGGTGCCAAAAAGGAGAAGTTCTATTTTTTTTTTTTGTAGATTTAGAAGATTAGAACTTGAAAGAATGAAGTTTTCAGCATTTTCTCATCTTATGCCATACATTTATTTTAAGTGGAAGCCACATATTATACTTTAGCCCACAAGTATAGGCTTGTATCAAATAGTCATGGAAGTAGAGGCTGAACCAAATTCTTCTTTTCAGACAGGCCAAGGAAATTATTTTTTCACATGGGCCTTTCCTTCATTTCCTCTTTTGCGAGACCATGTCAGTGGACCTGTCATGCCCCTCTTTTCAACATTATAGAGGGCTTTCTCTTGTTTGTGTTGATTCTTCCTTGGTTACATAGTTGATCAGTTTTATCGACAATTGACACTTCTATTTTCAACCATCATTTTAATCTTGCATAGTTAAGTAGTGTCATTAGGGTCACTCATACAGATTTATCTCATCAAAAATTCTACTTATTTTCTTCTCAATATCAGTGATCTTTATATTTGGATTTTGTAATTCATTCATTGTGGCTTGCAACTCTACTTATTTTCTCCTCAACTTCTCTAAAATATTTGAGATGTGATTGTGTGATAATGCACACTAATTGTACAATGCTTTACCTCACTTGAAACATCTCCTTAACTCTTTGATACAAACATCAAGATTTTATCAATCATTTCTGATATTCTGATAAGTGGCTTGAAATAATTGTGCATCATGAGCTGTTTGATCTTTTACTGATGCAATTTCTGATAAGGTAGTAAACTCACTGTCAAATTTTTTTATTACATCTCTTTCTTTAGCTTGTGGATTAGCTTCACTAACTTGAGTTGATATAGTTCCTTAAAGCTTGCTGGTTACCTCAAGTAGTGCACCTTTTAGGCTCTTCACTTTCTTGTTCTTTCCAATAATTTTGTTCCAAGATGAGATCAACTCTATTTAATCATCATCATCAACTTCTTCTCCTAAGTTTTCTAAAACTGATTCCATGGGTGATCTAGATAGGCTTTCTGATGTGCCCTTTTGTGGTGAAACTATTTTGATCTTCTCCTCTTGCACTTCTTTTTTCTATTCTTCTATCTTATCCTCTAATATCTATGATTCTTATTGCTTCTCTTTTCCTCTTACTTCTTCCATATCATCTTCCTTATTCATTGTTTCATCTTCTTGTTCATTAACTTCTTCTTGCAAATTTTCCAACATCTTCTCCTTGATCTTAGAATGGAGTCTCTTCTCTACCTATGGTGATGTTTGTGCCTTCTACGTGTATAAATTAATCATCAATGTCGATGGAGGGTGGTAGAACTAGTGTTTCTTTTATCTTTAGCTCTTCTTTTGTTGTCTCTTCAGATTCACTAAATGTCTCTTCTCGTCTAGAGGTCATTACTTTTACAACCGCTTCCTTAGTTTCTTTGTTAACTTTCTCATAATTTCCTACCATAATTAGAAATGTTCTTCTTTTTCTCCTTAGATGGATGCTAAGGTTTTTCATGATTTCCTTAAAGCGATCTTCATCTTTTACTTCACAAAGTTTCCTTACAAATCTTTCTCTTATGCATTTATCTTCTTCTATTTCTCTCCTTTTCCTATTAACTAATTTCTCATTAAGATTATCTGGTATCTTATCCTTAATGTCCTCAAATTTCTTGTCAGTAAGAATCATATATCTGACAACTGCATTCTCAAGGTTCAATTGCTCTATATTATTATACAATTCATAGTACTTAATCAGCTTAGTGAAATCTCCTTTATTAATGATTAAAGGATTCACTTTTTCAATCTTAGGCTTCCACTACTTATTTTTTTTGTTTCTTGCGTCTTCATCTACTGGTGGTCTTTCTTCTTATGTCCTTATCCTTTCTACTGGAGAAAAGATAGTCTTATGTCTCTTATCCAGTCCACTTGCCATCTCTTTCACTCTCTTAGTTGGTGTAGTAGAGGTGGATCTAGTAGATTTCCTTGCTATTGATGGCTTATCCTATGACATATTCAACTCAGTAGGTTCTACAATATCTTCATCAATATCCTGAATATCTTCAATAGGGGTTGCTTTGGATGTCAAAGGTGGAACTCACAATACTTCCTTTTGTCCAATATCTCTAATGGCTATTATAGTCTATTTCATAATGTTAAATTTATGCTTACTCATACCTGTATCTTTTAGAATTTTCTTGATTGTGTTGTCAAATCTTTTCTTTGCTAATTTATGCACCTTTGATTGTTGTGCTATGGTGAAATTCTCTTCAAATGTTCCAAATTTGGGACTCTTAGAATCTAATCTACATGCATATCCTTCAGCTTCCTCTTCAGATATCTCATATTCTAGAGGATCTAAAAATTTTGTCCTTGGTTCTACTTCTTCAATATAGGTGAAATCAATGTCCACTAAGAAACATATTTCATTCTTGTACTTTTCAACTATAGAGGGTGGAATTCTTGATCTCTTCTTCATTTCATTCTGAAAAGTTTTAATAACAAGTGTGGCACTCTGATTTACTTTATCAATAGGGTGTCTGAGATACACATTGTTGATTCTATCCATTGAATTTTTGTCATCATTCCAATCAGCTCCTATAGTATAAGGGAATCTTCTCAAAAGATGTCCAAAAACATATAGGTGATAATGTATAAAAATCTAAATTGGGAATTCTTCATTTTCTTGATCTTCTCAAGATCCTGAATCAATTGAATTCTTAGAATTTCACACATGTCAACTTCAACTTTGTCAATGCACATAAGATAAGCTTCTTGTGCCATACCTACTTCCATGTCATCTTCTCTAGAGCTTGCAAAAAAATTTCTAGTCAAAATATTGCACACATACCTCACATCACCTTATTCAATCTTGGTAATTACTATGCCTCTTCCGTTATAAGAAGACTTGGTGTTATCTAAAACTATTTTATTCACATTATTTTCATTCAAAGGAATTGCACCTTTCTTAGATAATCATGTTACCTCATGTATTAAATCAATTGTTATATCTATCACTCTATCATCCAACCAAAACTTTCCATTATGGATTATGCTCAAAATAATCTTAGTCCATTCATTATTCTAAAATTCATAGTGAAATATATACTTGATAATATACATTTGACCTAAATGTTCATATCCTTCCTTATAGATCATATCTTGTTTGTATATTTTATTATATTCCATAGACAAACTATTGTCTCCTATTGTCTCAAACTTACACTTCAAATATCCTTTTACATATTCTAATTGTAGAACCCCCTCTGGAATAGCCGACAAAGCCAAACTAGGGTCTTCTTCAAAGGGTTCTGTTGATTCCTTTTTCACCTTAGGTCTAGACGTGTCTCTGATGTTAGTACATCCATGATTGCACTAAAAAGTAACTTCTTTAACAACAAATTCTTAGTAAAATACCTTAGAATCATGATTTAGGGATTCCAAATAGATCTTGCAAAGAATCTATCTCCAAATCTTGCAAACTGATTTCAATATCCACTGGCTAGCTCTCTATGACTCTTGTAAATACTTAAATGATCAAATAATATCAATAATCCTCTTTTATCCTTCAAATCCTTCAAGACGTTATCACCACATTAATTTTATAAGTGTATACATGCCAAAACGTTGTTCTTGATTACCTGCAAAACTTCTTTCTTTCCATGTAATCGCATAAATATTCATAAATTCATGCACTCTTAACCATAGCTTCCTTATATCATATCCTAGCTCATATTAACTTTACAAGGCTTAATTCAACTTCTTCCAAACTCTATGCTAATCAAATTCTTATACTAATACATAATTCATGAAATTTGATGCTTAATTATTTTGAGATGAATTTAGAATTGATTCAAACTTACTCTCAAATACCTCACCTATCTGATTTCTTGATATACTGGATGTGCTTTCTTTATTTTTAGCTTTGACAAACTTAACTTCTTCTAAGTTACTGTAATTTTCTTTCTGACTATTGTTGGTATTTATATTTCTTTTGGTGTAGTTTACATTTCTTCTAGGATTAGGATTCCTCATGTTTTTCATTCTGCAATATCTCTCTATGTGACCCATGTTACTATATATTTGACAAACTATAACATTATTTCCATATCTCAATCCTCAATGACTAATTTGTGATCTGTAATTTCTGGCAATATGTCCAAAATTGTTGTAACTATAACACACAACTTCATTTCTTATTTTGTTTGTTGCTCTAGTAGGTATTTTATCTGTAGGGTTAGTGTTTCTAAATATTCTACTATTATCTTTATAATTAGATCTAGGTTTATTACAATCAATAGTTCTATGTCCAAAACCATGATAATTATAACAATAACTAGAGATAGGTTTAAATTACTTACATGCACAATCTATTTTCATGTGTCCAAAAGAATTTCATGAAAAAAATCTACCTTTGAATTGTCTTTGCATCTCTTGAGGTGATTCATTTTTCTTAGGTTGGTTAGGTACATCTTCAGATTTGTTTGACTCATCTTTGTTTTGTTTCTTTTCTTCTTTATTCATAGGCTGTTTACTTTTTGGATCTGGTTCTTCTCATTGTTCAATCTTCTTTGGGAATTTATCTTCAAAGTATCCAAGACCAATTTTATCATAAGAGGGTTTCTGATAAGAAATTTGTTCATCAATTATTTCACTTCTTGAATATAGTCTCTCAAGATGTTGTTTAGATTGAGTTAGTTCTCCTTTCACAATTGTGTTGTATTTCACAAGTTCAACATACTGCAACTTTATAGTCTAAAATTTAGATGCCACTTTGTTAAGTTTAGATCTCGGATCTGCATTTGCAAACTTCAAATTTGATTCATCCTTGTTGTTATCATCTTTCAAACTTAGCTTTAGGTCTACAATCATTAGATCATGCTTTAGGATCTCATTCTCTTTTTTTAGTTTTGAAACTTCATCACTGTCCTTGACTTGACTTAGGTTCTTTCTTTGATTTCAAATCTTCTATCTTTTCTTTTAGTTTCTAAATGTAGTCTTTCACACTATCATATTTTTCCTTCAAGAGTATCTCTTTCTTTAGTAAGAATATCAATATGTTCAAGAGCTTCATCAAGATTTTTATGCAATTGATCCATATTCATAGAGATCTTACTCAAGCTTTTAGGCCTTCTCTAAATAACTTTGTTCTAAGTAAGTAAGCTCTGATACCAATTTTTAGAAATAGGAAATACTGAGAGGGGGGGCTGAATCAGTATTTCACAAACTTTTACTTTTTCCCACTTATGGATATATGAAATTAATTTGTAGCTTACATAAGAAACTAAACTAAATAAATTGAATAATAAGCACAACCATAAAATGAAAGAACTCATAACACCATATTTGTTCTCGAGGAAACCCTAGCCAAAGGAAAACCCTAGTGGGGATGATAACCACAAATGATCCACTAATCAAGAGTATATGGTTAAAGATATTGACCCTGTTAGGAGTCTATTACATCTGTATAGTGTCTCTAACCTAGTTAAAGGACTTTAGGCCTTGTTAGAAGCCTCAAGCCTTTTAGGACTTGTTTAATACAAAACATGAATGTATGCAAGATGAGTTCATGTTCCAAACATGAAATATACATTATCTCTAATACAAAAGGTAGAATACAAAAACCTTTTACTGTTGTTGAATATCTTCAATATTCTTATCTAGCTTTGTAGTCCCTTTGAAACTTATCATCAATTTGCACTTCTCTGATCATATATCAGATTTCTCATAATACATCAATACATTACTTTCTTCCAATTTCACATTTAACATACATCACTTGCTTATATTATTATATTACATTACAACTATGACTTCACATTACAAGTTTCTTACTTATATACAAGTTATACAAAATAAATTTCATGTTGGCCTTCAATACATTACACGCTTCCAAAACATGAAATTACTTCTTTTTTACTTAGGGTTAACATCTAGGATGTCATCCCTAATTAGTTAAGTCATTATTTTAATTAAAAAAAATCCCTTAACTCAATATAATCAATTTCTAATCATTTCTCTGTTCAGTTCGACTCAACACTGTCTTTGTAAAACATCGATATCTTTGTCCATACATGTCATACAAACTTGCACTCTTAGATGTAGCTTCAATTTACATGGAATGATTTATGTTCAAGTGCGCATGCACTGAACGTGCTTATGTGAATCTTGCTAATCAAAATAGTCTCTGTGTAGACAAATAAACACTATTATACTTAGACAATTTTCATAAGTTCTTATACAGAACTTCCTCCTTAGATTATGCTATCTTAATATTGAATATATGTTGCCATAATGACAACATTATGATATCCTACTCAACCAAATTGCCAACAGTCCTTGGTGAAGAAACTCATCTTTTAATTCCATGCTCATTACAAAAGTTAGTAAGCTTATCAGAAATAAACTCACCACCTCTATCTTATCTCGAGCATTTTAACTCTTTTCCACTAGCTCTTTCCACTTTAGCTTTAAACCATTTAAACATCTTAAAAGCTTCAGATTTTTCTTTCAAACACATGACAGTCATCATCCTAGAGTAGTCATCAAAAAAAAAGCTAATGTAGCTATCCCCATAACAACTTTGAGTTCTCATAGGACCACACAAGTCGGCATGTACCAGCTCCAAAATAACATTAGATGAATAGTTCTTGCTCTTAAAACTAGATTTTGACATTTTTCCCATTTGACATTGTTTGCACATGACATGGTCAGGTTTAGATAGGCTTGGTAAACCTCTAACTCTCCTTTTCTTACTGATTTTAACCATGTTGTCAAAATTCACATGACATGGCCTTTTGTGCCACAACCACACATCTTTAGTTCTAGCCAATAAACAAGAAGTTTCAACAATATCAAGATTAAATAGATTACCTTTAGATTGTTCACCAATACTGACCAACTTTCCAGTTTCATCATAGATTTTTACCTTTCTATTTTCAAATGAAACTTGGTGACCTATTTTATTCAGATGTGCTACACTCAATAGATTATAGTTAAGTCCCTTCACCCAATATCCATTCTCACATCTGATCTTATTGTTCAATAAGATAGATCCTTTTCCTTTTACTAGACAAGGTGTATCATTTACCATTTTAATAGATCCACTATTATAATATTCAAGGTATTCAAATTTGTCTTCATTACCAGTCATATGATGTGTACGCCCACTATCAATAATCCAAGTATCATTCTTGCTAACTTTAGAAATAAGTGTTGTTTCAACATACCTTTCTTCTTCTTCTGAATCTTCTTTCAAAGCTACAAATACCACCTCAATATCTTCATTAGTGTCAGTGTCATCATCATCTTCAACAAGGTAATGTGGCTTCTTGACTTTGTCTTTTTAATCTTGGTTTCTTCTTTTATCATACTATCGGTTACCTCTGTGTTCTCGGTTATCTCTCTAGTCAAATTTTATTTCACCGGATCTTTCATTGTCTTTGTCATCTTCTTTCCTACTAGGACATCTAGCTGTAATGTGGCCAATTTATTTAAAATTAAGACATACCAAAGGTAATTTCCTTTATATCTTCCTTTACATTTATGTAGTTTTCTAGCCATTAATGCTTCAAGCTCATCGTCAGCACTATCACTATCACTCTAATTTCTTATCATGTATTTACTGCTTGATTTACCAATTTTCAAGGATGACATAAATACAAACTCAACATTAGGAACAATATTGTTATCAAAGTTACTCAACTCAAAAGAAGTTAGTCTACCGATTATACTATCAAGTGTAAGATGATTACATGTAGCTGATCTCATTTCATGGATTGCAGAAACTCTAATAGCATAAGTAGGAAACAAGATTCTAATAATTTTACTTACAATAGTGTCTTCTTCAATAATAACTCATTCTCCTCGGATAGCATTGACAATATCCTTAATTTGGTTGTTGTATTGTGAATTTTTTTCTCCTTCTTTCATTTTCATGTCTTCAAACTTTCTTCCAAGACTCTCAACTTTTTCCCTTAGCACATTTGCATCTCCTCCATGAACTAGTGTAAGTTTGTCTCACATTTTTTAAGTAGAAGTGCATGTCTTAACATCTTCAAATTCAACATCTGATTAGCCAGCAACAATCTCTATCATTGAAACATTGTGTTCATGTCTATCTCTCATCTAATCAATAGTCAAAGGTCCAGTAGGCTGGATGAATTCATTATCTAAGTAGTATATGGAAGATTCTCTAATTCTAGATAGATGCAATCTCATTCTTCTTTGCCATGTCAAGAAGTTATCTCTATTCAGCTTTGGCACCTCTCTCTTATACATCTTGTGATCTTTAGCTTACGTCCTTCAAAATTTTCTTTCCAAGCACTCTTTTCTCTGATACCAATTATTAGATAGCTGAGAGGGGGGTGAATCAGTCAAGTTTAGTTATCCTAGAGTCCCAAATCTCCCAGATGTATATATTAAAACTTTTCAATCAAATAATCAACTCGGTAAGATATCAATTGTGTCTTTCTCTTCATCTACCGATTACCAGTAAATTAAATATTGTATTAACCAATATATCCAGTTATAGAAATGTGTAAAGTAAAATAACAACTCAACACATCATACACATATAATACATAGATTTTTAATGTGGAAACCTTATTAGGGGAAAAACCACCTGGGACCAGTAACCCAAAATAATTCACTCTTGTGAAGTGAGCTCAATTAGGAGCCAACCCTATTAAAGGTTACAAAACACACTATGAGATGTGACCTGGTTAGAGGATATAACTATAACAATTCTCCTTTGACCATACATTCACTATGGGGTCAACAAAAAAATAATCAACATACATTGAATGTCATATTGAAATACAAAAGACTATTAAGTCTCACTCGGTTAAGAGATTTATCTATAACAATGGTTAAACTGATATATTAATGATCTAATTCAAATACAACTTTGATTTGTATATTTTCATATCTATGCTAAGCTCAAAATACCTCTAATCAATAATCCTTTCAACATCAGTGTTTTCTCCAACTTTTTTTTCTCAATATATGCTTCTCTAACACTCAGTGTTGTCTGTAGTTCTACTTGGTTCTATCTTCAACTAGTTTGATTAGTGTTGCATGAAAATAATCCTTTTCACACGAATAATCTTGCAGCAAAATCCCCAGACTCAATAATGAATCTCATGTCTCCTTATATAGACATCATAAACCATTTTCTTTTCATCCATCAATTTTTCCTCTTAATCTTCACCATTCATTTTCTTTCTTTAACCTTCCTCAGTAATTGTGTCATTAACACATTTTATTCTCCTTCCTTAGATCAATCTTGAATTTTTTCAGTAATTAGATCATCATAACAAACATTATCTTCTACCTCAGAATCATAAGCAATTACATATAGCTCATCATTTTAACTAGTTGTCATAAAATCTATTTATTTATTTCACTCGGTCAATACCAGAATGCGTCGGTGATTACCTTCTTGGTTAATACTATACTCGGTATACACTACACTTTCTTGGTGTATACATAAATCTTCATTTACCAACAACACAAACTTGTTCAATTTTGATCTTCAATACATAATAGAATCATGTAATACAATCAAGTCATCAACATAATTCCATAGACTCATCAATAAGTTACCTAATGTATACCATATCTATATCTTTCATATCCATCTCATCTTTATGTAGATATCTCATTCCTTTACCATTTTCCCTCTTTAGATGTATTTAACTATCATGATAAGTACAATAAAAATGAGTTGACATCAATGACAATATATTAACTAATTTAATTGTCTTACATATACTTTAGTAGCTCGGTGATCATCAATCATTATCTTTCACTTGTCCATTCTTTCCTTCAAGATATTCAATCAGTTGTAGGTTATCACTAAGATGAATTGGATCCATGATAGTAATAGAGGATCTAAATATTTATTTAATATTATTATGAGTAAGAAGAAAAAGGAGGTGATTTAATAGATTCAGATAGATGGTAATTTGTCTAAATATGTCAATAAATTAAAGATTCCTTCTATTATTTCTATAACCTAACATTTTTACCTTTGAACACAAGCAAGATAATCATGAAGATACTTTGGATAAGTGTCTCCTCCTTATCCCTCAAAAAGTGTCTAGGGAAGATGCCAAAGCTCTTGATCAAGTTATTAGCCTTAGTGAAGTGGAAGGAGCTATTATATCCATGGCCAATGATAAGTGTCCTAGGCTAGATGGGTCTCCATTGAGATTTTGAATTTGTATGAGGATTCTTTTGATAAAGGCACTTTGGGAAAGAGATTAGCAAAAGAGTCATCAAATGTATCCCTAAGAGTGGTGATAAGACACTGGTGAAAAATTGGAGGCCTATTACCCTCTTGAGTCTTATAAAATTATAGCCAAACTTCTTGTGAGAAGACTCTCGAGGGTCCTTCAAAGAATCATCTATTACCCAAATAGGCTTCATCCAAGGTAGATATATACTTGAGAATATTATTACAAGTTGGGAGGCCTTGCATTAGGCTAGACATAAAGATCAAAATGTGGCTATGATTCTTTTGGATTTCAGAAAGGCATGTGATAGGATAGAACAACCCTTTTTTGTGGGTATGATGGAAGATTTGGGGTTTCCTCAGTTTTGCAGATGGATAAGTATATTATTTAAATATTATTCTATTGTGATAGATGTCAGTGGGGATATTTCTAATCCTATCCTCCTAGGAAGATCCATTAGACAAGGATGTCCAATTTCCCCTTCTCTCTTTATCATTGATGTTGAAGCCCTTCATTATGTTGTTAGAGATTCTCAACTGGGACTTATGGTGAAGGGCATTACATTTCCTTGAATAGTAATGATTTATTGAACACTTACTTTTTTAATGATACTTCCCTATTCCTGGAACTTTTTGAGAAAAAAATTGACAATGCCATCACTAGGCTTCATCTTTTTGTACAACTTTAGGGGCCAAAGTTGCTCCCCATAAATCCATTATTATTGGTTGGAACAACTCCCCCCCTTAATGGATTTCTCTTAGGGGATGGAAGTGGATGGGTAGTGAGCTCATCTTGCATACATTCATGTTTTGTATTAAAAAACTCCTAATATGGTTGAGGCTTCTAACAAGGCCTAAAGTCCTTTAACCAAGACAAAGACACTATATAGATGTAATAGACTCCTAACAGGGTTAATATCTTTAACCAAATATTATTTATTAGTGGATCATTTGTGGGTATCATCCCCACCGGGGTTTTCCCTTGGCTAGGGTTTCCTCAAGAACAAATATGGTATTATGAGTTCTTTTATTTTATGGTTGTGCTTATTATTTAGTTTATTTAGTTTAGTTTCTGATGCAAGATACAAGTTAATTTCATATATCCATAAGTGGGCAAAAGTAAAAGTTTGTGAAATACCGATTCACCCCCCTTCTCAGTATTTCTTATTTCTAACAAGGACACCACAACATAATGGAATTATGAAAAAGGTGGAATAGATTGATTGTTGATTGTACTAGAACACTAATGATTGAAAAGGATGATGCACAGATATATTGGAGAGAAGTTGTTAGTATTGTTGTATACACATTGAACTAAGTACAACTATTAAAGAAAGATTCAAACAAGACACCTTATGAGTTATGGTATGGTTACACACCAAATGTAAGTTATTTCAGAATATTTGTAAGTAGATGTTACATTCTAAAAGATGATAAAAATGGGAAATTTGATTCAAAAGGTGATGAAGGAATATTCTTAGGATATTCTACTAAAAGAAAAGCTTACAAATGTTTGAATAAAGCAACTAACAAAATGATTGAAAGTGCAAATGTGAGGGTTGATGAGTTTTCTGTGAAAAATGATGAAGAAAGAAAAAAGAAGCCAAAAGATTATGGTATATTAACATACATTGAGAACCTGCCACGCTACCCAAGAAACAACCTAGAATTACCGAGCAATATGATAATGATACCGAGCATCAACCTATACAAACTAAGGATCAAGAAATAGTTGCCAAGGAAGATCATGCTCCTACACTGAATGAAGAACACAATGAAGAACAAAGAACATAGCATGTACTTGCAAAATTTTTGAGACACCATCCATAGAATCAGATTATTGGAGACAAGAAAGATGACATGATGACATGAAGTAAGTTGAGAAACAACAAATGTCTAGTTTGTGAATTTGAACCTATAAATGTTAGAGATGCACTTGAAAATGATGAATGGATTAAAGCCATGAATGAATAAATAGAGAAGATACTAAAAAACAAAACATGGACATTGGTACTGAGACTGAATGATAAGAATATAATTAGAACCAAATGGATATTTAGAAACAAGATGAATGAAAATGGTGAAGTCACTAGGAATAAGGAAAGACTTGTATGCGAAGGATATGCACAAGAAGAAGGTATTGATTATGGTGAGACTTTTGCACCAACTTCTAGACTTGAATGAGTTAGAATATTGCCTGCATATGCTGCCTACAAAGGATTTAAAGTATATCAAATGGATGTCAAATATGTATTTTTGAGTGGAATTGATGCAGGAGCATTTGGGGTCCTTGGCAATCTCGTGTCACCAAAAAGAGTTTGAATTTTTTCTGTGTTGCTCAATTTCTACTTTGACTGAGTTGGTTGGTAGTTGGTTAGTTTGCTTTGGTTATTGAGTATGGTTGGTTATCTACTGGGTGGTTAGTTGTTTCACTGGCGCTCAACGATGCTTGTCTATTGCTTGGTCATCCTTGCTTATCAAGTAGTTTATTTTGAGTTTCTGTTGAGGCCGACTTGTGCATTGATTATGGGTCATGAATTTAAAGTTGGTATCCATCATTGGGAAGTGTGTGGTCCCATATTTGACCATTCCTTCTATTGATTATGGATCTGAAGGTTGACTCAGTTTTGTATAAGTATAGTTTATTGGTTAGAGTTTAGGGAGTGAGTTCTGATAGAAGATAGAAGATAGTAGAATTAAGATTGTTGAAAAATCCTCGCATGTTTGAGGAATTTTGTAATTCATTGTAATATCTGGCCCTAATCGGGAAGGCCTTATAGCTTGGCATGTATGAATCAAATTGAATGAAGTTAATAATATCAATGATCATGCTTTCTCTCTCTCACTGTGTTTTTGCTTCCACATGTTGTTGAGCAGGTTGGATCTATAGGGTGTGCATTCATTTGTCCCCTCAACTTCTTCCTTTGCATTAGGTGGTATCAGAGAGAGGTGAGATCTGGATCTAGGTCTATGGATCTAGGTTTGTAGGTTCCTTCTTGTGAAGCCCTAGTTGAATTGTTGTGGGGTGGTAGATTGTGATCTAACCTGCAATTGCAGAGGGTTGTCAAGATGGTTCATGGGAGGCAAGAAGTGGATCTAGGATTAGCAAGCATGTTGAGACAACTTGCTGCTAGGTTAGAAGCTATTGAAACAGTCTAGAGAAGAGGCAACCATCTTGAAGATGTTAGTGATGATGAATTTGAAGTGGAACATGACAAAGTAGAACCTGCACTTGTGATGGATCAGGGTGAGGAAACATTCTTGAAGGTATTGACAAGTTTGAAGTCAACACCACATTTCAATCCTCCTGAATATAGTGGGAAATTGGATTCTGATGAATTGATAGACTGGATCACCGAAATGGAAAAATATTTTGAGTATGAAAATGTATCTGAAGAGAAGAAGGTGAAGATTGTAGGCACAAAGTTGAAAGTTCATGCATTCTTGTGGTGGGAGCATCTACAATTGGATTGTAAGAAGAAAGGAAAAGACAAAATCAAGGTATGGAATAAAATGGTGAATAAGTTGAAAGGAAAGTTCTTACCTTGTGATTATCAGATTAACCTAGTTAGGAAAATGCAAAGTCAAATCAGAAAGATATCTCAGTAAAAGAGTATACTAAGGAATTCTATAGATTAGATATCAGATCTGGACATGGTGAGGATGATGTGGAAAGAATTGCTAGATACCTGAATGGTTTGAGAGTTTCCATCAAAGAGGAAATCAGTTTGGTCAAGTTGGAGAACATTGAAGAGGCTTATCAATTTGCATTAAAGGCTGAGGAGAAATTGAAAATGAGACATGAACAAAGACAAAGAGGTCAAGGTGGTAGATTCCCTAGAGGAAGAGGAAGATCTTATGGTGAAAATAGTAGATCTGAACCTGAAAAGACAAATCTAGACAAAGGCAAGACCGAGTGGAAAGGTGAATGTTCATCTAGAGGTAGAGGTAGTAACTACCGAGGTGGTTATAGAAGAGGTAATTTCTAAGGAACTTGTTACAATTGTGGAGAAGATGAACATAAATATTTTGAATGTACACATGCTAGTAAGAAGGTTGGTAATAGTAGAAATGCTTTGGTGCAAGAAGAGTGACTAAATGAACCAGAGAAGGAAAATAACTTGATGGTAAGGAGAGCACTATGGAATGAAAGTAAAAAGGAAGATCTAGTAAGGAAAAGTTTGTTCAAGACCAGATGTAGAGTTTATGACAAAGTCTGGAAGGTAATCATTGACAGTGGTAGCTCAGAGAATCTAGCATGCAAAGAGATGGTCACAAAGTTGCAGTTGGAAAGGTTGGAACATCCGAAGCCCTATCAGATTTCATGGATCAAAGATGAGCATACACTCTTGGTAAGTGAACAATGTTATGTGAATTTGAAGATTGGAAAGAACTATGATAAAGTGTTGTGTGAATCATGCCTATGGATTGTTGTCATATTTTATTGGGTAGACCTTGGCAATATGATAGACATGCTATAGATGTTGGAGATTGCATAAGTATACTATTGTGGATGATGGAAGAAAACAAATCTTGTTACCTTTGATGGAAGAACCTGTTAGTAATGTTTGCACATCTATGAAAGTTTGTTTGATGGAAGGAAGGAAATTTGTTAAGGATTTGAAGAAGAATAATGTATGTTTTTCTATGATTCCTAGTAAAATGAGTAAGAAAACAAAGGATAGTGTCCCTAAGGAGATTGATAAGTTACTCACCAAGTATAGTGATATAATTTTTGATAATGTACCTGATGGTTTTCCACCAAAGAGAAGTATTGATCATTGCATGGATCTAATCCTTGGAGCTAGTTTACCAAATAAGGCACCTCATCAGTTGACACCTATCGAGAATCAGGAATTGAACTGACAAATTCAAGAGTTGTTGGATAAAGGTTTGATCAGAGGAAGTTTGAGTCCTTGTGTGGTACCTATGGTATTGGAACCTAAGAAGAATGGAGAATGGAAAATGTGTACTGATTCCAAAGAAATCAATAAGATAATGGTGAAGTATAGGTTTCCTATACCGAGAATGGATGACATAATGGACAGTTTGACTGGAGCAAAGTATTTCACAAAGATTGACTTGAAAAGTGGGTATCATGATACCAGAATCAGAGAAGGTGATGAGTGGAAGACTTCTTTCTAGACAAAAGAAGGTTTGTATGAGTGGTTGGTTATGCCTTTTGGTTTAACTAATGCACCAAGTACTTTTATGAGATTGATGAATGTAGTTTTGAAGAAATTCTTGGGTAAGTTTGTGATTGTATATCTTGATGATATTCTAATATTTAGTAAGACCAAAGAAGAACATTTTTTGCATGTTAGACAAGTTTTGCAGAGATTGAAAGAGGAAAAGTTGCTGATAAATCTGTAAAAGTGTTCATTCATGAAAGAGGAGATTGTGTATTTGGGATTTGTAATTTTAGTTGATGGTTTGAAGATGGATCCTGAAAAGGTTGAAGCTATTATGAATTGGCCTACACCTATGAATGCTAATGAGGTAAGGTCATTTCATGGTTTGGCAAGTTTTTACCAAAAGTTCATAAGGAATTTCAGTTCTATTTGTAATGTTATGATTGAGACTATGAGAGGGGATAAAAGAGAATTCAAGTGGACACATGGAGCTTATCAAATTTTTGAGACTCTGAAGGAAAAGGTTGTCGAATTTCCTATTTTGGTATTGCTTGATTTCAATAAGGTATTTCAAGTGGAATGTGATGCAAGTGGTAGTGCAATTGGAGTTGTGTTGAGTAAAGAAGGTAAACCCGTTGCTTTCTTTAGTGAAAAGTTGAATGATGCTAGAAGGAAATATTTTGTGTATGATCAAGAATTCTATGCTATTGTTCAAGCACTAAAGAAATAGAGACATTATTTGATACTGAGTGAATTTGTGTTGTATACTGATCATAAGGCTTTACAATACTTGGGTAGTTAGAATAAGTTGAATCAAAGACATATGAAATGGGTTGAATAATTGTAGAGTTATACATTTATGATAAAACATAAAAGTGGAGTCACTAACCAAGTTGTTGATGCATTGAGTAGAAGAAGATCTTTGATGACTGAGATGAAAATTGAGGTTCTTGGTTTTGATGAGATGAGAGATTTGTATGAAACTGATCCTAATTTTTTTGAGTCATGGAGAAAGTGCAAAGCACCTATTCAAGATCAACTGAGTATAAAATGGGAAGAATATTTCATTCAAGAAGGTATGTTGTTTAAAGGTATTCAGTTGTGTATACCGAGAGGAAAAATGAGAAATAATTTGATGAAGGAGAAACATAGTAGTGGTTTGGTTGGACATTTTGGTACTGATAAAACTTTGAATTTTCTTAAGGAGAAATATTTTTGGCCACAGTTGTATAAAGATGTTCAAAAATTTGTGAAAAGTTGTGGAATTTGTCAAGTTGCAAAAGGAGTAATTCAGAATACTAGATTGTATACACTGATTGTTGTACCTGAGAAACCTTGGACTGACATTAGTATGGATTTTGTTCTTAGCTTACCAAAGACAGTAAGAGGTAATGATTCTATATTTGCTATGGTAAATTGATTTTCAAAGATGGCACATTTTATACCTTGTAGAAAGACATCAGATGCAGTACATGTAGCAGATCTTTTCTTTAAGGAAATTGTCAGATTGCATGGATTACAGAGGAGTATTATCTCTGACCGAGATAGTAAATTTGTTGGATACTTTTGGAAGACTCTTTGGAGAAATTTTGGCACTGAGTTGAAATATAGTTCTACATTTCACCCACAAAATGATGGACAAACAGAAGTTGTAAACAGAAGTTTGGGAAATCTTTTGAGATGTTTATTTGGAGACACACCTAGTAATTGGGATTTTGTGTTGGCACAAGTAGAGTTTTCATACAATAATTTAATGAATAGGAGTACTAGAAAAACACCCTTTGAGATTATGAATGGCATATAGCCGAGGGGTATATATTATTTTAGAGACATTGTTCATGAAAGTAAGAGAAGTGGTGAAGGAGTGAAATTTGCTGAGTACATGAAGACATTGCATGAAGATGTGAAAATCAAGCTGGAAGAAAGTAATCAGAAATACAAAGACAGAGCTGATAGATCAAGGAGACATAAGAATTTTGATGTTGGTGATGAAGTGATGGCTCATTTAAAGAAAGGTCAATTTCCTATTGGCACATATGGGAAGCTGAAGATGAAGAAGTTTGGACCTTGGAAGATTTTGAAGAAATTTGACAGTGGAAATGCATTTGAGATTGAGTTACCTGATGACATGGACATATCACTAATTTTCAACATTTCTGATTTGTATGAGTATCATGAACCTAATGAAGACATGATAGTACTGATGGAATATACTAAGAGCAAGAATGAAGAAGTTGAATAGATTTTGGAACAAAGAATTGGCAAGAGTAGAAGAGGTAAACAATATATAGAATATTTGGTAAAGTGGAAGAATAGACTAATTGAAGACAGTTCATGGATTTCACAGTTTGAGTTGGATGTAGCTTAGACCAAACCTACTTAATGATTCAGAGAATCATTTCTAAATAACCCCAGGTGTCTGATGTAGGAGCATCTCAGGTCCTTGTTAATCCTATGTCACCAAAAAGAGTTTGAAGTTTGTCTCTGTTGCTCAATTCCTTCTTTGACCAAGTTGGTCGGTTTCCTTTGGTTACAAGGTATGGTTGGTTGTCTCCTGGGTAGTCAGTTGTTTCACTGGTGCTCAACGATGCTTGTCTGTTTCTCAGTCATCCTTTCTTACCGAGTAGTTTATTTTGAGTTTCTGTTGAGGCCAACTTGTGCATTGATTGTGGGCCACAGATTTAATGTTGGTATCCATCATTGGGAAGCATGTGGTCCCAAATCTTACTGTTCCTTTTGTTGATTATAGATATGAAGGCCGACTCAGTTTGGTAGCCTCTTGTATAAGTATAGTTTCTTGGTTAGAGTTTAGGGAGTCAGTTTTGATAGAAGATAGAAGATAGTAGAATTAAGATTGTTGACAAATCCTTGCATGTTTGAGGACTTTTATAATTCATTGTAATATCTGGCCCTAAACGGGAAGGCCTTACATCCTAGAAAGTATGAATCAAATTGAATGAAGTTAATAATATCAATGATCCTACTTTCTCTCTCTCACTATGTTGTTGTTGCTTTCGCGAGTTGATGAGCAGGGTTGGATTTGTAGGGTGTGCCATCATTCGGTCTGTCGGCTTCCTCCTTTGCATCAGGAATACTTGGGGAAGAGGTATACATTGAACAACCTGAAGGTTTTGTTGGTCCAAATCAGAAAAACATGGTATGTAAGTTGCACAAAGCACTATATGGATTGAAACAAGAACCGAGAGCATGGTATGAAAGACTGCATTCCTATCTTATTAGTATTGGATTTGCTAGAACATGTGACAACAACAATTTATACTTGAAAGGTGAAATTGATGATAAGATTATTATTGCTAAAAAAATTGTCAATTGATGATATCATATTTGGAGGACATGATAATCTATGTAAATCATTTACTGATGAAATGAGAAAAGAATTTGAAATATCAATGTTTGGAGAGATTAAATTCTTTCTTGGTTTGGAAATTTTACAACAAAGTGAAGGTATATACATTACATAATCAAAGTACATACAAAAAGTGTTGAAGACCTTTGGTATGGAAGATTCAAAATTGGTTGGTACACCTATGATCATAGGATGTAAATTAACAAAGGATGATCAGTCAAATGAGGTAAATTAGACATTATACAAATCAATGATTGGTAAATTAATGTATGTTGTGCATAGTAGACCAGATATTGTACATGTAGTTAGAATTGTAGCAATATTTTCTCCTAATCCTAAAGAATCACATATGACTATTGTTAAGAGAATTTTGAGATACTTGAAAAACACAAAAAACTATGGTTTATGGTACAAGAAAGAGGGCAATTTTGAATTGAAAGTTTACACATATGCAGATTGGGCTGGAAACATTGATGACCAAAAGAGTACTAAAAGTGGAGCACTCTTTTCGGGAGAAATATTAGTTACTTGGATAAGAAAGAAACAAGGATGCATTTCTTCGTCCACTGCCGAAGCAAAATATGTTGTTGCTGCAACTAATTGTTCAAATATTGCATGGATAAAATAACTTTTGTAATGTATGAATGAAGAGATCACTAGCCCAGTGATAATATATTATGATAACAAAAGTACTATATATAAATATTTCTAAGAATATGGTGATGCATGCAAAGACAAAGCATATATCTATAAAGTATCATTACTTGAGGGAAAAGGTATAAGAAAATAAAGTAAAATTGGAATTTTTGAAATCAAAAGAGCAACTTGCAAATATATTTACTAAACCCTTCCCTAAGGGTAAATTTGAGCACTTGAGGACTAGACTAGGGGTCCATCCCCTATCTATCGGTCACTAGGGTGGTCAGGAGGTTGCATCAACCTATAATTTATCAGAATATCAAATGATGTTGATGCATATTACTCACACTTTAGGTTTCCTAAGGTTGTGAAAGCTAGAAAATGGAGAACAAACTGACACTACATATCAGTAAATGAAAGGTACTTGATTTGAACCGAACACCAGAAATAATATTTTTGCTACTAAAGAGCTATTTATCCTTTTTGGAATTGTTCTCAAAGGGAGAGAGGAATCAATGAAATATTTATCCAAAGGGAGATAATAAAAACAAAGGGAGAGAAGACTATAAGGAGAGAAAAGATACACAAGAAAAAGATCAAATCCACAGGGAGAGTCTACATGGAATGTTAATGTTGTGTAGTGATTAAACATATTAAATGTACAAGCTGGGGAGACCTTATCACGTTATATCATTTTCTTATAGAGTTGTAGAATAGATGTTTGGTATTCTATGGCATATTTTATATTATGTTTCCATCAATGCCAAAGGGAGAGATTAATAACCTACAACTGATTGAATATTTTGAAGGAAGGAATGGCCTAGTGAAAGATAGTGATTGATGATCACCGAGCTACTAAAGTATATGTAAGATAATTAAATTAGTTAATATATTTTCATTGATGTCAACTAGTTTTGACTGTACTGATCATGATAGTTACAAACATCTAAAGAAGGAAAATGGTAAAGGAATGAGATATCTACATAAAGATGAGATGGATATGAAAGATATGGATATGGTATATATTGGGTAATTTATTGATGATTCTATGGCATTATGTTGATGACTTGATTGCATTACGTGATTCTATTATGTATTGAAAATTAGAGTTGAACAAGTTTGTGTGGTTTGTAAATGAAGATTTATGTATACACCAAGCAAGTATAGTGTATACCGAGTATAGTATTAACCAAGTAGGTAATCACTGATGCATTCTGGTATTGACTGAGTGAAAGAAATAAATGGATTTTATGACAGCTGACTGAAATGATGAGCTAGAAAATTGCTTATGACTCCACGATAGAAGATAATGTTTGTTATGATTGATTGAATGAAGCAGAATGAAACGTGTTAATGACACAATTGCCGAGGAAGGTTGTAGTGAAAAAATAAATGGTGAAGATTAAGAGGCAAAATCTATGGATGAAAATAAAATAGTTTATGATTTCTATTTAAGGAGACATGAGATTCATTATAGAGTCTGAGATTTTTGTTGCAGGAGTATTTGTCTGAAAAGTATTGTTTTCATTAACATTGATCAAACAAGTTGAAGATAGAACCAAGTAGAATTGTGTACAACATTGAGCATCAATGAAGCATATACCAAGAAAAATAGAGCTGGAGGAAACAATGATGTTGAATTGATTATTGATCAGAGGTATTTTGAGCTTAGCATAGATCTGAAAATCTGCAAATCAAAGTTGTATTTGAATCAGATAATTATTGTATTAGTTTAACCATTGTTACAGATAAATATCATAACCAAGTGAGACTTAATTGTCTTTTTTATTTCAATATAACATTCAATGAATGTTGATTTTTTCTTTTTGACCCCATAGTGAATGCATGGTCAAAGAACTATTAGTGATAAATCCTCTAACCAGGTCACACCTCAAAGTGTGTTTTGTAACCTTAAACAGGGTTGGCTCCTAACCAAGCTCACTTCAGAAGAGTGAATTATTTTGGGTTATTGGTCCCAAGTGTTTTTTCCCCTAACAAGGTTTCCATGTTAAAAATCTGGGTATGTGCAGGATCATGGTATGCCAAACTAGACCCTTAAGTGGCAATGAAAATTCAAAAAATCAAGTTTAGGCAAGTTGACATTCTTTTTTGAAAAAGTTATAAATATTATATCAAAAATATTTAAGAAGAGAATCTATATAAAATTGAATTTAGTTTCTAAGATACTAGGCCTTTTATGAAATATAATTATTCTATATGTTGAAAATTTCAATGTAGTAGTATGAAAATTTCATAAAAAAATAAGGAGTGGGAGTATGTCTGACCACCTTAAACACAATCAAATGATAATTTTTTATTACAATATTCTAGATATAAGTAGTAGACTCATGTCTGGATATGACACATATTTTTTTATAATTTTTTTCCAAGTAAATAATTAATTATGATTTTTCTTCTACAACTTTTCTAGAATACAAAAACTCTCGTGTCTAACCATGTTAACTTAGTCTAAACTTTATCAAATTGATTTTTTTTAAATTTTTCTTGTAGTAGGAAAAGCATAGAATGTGACACATGTTTTGGATTTCAAAAATGTTATACAGTTTGAAAGCTATAGCTATTTTTCAATAAGTCTATCAATCATGACTAGAAAGATAACAAGTAGGTGTATGTCTGACCACATTAAACAAATCAAATTATAATATTGTTTTATAAGATTCTAGATAAAAGTAGTAGACTCATGTCCAGATGTGATGTATATTTTTTTGTATTTTTTTTCCATGTAAATAATTAATTATGATTTTTCTGCTACAATTTTTTTTGAATATTAAAATTCTCATGTCTTACCACCTTAACTTAGTCTAAACTTCAACAAATTGAAAGAATTGTTTATTATTATTGTATTAGGTGAAGCATAGAATGGTATATATATTTCAGATTTTAAAAATATTATATTGCTTGAAAGTTACAGTTGTTTTTCAAAGAGTCTATCAATGAGGACTTCTTTTTCGCATCACCACTTTTTAGCATACCATGATCTTGCACGTACACATCTATGTGTTATAAGTGTATGATATGTTGAATTATTATTTTACTTTACACATTTCTATAACTGGATAAATTGGTGAACACAATATTTAATTTACTGGTAATCAGTAGTTGAAGAGAAAGGCATAGTTGATTATTTGATTAAAAAGTTTTAATATATACATCTGGGAGATATGGGACTGTACGATAACTGATTCACCCCCCCCCCCTCTCAATTATGTAACACTTAGCCCTAATTTTCTGACCCTGAATATGATAATTTTGAATCTTCCTCAGATCATTCTTAGTCTCAATAAGCTTCAACTTCAACATTTCACTCGCTCCCTTAGTATGAATTTGCAATCCAAGATCATTTAATTTTCTTTCTAGACCATCCTCCCTCATTCTTCTATCAATAACATTCCTTTTTCCCACAATCAAAAAAATATTTTTCCCCAGAATAGTGAGGTCACTCCACTCGGATATAGGTGTCTTATCCTGATTACAAAACATAGAAAAAAAAAGTAGCATTCTTGTGGCTTTCAAGGTATCAGCATCTTTAAGAAAGGTGACATTAACTTTGAAGGAGTTCACTCTTTTGTGAGGGTTCACATTAGATTCACCCCATGGTATTTTGGCATGAATAGGGGACATATTTGATAGATTGAAAGGGGAAACCTTAACAGTCAGATGATCCAAAGTATTACCACTCCCAAAGAAGGACTCATCAAAATACATTTTGTCTAATCTACAATACACTCTGTTATGTCCTCTCTTATTTTTACACCAAGTATACCAAATACTTACCTTCGGAGTTATCCATGGTATTTGAAAGCTTGAATTTCATTTTAAGTCTAGACCAAAAACACAACTCATTTCCCTTCCATCCATGAGGTATGCCACTAGATTTATCATTTTTTCTCTCAAAAATATTTAAGTTACCAATAAAAATCCAGTGAGCATCTAGGAGGTAATTGTATAGCCAGTCCCAAAATGCCAATCTTTCTCTGTAATTGTTGGAGGCATATATGTTATAGATTCCTAGGAGCGTATCTTCCTTTTTAAGAATAATCTAGTGAGCCCTATGATAAGGGGATACACCATCATTAACAATATAATCTTCCCATTGGGGTCCAACCCAGATAGAAACTCCACCTTTACCCCTTACATGATCAATATAGAAACAACGGTCTTTGTCCCAAAGGAATTTTAGTGTATTGAATGCATGATAGCCCATGAATTTAATCTCTTGAAGATAGACAATATCTTTCCCAATCAACTTGTTGCACCATTTCCTAACTATATATTTTCATCAGGAATTACTATCCCTCTAACATTCCAATTGTGGATATTAATCATCATAAACATAGATTTAAAGGTAGAATTTTGATTCTTATACAATCTATCAAAACACTTCAGGATATCTACCTTAATCAATTTAGAGCATTCTTCAGCCTTTTTGAGGATTTTTTGTCTCTACCATTTTTCTTTTTTTCTTAATGTTCTTGTTACAAACCTTAGTAAAACCATCATTAGTCATACCCATTTCAATCTCAGTCGAATTAACATCAGAGAACTTAATACTTGTCTCTGCCTCAATTTGGGTTTTGCAAGGATCGGGTAGGGGGACATTATTATTAACATTAGCAAGACTTCTTTTCCTCACTTCCTCTGCCTTCTTCTTGATGGCTTCCAAAGTATACTATTTTACATTCTTCTTATCATAATTTTCATGACCTCTTGTATTCACACATGATTAACAAGCACTAGCATCAGAGGGAACAACATCAAATTCAACATAAAAAAAAGGGTTAGCCATAGTGACAAAACCACTACCTCCTAAATTTGAACCAAATGGAATATTAGGAGTATTAGCATCATTGGAATGAGAAGGGATAGGGGCCACATTACCACCGTTAACCATCTGATCCTTTGGAGGCTGTGGGGGAGGTTCATTTTCATTAACATTAAAAGACATTTGAACATTTTTCAACATCAGACAATCTTTATGAGTATGATCATAAATTTTACAATGGAAACAAGAACCTAGATTTCTTAACAAAGTAAAATCCAAAGCATAACTATTACCATCAACCTCAAATGAAGTGACTTCCATAAAATCAATATTAGGATCTAAAGAAATTAGAATACGAACATTCATATTAGGTAGAGTATATATTGACTCTTCAACTTGAAGAAAAAATCCAAGGGGTTTCAATATATGAAGGATGAAAAGCCAAAATTCAGGCTAAACATTATGAAGTTCCATCCAATTAGGAGAAGAACGGGCCATTACATGTTCCAAATTTTCATTCGGTGACTAGGGAGAGGCATGAAAAAGGGCTTGACCAACATTCCAGAAACCATTTTTCAAAACTCTATATTGGATATTATGATTCTTTAGAAAAACAACAAACAATCCTCTTTGCCCCATTCTACAAAAATTAATAACAATTCCCTGTTTATTTCCCCAAACATTGTTAAACCAATCATCTAAAATCTTTTTAGCCGGAAGAAAATTATAATCTAAATAAAATTGTAATATTTTTCAACCGAGATTGTTCATTCTTAATATCTTTCACCATATCATCATTAGGGGAAAGGGAAAGAGTCTTTTTCAAAGCATTAGGAGGATTCCTAACCTTATCTCTGACTCTAGTATGTGCTAGTTTGACATTGCAACCATTTCCCACTCTACATCCATCGGTTGAAGGTATGAACTGTAGTGCTAATAGCTTCCTTCCAGTATTTCATAGCAATGTTCTTTTCAATCATTAGAGTCCTTGCACAGTCCATGATAGATCTATTCCTTCTTTCAACTATTCCATTCTGCTCAGGAGTTCTTGGGGCTGATACCTGTCTTTTGATTCCTTTTTCAATGCATAAATTATTGAATTCATGGGAGATGAATTCACCACCTCTGTCTGATCTCAAGCATTTTATTCTTTTTCCTGTTTCTTTTTCTACTCTTGCTAAATACCATTTGAACTTCTCAAATGCTTCTGACTTTTCTCTTAAATACATAACAGTCATCATTCTAGAGTAATCATCAACAAAGAGAATAAAGAATTTTTCTCCAGTATAGCTCTCAATTCCAATAGGTCCACATAAATCAGTATGCACAATTTCCAAAATATCTTCAGACTGATAGTTTTTACTTTTAAAATTAGATTTTCCCATTTTACCAATTTGACAATTCTTGCATAGACCAACATCAGGTTTCTTCAAAGTAGGAATACCTCTTACTTTCTTGAATTTGCTTATTTTCATCATGTTGTCAAAATTTACATGACATAACCTTTTGTGCCATAACCAACTTTCTTCAATTTGAGCAATAAAACATGAGTAATCACTAAGATCAAGATAAAATAGGTTACCTTTGGTTTGTTTGCCTGATCCTATCAGTTTTCCTTTGGCATCCAGCAGTCTTGCTTTGCCATTCATGAATTCAACTTTGAATCCAATGTTAATTAGTTGTGTTACACTTAGAAGATTATGCTTTAGTCCTTCAACCCAATATGCATTATCACATATAAGTTCTTTGGTTAATGAAATTCATCCATTTCCTTTTATACAACAAGGTTCATTGTTTCCAAACCTTACATTACCACCATCAAAGTTTTCAAAGTGTTCAAACTTAGTCCTATCACCAGTCATATGATGTGAACATCCACTATCTATAATCCATGTATCATTCTTGTTTATATGAGAGATAAGTGCCATCTCATCTTCATCATTATCAGATTCATCTTTTACAGCAATGAAAAAAATTTCTTCTTCACTATCATCCGAATCTCTAGCTAAAAAACATGTTTTCTTACCTTTATCCTTGAATGATTTGAAATTCTTCTTGCCATTGTACTTGTAACTTTTCTTCTCATCTTTGCTTTGCTTGTTTGGGCACCTAGCTGCAATATGACCAATTTCTTCACATGAAAAATAGATTAAGGGAGTTTTACCTTTGTATTTTCCTCTACCTCTTGAATACTTCTTTGCAAGTAATGGTTCAATAACTTCAAGATCACTATCAGAACTTTCCTCTGATTCTTCTTCACTTTCTGATTGGATTTTCTACCCTTTCTTGAGTGAAAGTTTGGCCTCAAAATTTGATTCAATATTTTTAGAAGTTGGAACATAGTTGTCATAGTTATCTAGTTCAGAGGCTGTCAATCTTCCAACTAAGGCATCCAAAGTTATATTGTGATTTTCTTCACATCTTCTTTCTTGAATAGTAGAAACTCTTATTGCATAAATAAGAAGTAATGTTCTAAGAACCTTACTTATAACAGTTTCATCATCAATTTTTCCTCCAGAAGCTCTGATTGCACTAACACTTGTCTTGATCCTTTCAACATATTTTGCAATGTTTTCTTCTTCTCTCATTTTCATCTGATCAAACTGTCCTCTTAGGCTCTCTGCTTTGGCTTTGTTCACATTGTCATCACCGCCATAGATTTTCTTCAACTTGTTCCACATTTCATGAGCAGTTGTGCAGTCTTTGATTTCATCAAATTCTTCATAGCTAAGAGCTGATGCAATGTCTATCATCATAGTGTTATGGTTCTTCTTCTCTGCAATGTCTTCAACAGTTAATGTGACAGTAGGAATTGTATATTCTTGATCAATATATTTGCATCCTGAATCACCAATGGAAGCCAGATGAAGTCTCATGAGACCTTGCCATGCTGAAAAGTTATTTCTGTTAAGCCTTGGAATTTCTCTTTTGTAAGACATCCTGATCTTTAGCTTAGGTCCTTGAAACCCTTCCTGCAAGCACCAAAAGCTATGATACTAATTTTTGGAAATATAGATGCAGTAACTAAGATGGGGGGTGAATCAGTTAACCACAAAAATATTACCACTGATCCCTTAGATATATTAAGAAATTATTTACTGTTGCCACTCCGTAAACATACAGAGAAATGCTAAAACTTGATCCTTGAAGTGTGTAATAATTAAACTGTTCTTAAGCATTCATCACTGATTAACTTACATGAATAAAAAAAATAAAATGAACACAAGAGACACCAGATTTACTGTGGAAACCCAATATGGGAAAAAACACCAATATAACTAGTTACTATTTTTCACTCTTCTGAAGTGATGCCCGGTTAGAAGCCAACCTGGTAAAAGGTTACAAAACACACTGTTAGGTGTGACCTTGTTAGAGGATTTAATCACCCTACTAGGAGTGGCCTTGTAAGAGGTCTTGAAACAATTCAATAGAACTGTCACCTTGTTAGAGGATTTACAAAATGATTGTTAAACCAACTCGGTTAAGATATTTTGATATCACTGCTACAATTGTAAGAGAGTAACAATGAAATGACCTGCAACTGAATTGCTGAATATAGATCTCTATTCTGCTTCACTAGATCCTTACTGATCAAATAAATCTTTGCTGCTCCTCAAGGATATCTAACCATCCTTCAAAATTCGCACAAACCTTTTTTTCAAAATGATTTCTGCATGCTGTGTTCTGTTCTATTCACCAATTGACCTTCTATATATATATGCCATTCTAATTAACATTTAGATTTTCAAGTCGGCACTAATAATTATTATAACAGTCGGCTTGGATAAACAAACTGTAATAAGAAAATCCTTTGAATGGCCGACCTTTCTCGGTAAACATTAATCCTGAAAAGATTTCCTTTGGTGACCGAGTGAACTTGGTAACCACAGCGAATTCTACAACATCCTTCGGAGACCGAGAGAGCTCGGTAACCACTAATTTTCCTTTGATAACTGAGGAGGTTCGGTTAACACTATTTCCCTGTCATGTTTCCTTTAGACACCCGAGAGATCTTGGTAGACACTAAAAACTGTCTAGTTGACCGACTGAGCTCGGTAGACACTGAGAACCACTTAGTTGACCGACTGAACTTGGTAGACACTGAGAATGATAATTGATATGACATTTGTGTGACATCAAAGACAACACATAGCTAATCCAACAATTTCCTTCAGACAATTGTATCCAATATTATTCATATTCAATAATTCTCCCAAAAAAGGATTTCCCAAGATTATAATAATAAACTGGGTATGTGCAAGATCATGAGGGGTCAAACTATGCCCTTAAGTGGCAATGAAAAATCAGCAAATCAGGGTTAGTCAACTTGACGTGAAAATTTCAACTAGCTATGAACCTAATATCAAAAAGTTGTAAGAATAGAATCTATAGAAAATTGAATTTAGTTTCTAAACTACTAGGCCTTTTTTGAGAAAAAGTTAGTCTGATTGGTGAAAAGTATAGATTTCAATGCAGCATTACAAAAATTTTAGGAAAAAAATAAGAAGTAGGTATATGTCTGACCACCTTAATCATACTCAAATTTTATTATAAGATTTTATATATAAGTAGTAGACTCATGCCCAGATGTGACGCATATTTTTTTATAATTTTATTCTAAAAAAATAATTAATTATGAATTTTTTGCTACAACATTTTTAGAATAAAAAAACTCCTGTGTCTGACCACCTTAACTCATTCAAAACTTTACAAAATTTAAATTTTATTTATTTTTCCTTATAGTAGGTGAAGCATAGAATGTGACATATTTTTCAGATTTCAAAAATGTTATACCGTCTGAAAGTTATAGTCCTTTTTCAATCAGTATATAAATTAGCACTTTAGAGGTAGCTCAATTAGAAAATAACTAATAATTAGTTACCAAATTCAAAATTTGACAGTAATTATATCGATAGAAACCTGATAATCTCCTTAAGATACCCTTTTCATTTTATCAAATTCGGGTGAAAAAAAAGTCGTTAGCTACATTGTCAAAGTTTTGAACTGACATCGCCACTTTTTGGCCCCTCATGATCTTGCTGTTGGAAATATTCAGGATTTAACCGAGTTACTGAGAGGGGAGGGGTGAATCAGTAACTCCAAATTTTCTTACAATTTCAACATGAAATTTACCTTTTAACCTTTGCATACAGAAAGCATGAAACTTAAAAGCATTCACAATAATGACACATAGATTTGGTTACCCAGAAACCTTCCAAAAGAAAGTAAAACTGGGGTGGGGATGAAACCCACAAAGCTTTAATACTGCAGAATAAAGTTGGCCGGTTAAGGCTTACAATTTTGATCACTTCTAATGATCTGCCCTGTTAGGAGCAATAAGGATTGCTAAATCCACCCTGTTAAAAGATTTACAAACATACAGTGAAGTATGCACTCGGTAAAGAGATTTTTACAAAGACTGTTAAGTCTACCCGGTTAAAGGATTTAGTACTGATTCACCTGTTAGAATGAAACAGTAGATCTCTGCTTTGCAACTGGATTTCTGATTGAGATTCTCTGATGTACTGATCACCTTCTATGATGAATTTGTCTTTGCTGTACCTTATACTTCTGAAGCCTTCTGCAATTCGCTTATTTCTGCCTTTCTTTTTCTTTCACATATATTCTCCTTCATACATTTCATCTTTTTACAACATTGCTTATATACAGGTCTTAAACAATTAATTACAATTACAATTACACAGTCGGCTTGACAAATAAACATAAGTGCTACTAAGTCAGCCCAAATATGGTTACTCAGTTCCTTCAAACTGACTCGGTGACTTTCAGATACTCGGCGTCCACTGCATTACTCGGCATCGTCATGCACTCGGTAGAAGTGAAGGCACGGTTCATACTGATCACTCGGTAGGTTTTGAACTCGGTAAGTACTGGTGACTCGGTAGACAAGATGTTACTCGGTTTACATTGTCCTGATCGGTTTGTACTAACTTGCTCGGTTTCCACTGTCTGCTCGGTTTGCACTGTCTGCTCGGTTTATATCCAGAATGCAAATAAGTGTTGTCACTAGTGGCAATTCTGCTTAATGCCAACAATCTCCCCCTTTGGCATTAGTGACAAAAACACTTATTGGCCAAAAATTTTTATACATGAATCATGCTGAGTTTTATTTTGATTTTTCAAAATTTGTCTTTGTTATAGGGCTTTATACATTGTCTCCCCCTTTCAATGTGCTAACTGTTCCTTATACAAATCTATAACTGTATACATATCTCTCCTTCTATACATATCTCCCCCTTTTTGACGATAATGCCAAAGGTGCATATACAAGTTATTTACAGAGAGAATCCAAAATTTGATAAGAAATCAGAATGTACCTTCATTATTAGTGCCAGGGTTCTGTCCCAACTTTCTTACAAGATCTTACATGTTTGTATAGCAATTTGGACTTCTGCAGAGAGTTCAATCATGTGATCTGCTATAGAGAACTGATTGTCATGAATCAATGTTCTGGAATGTTCAATGTGCTTATACATTGTATTCATGATGGGAAGGATCATGTGTTGGATGTCTAGCAGTGTGGACCGGATCCTTGAGTCTTCTTTCAGTAGATCAGACTGCATATTAGATAGGTGTGAAATTTTCATGTGATGAGCAGAGCTTGAACTTGGTTCAAGTTGCAGCTTCTGTATGCTAATCTTCATATCCTCATCCATTTTATTCATTTTATCTTTAACATCCTTTGTGAACTCGGCAAAATTGCATAGTCTGGCCAAAAGAGAGGTAGCATTCGAATAGATAGATTCTATGTTAGACAAAACTGAAGACAATTCCACTTGGTTAATAGCTATGTGCTGAGCAATGTGCTCAAGCACTTTATTGTTGAATCTCTTCTCGGCTCTTTCAACTAACTTTTCTATCCCGGATGAGTCCTCATTGTATTTCTCAACTGCTTCTGCTAATTGTAACAAAACATGCTGGGAGGAGTCTACTTTAATGCCTAATGATCAGACAAAATGTCCTTAGCATCCTTGATGATTTGATACTCCTTGTCTCTCTCCTCTTTAAGCTTCTTTTGTTTTGCTTTCCTTTGGAGGATCTCACCTATATTCTGCATTTGGTCCGCTGAGAGATTTGCAAAATCTAATGTAGGAATCTCTATCTCTTCATCTAGGTCTATATCCTCAACTACATTTTTACCCAAAAATTTTATACTCAGTAGAGCTTTAGGCTTATCTGTACTTAATGCTTTTTTAGTAGTGACAGTAGATAAAGTAGGGCTGGCTATTGATACTGGTATACTTTCTACTGGAGAACTTAAAATATTTACACTTGAAGATTCAAAAGCTGGAAAACTTACTGCTGGAAAACTTGATGGTACAGGAGACTGCAGCTTGGTAGAAGAAATGGTGGCTGCCTCTGATGTTGCTAGAGATGATTGGACAAATGTGGAAGTTGTCACAACCATGCTTGAAGGTGTCTCTGGGCTGGATGTAGAGACTTTCACTGGAGAGGTAGGAAGGGATGCAATGACTTCTGCTGCTATCCTTACAGTATCATCTACCTCAGTGTCTTCTTCTTGTTCATCGCTGTCATCTTCAATATCTTTTATTATTACAGTTTCAATGCTCGGTTGGTGAAGGTGGTATATGTTCTTCCATGTGGCTTTTGCAGCCTTCACAACCGATTCAATATTGTTGATCAAAATCAAACAAGTATTGAACTTCAATGTCATCTTATTTTCATTTTCTTTTAATGCCTTCTTTACTTCATCATTATTCAAGCTCGGCATCAACTGTCTCAGGTTTTGATCAAATATGTCTATCACAGTTTGCCTTGCATTGCTCCATCTCATTTTTATTGGATTCAATAGAACTGTTGGAACCTGTGGGGTAATTTCTTCAGGAGAGTATTTCCACTGTCCCATCTTCTCAACAACAGCATCTTCTATTTCCTTCTGTTCTGCTTCCGATCTGGTTTCATATCTCAAGGATTTTATGTTACTTACTCCAGATCCTGATCCATCTCTAAAGAGTTTGAGCTTTTCTTGAAGGCTTAGAGGAGGCCTTTTGAATACTATGTCTGTATCTGCCTTTTTTGCCTTGTCTGCCTTGCCTCTTGTATTTCTCCTTGTAAACACAGCAGTGGGAGGCACAGGTGCCTTAGTGATGAAAACTTTTCCTTTCTTCTTTGCAGGTTCTGGTTCCTCTGTTTTCTCATCTTTTTCCTCTTCTTTTTCATCAATTTCTTCTTTGTCCTCGGTTATCATTTTCATTTTGGCTATCCTCTTTTTTCCTTTGTTTACCGCCTGTGGAAGCTTTATGCTTAGTTCAATTCTCACCTTAGCTTCATCATATGTTCCAAAATATGGAGCTTTGGGATTGGCAGGCTGATTTAGAAGAGCTTCAATGATATTCTTGGTTTCATCAATATTTACCTCATAAGGAAGAGGTTTTACATATACAGTTCTTGGTTTAACTGCTTGAATATACACATTATCACAATCTACCATAAAATAGATGTCATCTTTGTAATCTTCCACCAACTTCTGTGGAATCCGGAATCTGTCATTCATTTTCTCTTTGAAAGACTCAAAATAATTATCCATGATGCTTTCAAAGTTTTCACCCATTTCTGCGATGTATTCATTTATTTCATAGAGTACTGGCACATCTTTTCTCCATACAACTTTTCCTTTAGAAGGGAATAATTTCTGAACATAGAAGAATAAACAGACCAACAAGGATCCAAACTTGCATGGATTGTTTTTGGAAGTTTTGATGCTTTCCATGTTCTTGTTAAACTGTTTCAACAATAAGTCTGCTAGGTCAAATGTTAAGTTGTTTTTGACCACTTTGTATGCTAGGTCAATAGCTTCACAGGAGACACTGTTCTGTCGACTAGAACTATAAATTTTGTGGGCAATGATATGTGTACCAAACTTTAGTTTAGCGTCGGTAATGCTGCTAACTTTCATGCCTCTACCATCCCACTCGGCTAGGGTTTTCTTCTCTAGTTCCGTCCGACCTAGGGTTTTGGTAGTTTTAGCTTTGTTCAACATGGGAAGACCGGTGACTTGTTGAATCATTTTCTTTGTGATCTCAATAGGTTGCTCAAGCCAAATCTTGCCATCGTGTACTCGGCTGAGAATGTACCTAACCCATTTATCTTGAAAGTTTCGAGGAAGATGTGCGATGTGAACTAAACCCTTATCTTCCAGATGTTTGTGCTCGGGTTTCAAAATACCATCCACACATAGTTCCTCACGCACAATGTCTAGTTCTAGGTTTCCCATTTCATGAATTGAACAGTTAAAATGATTGCGGATATCGTTAATAAGCAGTACCTTAGGAGGAATCTGAGATTGAGCTCCGTTCGGATCTAGGGCTGCTGCAATTGCGGGCACAATCTTAAAATCTGGTGCTTTCCACTCCCCTTGGACTAACATATCAGATCCTTTCTTCGCTGAAGTGCTGGATGATGCCATGGTAGCTCACAGAAAATTCCTTTCGCAAAAGTATTGAATCGCCGGGTTGCCCTTAAAAATTTCTGCTCTCAAAGTGCTTAAAGATTCGCGGTGAAGAATGAGTTCGATTACTTTCTTTTTGTTTACAATTCTGTCATTAATGCTCATTTCAAATTAGGGTAGGAATTCTGATAGACTGTCACCCACTAAGAATTAATTGCTCGAAAAAGACTTCGCAGCTCGGTGAACTCAAGAATTCATACTGCTCCGACCTCGCTCGGTAAAGACAGGTACCGACCTTGCTCGGTGAAGACTATACCGACCTTGCTCGGTGAAGACTATACCGACCTCCCTGTGATCTCACTACATCTTGCATGCTGATTTAGACTTTTCTTTTAATTTCGGTTTTGGAACTGCTTGAGATTGATCTATGAGAATACAGTTCCAGTGCTTCCTTGGAAATTTAGTTTGAGTTGGTAGAGCCATCCATTCCATTACATGGACTGGATTGCTCGGTAGCTTTAGGAATCCATTTTTGTCTCACCTGTTTCCTGACCTTAGTTGCTTCATTCTTCTTTCCTTCTTCAATTTCACTAGCATTCATGCAGTTTCTGGCTATGTGACCAAGTTTAGTGCATTTGAAACATCTTATGGTAGTATCTCTTTTCCTTAGATGATGTTTTATGCAATTCATGCCAATGTGTCCATATTCTCCACAGTAATGACATCTACACCAGGTGTTGTAGTCCCATCCAAACATTGCTTTCACAATTTGTTCTGCTGGATTAAATGTCTTGGATCTGCACTCGGATGCCTTGTGACCTTGTTTGTTGCACTTGTGATAGTTACCTCTGAATCTAGGTTTTTCCCTGCATTCATTTGCTTTGTGACCGGGTTGATTGCAGCTATAACATTTTCCATTGAATTCTGCTTTTTCATTGTTCCAACATTTATTTGAAGTATGTCCTATTTTACCACAATGATTACAAGTAGGTTTTTGATTTCTTTGAGTACCTTGCTTAGAGGATTCGCCTTCTTCTTTGTATCCAAGTCCTGCTTTTCCTTTTTGCCTATGAAGATTTCGTTCATATAGCTAATTCAAGTCTTCTTGACTTTTCAACATTCCTTCATTGATTTGTTTTTCAGCGTTTAGGTCATCCATCAATCTTAGATTGGTTTCCTTTTCAGATCTTAGTTCTTCTCTTGTGTTTTCTATTTCTGATCTTAGATTTAGAATTTCTTCATTTGTATGAGAGATCTGATCAATTAGATTTTCTAGCTGAAGGGTTTTGTTTTGGACTTCTATGTTTCTTCCATCTAATTCATCTTTCAACTTGTTTCTTTGTTCCAAGATCTCACAGAATCTTGTAGAGTGTAGTTCTTGTTCTCTTTTCAATTTTCTCACTTCTTCCTGCAGAGACCCATTCTTTTCTAGGAGTTCTTTGATAGCATTGTTTGCTTCATCTGAGTTATTTGAGGGAAGAAGATCTTCAATCTTTTCTTCAATGTAATTCTGATCATTCATCTGATTTGCAAGTTCCTTCCTTCTCTTTAGGGATTGGGAAAGATGTTCTTTTGCTTCTTTGAGTTTAGCTATGGCCATTTCCAGATCTAGCTTTTCATTTTCAATCACCTTGTTCAGTTTGAATACCTCCATTGTCCTAGATCTTTGCTCAAGCTAGTTAAGCTTTGTCTTGAGAACCAATGCTGCTCTGATACCAATTGTTGGAAATATTCAGGATTTAACCGAGTTACTGAGAGGGGAGGGGTGAATCAGTAACTCCAAATTTTCTTACAATTTCAACATGAAATTTACCTTTTAACCTTTGCATACAGAAAGCATGAAACTTAAAAGCATTCACAATAATGACACATAGATTTGGTTACCCAGAAACCTTCCAAAAGAAAGTAAAACTGGGGTGGGGATGAAACCCACAAAGCTTTAATACTGCAGAATAAAGTTGGCCGGTTAAGGCTTACAATTTTGATCACTTCTGATGATCTGCCCTGTTAGGAGCAATAAGGATTTCTAAATCCACCCTGTTAAAAGATTTACAAACATACAGTGAAGTATGCACTCGGTAAAGAGATTTTTACAAAGACTGTTAAGTCTACCCGGTTAAAGGATTTAGTACTGATTCACCTGTTAGAATGAAACAGTAGATCTCTGCTTTGCAACTGGATTGCTGATTGAGATTCTCTGATGTACTGATCACCTTCTGTGATGAATTTGTCTTTGCTGTACCTTATACTTCTGAAGCCTTCTGCAATTCGCTTATTTCTGCCTTTCTTTTTCTTTCACATATATTCTCCTTCATACATTTCATCTTTTTACAACATTGCTTATATACAGGTCTTAAACAATTAATTACAATTACAATTACACAGTCGGCTTGACAAATAAACATAAGTGCTACTAAGTCGGCCCAAATATGGTTACTCGGTTCCTTCAAACTGACTCGGTGACTTTCTGATACTCGGCGTCCACTGCATTACTCGGCATCGTCATGCACTCAGTAGAAGTGAAGGCATGGTTCATACTGATCACTCGGTAGGTTTTGAACTCGGTAAGTACTGGTGACTCGGTAGACAAGATGTTACTCGGTTTACATTGTCCTGATCGGTTTGTACTAACTTGCTCGGTTTCCACTGTCTGCTCGGTTTCCACTGTCTGCTCGATTTTCACTGTCTGCTCGGTTTATATCCAGAATGCAAATAAGTGTTGTCACTAGTGGCAATTCTGCTTAATGCCAACACTTGCACATACCCAACTATTGTACTAAGATGTAGTGTAGGAAGAAATTAACAACAACATTTCATTACTAGTAAATCTCATTAAATTGTTTTTTTCTTGAATATAGTTTATTTTGGTGATTGACAATCATTCTGGTCTTCAATGATTCCTCTTACTTGGTTTGGAATGTTTTGAAGTTTGATGTTCACTTTTTCATGTAGGTGTTTAGAGTAGTCAGAAGGTTAGATTTTTTCTTGTAGTGGTTTGATTTTAGCTTTCTTTTTTTAAAACATAAATAAAATATAACTAAGAAATTATTATATTTTGAACAACAGTTATTTACCATTATGAATTACCTAAGTGACATCATAAGAACCTCTTATCAGTTTTTAAAATAAAATATAAATAGAGTTACCTAGATTATATTTTATGAATTATGCAACTAAATCTTGTGAAAAGGTGATGGTGAAAAGAATTTAAGAACATCTTAAAGAGGTTCACATAAGCTTCTTGTTCCTATCAATAGATTCATCAAAATTTTAATACATTTAAATCATTAGTGAGTGGAGTTTGAGTGAGAGGTGGCCTCACCACTCTTTGCTATTTTCAAGATGACTCTTGAGCTAGGCCATTAAGCATTAGGCCACAAATTTAACTTTACACTTGCTAATTGATATTTTAAAAAAAACTCGAAGATCAACCCAATAGAATCATAGATTGGCATTATTTTTCCTTCAAAGTAAGTGACCCTTTCCATACATTGTTAGCATCAATTATCATGATTATTAAAGAGAGAACAAAATATTGTCTGGCCATATATGTAGGTTAAGCTACATTCAATTAAGGTTATGTTAATTGACATAAGCTTGATAAAAAAAATAGACAATGCTAGTATTTAGGATTTTCTGACTTAAATAAACATAAGTTTGATAAAAAAAAAATGAAATATCATTTTTTATTACTATTAAATTGAAAAAAAATTAGATAATGTTAGAATAACTGAGAGGGGGGTGAATCAGTTATCCACAGTCCCAATCCCAAAATGTATATCCAAAAACAATTTTCTAAAAACTTCTACAGCTCGGTAAAGTAAAATATTATTTTGTCTGTGCTTTTACCAATTACCAGTTAATAACATATAGTGATTACCAATCAAATCCAATATGCAACATGTAAAGTATGATAATAAAAAATCATCACAATCAACACATAACACAAGAGATTTAACGTGGAAACCCTGTGAAGGGAAAAACCACCTGGGACCGGCAACCCAAAAATTGTTCACTCTTCGAAAGTGAGGTCGGTGAAGACCCAACCCTATTAAAGGTTACAAACACACTGTGAGGTGTGACCTTGTTAGAGTATTTTAGACCAACCATTATCGTCCAACCAGCATTCACTACGGGGTTGACAGGATAACAAATGTACACTCTATGAATGACATTACAAGAATTTCTAGTCCACTCTGTTAAGAGATTTATCTATTTACAATGGTTAAAATATAACAACAATTGATCTGATCACAACACAACTTCAATTAAAAATTATCACATCTATGTTAAGCTCATTCAAATCCTCTGATCAATATATCAATTCTATTTCAATCAATATTCAGTAACTTACTATCGCTCGGTAATAGCTTTTTGACACTTGGTAATCTCTACAATTTGGTTCTCCTTAACCAGTCTGATCAGGCATGCATGAAGCTTGTTCACATGATATCTCTGTAGTCTCCTTCTTTCGGCATAAGTTTCATAATGAAACCCTAGTCTCTTAAATAAACAAGTAAACCATTTTAATTCCATCCATTAGATTTTTTCGCTTAATCTCCTTTGTTGATTTTGTGGCTTAAACCTTCCTCGGCTGATGTGTCAGTAAAAATTTTTGTTTCAATCCCTTAGATCTTCTTCAAATTATGTTAGCCTTCGATCTTCGTAACAAACATTATCTTCATCTCTAATTTCAAGGTACTTTACAACTCATCAACTTCCATCGGCTAAACTAGTCATTTAGTTCTTTTCCTCTACTCGGTTAACAAAGAAATGCATCAGTGAACACAAGCTTGGTTTATAATATGCTCGGTATACACTACACTACGTCGGTGTATACTGAAATGGTTCTTCAACCGACAATACTGCTTTGTGCATTTTTCTCTATCCTTCATCATAGATGAATGCAACATAATCAAGTCAATAACATAAGGTCATAGATGTTGACTTGGTGGTCAGCACCTCCTTGGAGATTCGTGACATGGCTTAACCGCCTCTCGTGGATTGGGTTAAATCTGGCATTTGTATCGGGCATTGATAGTTCGAGCTTTTGGTGCAACGGTAAATGATTCCAACAATTGGTATCAGAGCTTTGGGTCACGGGTTCAAGTCTCCCTTCACTGGGTGCTGAAGGCTCAGTTGGTGCTGAGGGGGAGATTGTTGACTTCGTGGTCAACACCTCCTTGGAGATTTGTGACATGGCTTAACCACCTCCCGTGGATCGGGTTAAATCTGATATTTGTATCGGGCATTGATAGTTCGAGCTTTCGATGGAACGGAAAATGATTCCAACAATAGACTCATTCATAAGTTACCCAATGTATTCCTTATCCTTATCTGTCATCTCCATCTTCCTCATGTAGATATATATGTTCTTCATCTCTTTTCATCTTCCTTCTATAGATGTTTGGGTATAGTAACTTACAAGATAAGTGCTGTAAAAAATAGTTGACATCAATGGCAACATATTACTAATTTAATCATCTTACATATCTAATCAGCAAATCAGTGATCTTAAATCATAGATCTTCAAGTTATACAGTTTATTCAAATCAATTGTAGTTCATCAATCTCTCCCTTTGGCATTGATGGCAACACAAGAAATATGAGATATGTCATACACATACCAAACATGTATTCTACAACTTTGTCAACAAATGTTGTAACTTTGTACAAGCTCTCCCTAGCTTAATATGTTTAATCACTGTGTTACATAAAAGAATTTGCATGTGCAGACTAACTTCTGCAGATATGATCTTTTCAGCTCATAGGTTTATGTTCTTAGTAATTTATCTTCAATACTCTCCCTTTTTTGTATCTCTCTCTTTGTCTTTGGCTTCATATTCTTCATATTGATCTCTCTCCCTTTTACAACAATGTGAAAGAGAAATAAAAACATATAGCTCTTTAGTAGCCATGTAACTCTCTATTTTCTGGTGTGTTCTTTGTATCTCGATATACTGATGTGTAAATATGTTCTAGTACTTCAACCTTTCACAACCTTAGATAGAAGTCCAAAGTGTGAACTCTTCTGCATCAACATGTATGATCTTCTGATAAGATTAGGCTGATGAAACCTCCAGATCACCTTAGTGACAGATAGACAGGGGACAGACCCCAAGTCTAGTCCTCAAGTATTCATATGTATCCTTTGGTAGAGGCTTTGTAAATATGTCTGCAAGCTGTTCTTTTGATGTAACAAACTCTAGCTTCACTTTCTTCTCCTGTACTTGTTCCCTTAAGTAGTGATACTTAATAGATATATGCTTTGTTTTAGAATGCATCACTGGATTCTTTGAAACATTAATAGCACTAGTGTTATCACAATATATAATCACCGGCTCAGTGATTACCTCATTCATACCTTCTAACACTTGCTTGATATATGCAATATTTGAACAGTTAGTAGTGGCAGCTACATACTCTGCTTTACTTGTAGACTGAGAAATGCAAACTTGTTTCTTACTTGTCCATGTAACAAGTTTTTCACCAAAGAAGAATGCTCCTCCGCTGGTACTCTTCCTATCATCCACATTTCCAGCCCAATCAGCATTAGTGTATACCTTCTGTACAAACTTGCCTTTCTTAGGATACCACAGTCCATAATCTTTAGTCTTCTTCAGGTATCTTAAGATTCTCTTTGTAGCAATCATGTGTGATTCTCTAGGGTTTGCAAAAAATATAGCGACTATTCCAACAACATGTGCTATATTAGGTCTACTATGAACTACATACATTAACATACCAATCATGGATCGGTACAATGTCTAGTTTACCTTAGTAGTTCCATCTTCTTTAGATAGTTTACATCCAGTAGCCATTGGTGTTCCCACAGGTTTAGCATCTTCCATGCCAAATGTATTCAATACTTCCTTTATATATTTAGATTGTGTGATAAATATACAATCATTTTTCTGAATCACTTGTAAGCCTAGAAAGAACTTAATCTCTCCAAACATAGACATTTCAAATTCATGTTTCATTTCATCATCAAATGACTTACATATTTGATCTTGTCCTCCAAATATTATGTCATCCACAAATATCTCAGTAATCAAGATAGTATCATCAAAATTTCCTTTCATGTACAGATTACTGTTCTCACTTGTTCTAACAAATCTAATACTTATTAAATAGTTATGTAGCCTCTCATATCAGGCTCTCAATGCTTGCTTTAAACCATATAAAGCTTTATGTAATCTACATACCATATCTTTGTTTTCTAGATCAACGAACCCTTCAGGTTGTTCTATGTAGACTTCTTCTTAAGTATCCCATTTAGAAAAGCTGATTTAACATCCATTTGGTAAAATTTGAAATTATTGTGTGCAACATATGCAAGTTACATTCTGACTCCTAATCTAGCAATACATGCAAAAGTCTCACCATAATCTATTCCTTCCTCCTGTGCATATCCCTTGCATACTAACCTAGCTTTGTTCCTAGTTACCTCTCCATTCTCATTAAGCTTGTTTTTGAATATCCACTTAGTACCGATAACATTATTGTCCTTAGGTCTAGGTACTAAACTCCAAGTTTTGTTCTTCTCTATCTGTTCTATTTCCTCTTTCATTGCATTAACCCATTCATCATTTTCTAATGCAACTTTTACATTTTTTGGTTCATATTCATAAACTAGACATGTACCTTGTCTTGCTTTACTTCTTGTTTGCATGCTAGCTTGTCTATCTCCAATGATTTGTGTCTCAAGATGATGTCTCCTAACAAATCTTACATGTATCCGATCTCTTCTTTCTTGATCATTGTGTGCAGGTTCATTTGGTTGTTTGGTAGGTGCTTCCTACTTGTCTGTTTCTTTTTCCTGTTGACCGATTGTCACTCTCTACGGCGTCAGTAGGTACTCTAGTTTATGCAGTCAAGGATGGTGGATCCAATGAAGGATAGTCCAAACCTTGCAGCCAAAAGAATTACACAGCAGAATACTCAAGAAAATAGACAACACCACAAATATTTCAATCAATTTGCATTAACATGCCTGGCTGTAAGGCCTTTTGGGTTAGGGCCAAATACAAAATGAAACAATTCTACAAGATCCACAATTAGATCCAACATAATCTCAGCTAGTTCAACTCCGAAGATAATCAAAAGTTGATGGAAACCCTAAAGTAGATCTAAACTTGAGCTTGCAAGCCTCCAAGCAATCTCCTTGTCTCCAAGTATGCAAACCCCTAGCTCTGCTATGGACTATCAGATTACAATCTGATCTGCAAGAATATCAAAAAAATTTCCCCAACTTTGCCAACTCTAGCTTTCAAAACCTCAGATCTGATTCACTAAGTTTTCCAAGTCATGAACCTTTCTTCGCTCTAAGTTCTATGTAAGTTCCCCTCTAAAAATTTACCCAAGCCCTCCTTAAATACTAATCATTAGCTACAAGTCAGCTGGATGAAACCCTTGTTGGTGGTTCCCTTTGATCTTCAACTTGTAGATTTATACTTTGATGGATAACTTTAATATAACTTTGACTCTATCACCACTCCAAAGTCTACAAGGAAGAGGGCCAATGAGCAAGGATCAAAAGAGATCCTCCTACACTTTGAGCTTTAATGCTCAGGTGGGTGTACCCTTGATTCACTTCTTGAAAGGAATCACTAAATGTTATACCAATATACTCTTGACTAATTGATTTAAAAATTTGATCATTTAATTTGTTTGTGTGTGGTTGATGATGATGAAATGCCTCCAGAGGATGGACCAATGCCCTAACCTAGGGCTAAGAGTCACCCAATTACATACATCAACTCAAGATCTTAGATCAAACACTCCTAAGCTTAGGATAAGTGCTTTGCCTATTACCCCTCTCCCTCAAACACAAGGACATCATATTCTTACTTGGTTGCAAACTCACTGAACTCATCTAAAAGACTTTAATCTGAACTTTGTTAGGAACTCAGAGATGAATTCACAATACTCTTTGTTTACCATATGTTAATACACTTTGTGACACTAACATATATGAGTTCAGAACTAAAACAAGAAGACATACACAAATGCAAGATTGGAACTCAATAGCATTCTCATTAACATATTCAGGATCAATATACAATCAGAGCAACACAAAGATAGGAAAAGCCCCAAAATCTAGCTCCTCTTTCAATAAAATCATCAAGAACCAGGGAACAAAAGAAAATTTTTGGAACCTGAACTAAGTCAAAAATTCTACACTATATACCTCCTAGTCACCTTGGAAACCCAAAACAGGTTGCGACAAGCTATAGATGACTAGGATTAGGGTTTCACCCACCAGACCCACTAGAAACGGTCACAAATTTATTACAGGGGAAGGAAACCTAGGAAACCAAGAGAAAGAAAATCCCAAAGTGATCCATAATCATGAGAAATCTCACAGAGAAGGTACTAAGAACCATAAAGATGCCTAAATTTCAACCCTTTCAGTCACCTACAACACGCCTTGAGCACAAAACCACATGGTACAGATCCCTGCAGATGATCATGGAACACCCTGGACCACACCGCAACAACAATGACCACCAAACCAATTGAAATCAGCTGTTAAAACCATAAATTTTGGTACTTCCTATTGCAGGAAACCCTTAGAGAATTCAAAATTGAAATCAAACGGTCATTTCCATGGCGCCAGCGACAGATCGGTGACTTATATTCAAATCTAGATCAAGTTTAAGTCATAGCCATTAGATCATCCCTTTTCATAGTCTTCATGTCCTTAACTCAACTGCCACCCTCGAGTTAACACTTAGCGACCATGCAACAAGGCAAATCCCATTCACGAAGTGACATATTAACTCACCACTTAACCCCATGAACAAGCGACCAAAGGAATATAAAATTATCCCAGTTATATCTGGTGAATTGGCGACAAAAGGCTTTTCGCCAGTTCGCAAAAAGATTTATCTTACCCCTAGAAACTATAGCGATTACATGAACAAGTGTTCACCGAATCACCAGTCAACTTGGAACACTACCATTTTATTACGCGAATGAACGAACCCACTGAATTTTGTCAAGCCACTAGCCTTATTTATCCGGACCGCTAAGACCTTAGACCCCACTTAGGCCTACTTTATGCCACTTGTCATTACCTCATTCGTGGCTCATGCTCGATCACCACTGACATAGGACCCACTCACCTAAGCCTTTGAAAATGAATGGTGGGCATAAGATCTCATTCATCTGACATAATCTATAATAACTTACACCAACCGTAGATTTTGTTCCCGTCACTGATCCCTCTGACAATGACCCCACCTTTCCGCATCATCCACATCGACCAATAAAATTTGAACAATCCTGCACCACCTGGAAAATGGCCCCACTGAGAACATTAAGCTACTTGGAAGATCGGACGGCTGGCGCAAGATCTAAAAGGCTTAAAAGATTCTATGTGCTTACATGCCAATCGTTGATTAGGAATCCTCTGATTTAGATATCAGGCCCACCTGACAACACGTGCAGCTCACACAACATGGACCAATCATAGTACAACAAATCAACATATTTGGTAGATGGACCTGCCAAAAGAAAAGGTTATGTCATACAAAAGAATCAACGGTTGTCTCAAAATATCATACGTCTGACACATCTCATAAGAATTTACACCTGCCATTGATTCACTACAAGTGTCAGGACCCTTTGACAAGCCGACAACCCAAGACCCACTGACAACTACCGATGTGTTGATACATGGACCAATAAGATGTTTCCATTTGTGCATACGTGTCAATGGACCCACCTATTTGAGAAGCTCTGTCATAAAGAAAATCAACGGCCGTCGCAAAAGTGAAAGCCTCTGACACATCACTTGCGCTTTAATGACAGCCATTAGATGTAGATGTTGTCAAAAGACTGGGCCCAAGAAAATATTAAGCTGGAACATAGGAAAAATTAAATGCAGGACTTAGGCCTATAAGGAAAAATTTAGGTGTAGAGGACTATAGGAAAATTAAAAGCCATTGGGGGGAGAAACTTAGGAAAAATTAAAAGGGACCCCACTGGACTTGAAAACCTAGCTGCCGAATAGCTTAAAGGACTTTATTTCTCACATGCAGATTAGGATTTGAAGTGGCTAGAATAAAGGTAACTTGAAATTAGAATAGGGCCTAGGCAAAACAAAGGGTTTTTGAACATAACGGCTAGATTTTTGAATTTTTCAACTAAGGGTTTATCCCAGAGACCTGAAAAATGATACAGAGGCCAGGGGAAAGACAATGAAGCCATAAAAATTTTTGCACGTGCTAACAGTGGTTCTATCTAGGGATGTATGCCTCCTACAGGCATAGCAAGGATCTAGAATCACTAGTTTAAAGCAGACCATCCCACTGGAAAAGACCGACAACGAAGAGCAATAGGACCAAAAACCCTACAAACCAGGGCAAAACAGGGCAGGGGCAAGCAACTTATTTATTCAATTTACAAAATGTACAGACCTAACTACTATTCATGGAAAATAGAATACCTTCAATTGAAGTATTTCTTCAAGAATTGTCCATGAACTAGCAATTCCTGAACTTCACCATTTAATTCTTTCACAATGTATGAATCTTGGCCCCATTTCTCATGAATTAGATATGGCCCTAGCCAGATGGGATCAAACTTACCATGTTTTCCTTTATCCTCCAGTCTAGCATTCCAAATTAACACCAAATCACCAGGCTCAACCTTCCTATCAACAGTCTTCTTGTCATATAAATTCTTAACCTGCAACTGCAATTTGGCATTCCTTACACTTGACTCTCTTCTCGTCTTATCCAACCTAATGAGGTCCTCAATTCTCAACTGCATCTCATCATCTATGTCATCATCATATAACTACACAAATTTATACATTTCCAACAAATTATTCTGAGGCATTCTTGCATGTATTCCATATACTAGGTCAAATGGTGCACAACCAATTGCCCTTTTCACAGTTACACTATTAGCCCATAGAGCTAATGGTAGCTTTGAATTCCATGCCCTCTTATTCCTTTCAAGCATCCTCTTTAGGATTTTAATCAAATTCTTATTAGTAGATTCTGCCTGTCCATTTCCTTGTGGATGATAAGGTGAGGAATTAGAAACTTGAATTCCTAAACCTTTGCAGAATTCCTTATATTCAGCAGACTTGAAGCACATGGCATTATCACTTACTATTCTCTCAGGGAAAGCAAACCTTGTAACAATGCTATTCAACAGAAAATCAATTACCACCTTACTAGTTGCATTTCTTGTAGGTATAGCCTCTACCCATTTTGTAAAGTAATCAGTGGCTACTAAGATCCATGAGTGTCCTCCACTTGACTTGTTTGGTATCTCCCCTATGAAATCAATTCCCCATTGTTGGAAAGGAGCTTGAACTTCTACTAGTTGTAATGGCATGTTACCTAAAAATTTAAGCTTACTAGAGAACCTTTGACAAGCATCACACCTCCTCACCAACTATTCTACATCCTTGAAGACTGTGGGCCACCAAAATCCTGCTCTCAAGATTTTATGAGCAGTTGTTTTACCCATGTAATGCCCACCACAAACTCCCTCATGCATTTCTCTCAACAATACTTTAGCCTGATTTTCATCTATACATTTCAAAAGTATGCAATCTAAATTCTTTCTATACAATTTACATTTCACAATTACATACTTGATGGCCTGTAACTTCAATGTCCTCTTCTGATTATCATTCATTCCTACTAGACATCTCATATTTCTCAAGTAATAAATAATATCTTGATACTAGATACAGTCATCCATGTCACATGTATAATCAATTTCAGAATGATTTACCTGATTCACATCAAGATTGGATTGGGCCATCAATTTTTCCAATCCCTATCCTCTAACCAACTTAGTAATCTGGACATCGACATTGAATTCTTGGATCCTATTGATCCATCTGCATCTTCTCCCAGATACCTCTTGCTATGAGAAAATATCCTTCATAGCTACACTTGGCACAAAAGCAATCACAACAGCCCACATCAAGTAACACCTAAAAGCCTTGATTGCCTTCACAAGTGCATATGCTTGTTTCTCATTGATGTCATACTTCAATTTAGAAACCTGTAAAGATTTACTAAAAAATGCAATAGGCTTCTCAAAACCATCCTTATTCTTTTGTAACAAAACTGCAGCAATAGTGTGAAAAGATGCAAAGGAAAAGATATGCATTGGAATACTATAATCAGATGCCTTAAGCACTGGCACATCTTTGATATCCTACTTGATATTTTTGAAAGCCTCATCAGGCTCACCCTCCCAATTGATTGCAAATCCCTTCTTCAACATCTTAGAAATAGGTCTAGTAACCTCTGCAAAATTTTTCACAAACCTCCTTAAGAAATTGACCTGACCAAAGAAGGACTGGATCCCTTTAACATTCTTTGGTCTTTGAATTTTATCAATAGCTGCTACCCTCTCAGGGTCAATTCTTACTCCTTGCTTCCCAACTAAGTGGCCAAGTAGCTTACCCTCAATGACACCAAAAGCACATTTCCTTGGGTTTAATGAAATGCCAAATTCCAAAGCCCTCACAAATATTTTCTCTAAATGAGTGCAATGGTCTTCTTCCCTCTTAGAATAGGCAGCTAAATCATCTTGATATACAACAAGGAAATCATTTATGAAATCTGAAAAGGCGATATCCTTTTCCCTCTGAAAAGTAGCACCAGCATTTGTGAGACCAAAAGGCATTCTCACATAAACATATGTCCCCCACGGTGTAGTAAAATTTGTCTTGAATTGTTCTGATTCTTTGACAATGACTTGATTGTAACTAGAGAAACCATCCATCATAGACATCAATTCTGATCCGGTTACTCTTTGCAACATAGCTTCCATATTGGGCAGACAATAGTTATCCTTTAATGAGCTGATGTTCAAATTCCTGAAGTCCACACAAAGCTTGATGTCACCATTCTTCTTTCTCACAGGAACAAGGTTTGACACCCAAGAAGAGTGTCTTATAGGCTTGATAATTCTAGCATCTGTCAGCTTCATTAACTCCTCTTGCATCTTGGGTGCCAAAGTAGGATTTATAGGCCTTTATTTTTTCTGGAAAGGTTTAGCATCTTCTTTCAATGGAATAATATGCTGAAACAAATCTTCTCTATAAACCTTTAGGTCATCATATGACCATGCAAAAACATGCCTGAATTTTCTCAATAATTCAATCAAAGATTTTCTCACATTGTGAGACATGTCCCTACCAATGTATACTTTCTTAGGTGCCTTATGTGTTCCAAGATTTATCTCCTCTAGATCAGCATGATCTTCTTTTTTGATATTCTTTTGAACTCTATCCTGGTTATCAAAGACAGTCTCCAAAACAACAAGCCCCTTGGGCACCTTGTTAGTTCTAAGTTGAATGACCTCATTGCCAAAGACAACCTCCTTTCCTTCTACTGACTCAACCCAGGATAAACAATCAAATTCCTGACCATGATACTGATCTTCACAGCTCATAAACTTCAAGATATCATTATCATCATCAAAAACTTGCCAATTCTCAATATTGTCTAGTATACTAGGCCTAGCCTGAATTTCAACTTTAGAGATACTAGAAAATGTAAATTCAGTAGGATTGATTGTAATATTGGCTAACAAATCAGCCATCTTATTGTTACTCCTATCCTTCCACTCAATATTGAAGGCATCAAAATGTTCAATCAAATCCCAAACTGCATTCCTATATTGTTTCAACCTCTTATTCTTGGAAGCATAAACTGACTTGACTTGAGACACCACCAACTCAGAATCACCAACAACACTTATGCATTTAATACCATGCTTTTGTGCCAACCTCAATCCTAATAACAATGCCTCATATTCTGCTATATTGTTGGTAAAAAAGAAATTCAATGTGAAAGAAAATTTGTAGGTATTTCCATTAGGAGAAATAAGTAAAATACCCGCTCCTGCTCCATCTTTGCAATTTGCACCATCAAAGTACATTACCCACAAATCACCCTTCACAGAATTAACACTTACCTCAATAGAGATAGGTGAAAAAATAGGTTCCTTCTCGAGTTCAAGGATCACTTCCCTAAAAGCATTAATATCTGTATCCACAAAACATGTAGTCTCATTATCAATATTCCTTTCAATCATGTGGCATACTCTTGGCTCTCGCTCAATCTTGACAAACTGATCATCAATCTTGAAAGTGGCATAGGAAAGATCACACTATAAACTTCCACCCATGGCAACACTCCATTTTCTAGATAGTAGCATCCCACAATGAGGAGGGATGTCCACCACCAAAACACTCATTGTTAACTCTTTCTCTGGATATGTTGCCAGCCTATATGGCATTGCATTGATAGTCCCTATAAATGGTACCTCCCGCTGGTCCATTGCACAACATCTGGCTTGAACTATATCAACTTTAAGGCCCAACTTCTCCATGATTTTAAAAGGCATAACAGTATTAGAGGCACCATTGTCAATCATACAATTTCTTAGTTTCATTCCATTCACAAGAACACTTAAAAAGAATGGATCAATGTTTTCAAGGCTAGCATTGACAGAACTATCCAAATATATAGGGGGAATTTGAGACACCATTCCCTGAGCAGAAAAACCTTTTAAAGCTTTATCCTAAGATCCATTGCATGAAACATCATTGTTATGAACATTATCTACCCATGCAATAGCTTTGTCTTTGTGTTCAGGGATGCTCAACAATTCTGACAATGGAACCTTAACTGTAATTTGAGACAATACAGATAACATATCAATAGGAGCAGAGAAAGGAATCTCAATTTGCACTGCCCTAATATCCTTTTGTTTGTCTGATACATTAGGTGTATTGGCCACCCTCATTTTTTTAATCTTAGCCATTGTGTTAATTGGCTTCTCAGTCTCACTAGAAATTCTTTCAACTCCAACTCCCTTAGGCTCACAATTATTACTTTTTATATTCTTGAATTTCACCATGTGATCACCTTTTGATTCATTCTCATTAGGCTCTCCGGAGTTGGTACTCTTTATAAATATTCCTCCATCTTTCTCATTTGTATTCCTTGCCACCATGCCTCTAGTTTTCACTTGGGTGATCATTTCTGCAGTAATCCTATCCATCTCTTCTCTAGAAGGTTTTCTTAAATTTACTGGCTCAGAAGAAGAGTTCATGTTACATGTCTTCTTATCAATATCTTCACTATCAGAAAAAGCCTCTTGATGAAAAAGGGCCTGATTATGTCTCTTCACATTTATATCTGCCTCTTCATCAAAATCAGAATCATATTCATATCCTAGATATGAAGTAGCCATGTTGCATCCAACATCATCTTGATCTTCTTCTTGATCTATCTCCTCATTGCCACAATCTTGATTTGCAGCCATAGAATGTGCAACCACACAATGCTCTACAGAATGAGGGGATTGGCATGCAACACACCAAGGTATGTCCTCCATGACATTTATTGAAGCCTTTTGTAGAGGTTCAGGGACACCTTTGTCATTTTTACCTTGTGCAGTAGGGACAATAGGCTTGCCATCCTTCCATTGGGTGTTGTAGGGGTAAATCTGCAATCTGTTCTGCTTATTGAAATTGTTGTTGAACTGAGGCCTTTCATTGGTAGGAGCACTGATGTTCCTATTTGCAGGTGCCTTCAAATCCTTCAATGCATTGAGCACCTTATCCAATTTATCTTCTTCTTGCCTCCTAGCTCTAACATTCCTATCATTTTCTTTTTTTTATTTCTTGTCCCCAAACAACTTAGGGTCATCTCTCTTTCCACCCAACTTTCCTGATAATTTCATATTATTCTCAATATTGACAGCAATCCTAAAAGCATCCCTAAGAGTTCTTGTTTCTTTATCCCTCAACAAGTATCCCATCTTTCCATCAAATGCAGTGAAGTATGTGGTCAGACAAACATTGTGATCTAACAGCATAACTTGGAACAACTTATGCATAGCCTTTTGAAATCTCATGTTGAATTCAGCTGCAGACTCATTCTGATTTTTCCTTATGGTATTGAATTCATTCAACATGAAACTAGCATTAGGCCTATCACCATATTGCTCTTTAAAACATCTCTCAAAGGAATCCCAAGTATCAATACATTTATCAGGAAGTCTCTTAAACCAATCTCTAGCATCCTCCATTAGAGATTGAACAAAAAATTTCATGACTACATCCTCATGCTCTACCTCATAATCATTAAGCATATCAAAAAATAACCTAAGATGATCCTCACAACTAATAGCATTATTACCAGCAAACTTAGGTACCTTATCTCTTATATCATTTGGAAAAGCATTCTGGTAACCAGTAATTCCATCAAAACTAATTTGCCTATAGCCTTCTAGTTGCATAGGTCTTCTTTGAAAACTTGAACTAGTGTTAACCCTAGGATTAACATTTGCATTTACATTTCCATCTACTTGTGCTTTTGACTGCTGCCTAGGATCAACACCTATCCTAGCAGATGAAGAAGGAATTGAACTAGTAGCATTACTAAGTGGAATAGAAGTAGTCATAGATGGCATACCTAGTTCAGTAGTAGATGGACCAAGAGCATTTGTAGATGAAGCCCTCAAGAACTGGATCTTTCTTCTTTTTTTTGCAATAGAGGCTTCAATTTCAGCCCTCTCTAATTCTCTTGCAAGGTCCTCATCTTCTTTTCTTCTTCTTTCTATCTCTATGTCCTTATTTGAATTGGGTAGTGGGACCCTTGGTATTGTCAAGGATCTACTTGTTTGATGTCCCAACATCTTTTGCTTTCCTTTCTCACCAGTGGCAACAGCAGGCCTAGTGATCTCATTTCCATCTTTATCTTTAGGGAGGGAAGCATAACTTTGAACCTGTCTAACCATAGGGCCCTCCTGATCAAATTCATGATCTTGCAATAAACGCTCTTTCTCACTCCTCAAAGCCTCAAGATCACCAAAGACATCATGTTGCAAAGTCTTAGGAGCAGAAAAAAGCATCTTGTTTCTCTCCTTCATTTCATTAATCTTTCTAAGGAGAGACTATCTTTCTATTAAAGCATTCTCCTTTTCAACTTCTCTCTCCTCCTGTAACCTCTTATGTATGGCATCCTATTTTTCCAACTACAACCTTAGTGCATTCAAATCATCCGGGTCTACCATAATGTCATCAGAACCTAATGACACATCCATATCAATAAGATTTTGATATGGGAAGTGAACTTGCTGTGGTCTCATGGGCTCTCTTCTAAAATTATCTTCATCAAGATCTAAATCAATCTCCAAACCCATCTCTTGGGCTTGTTCATCCTGACCTGCAGGAAATGGACCCTTGTCTTGAAATACTACCTCTGGGGTATCATAAAATCTATCTTCAGAGCGACCACCATCTGATCTAGAAAATCTGTCCAGTGAACCTTCCTCACTTGAGGAAACATGTGGTGCTCTTCATCTGGTATTTCTTTGTTCTCTTATGGGAGCACTAGTAGACTCACCATTCCTTCTGATCCAACTCTTCTTTTCCTATCTACGTAATTGTTCCAGAGTGAACTCTAGATTCTTTCTGACAAAGGACCTAGTATTACTCCTTTTGTCCATGATTTACAGTATGACACTGGCTCTAACCTTTTTGAGTCACCACCCACCAAAGATGGGAAATATTTAACTCAATACAACAGGAAAAGAAGAGTGCACTTTGAAAACTTTTATCTCTAGACTCTCCCCAGCAGAGTCACCATTTTGTTGGTGGTTCCCTTTGATCTTCAACTTGTAGATTTATACTTTGATGGATAACTTTAATATAACTTTGACTCTATCACTGCTCCAAAGTCTACAAGGAAGAGGGTCAATTAACAAGGATCAAAAGAGATCCTACTACACTTTGAGCTTTAATGCTCAGGCGGGTGTACCCTTGATTCACTTCTTGAAAGGAATCACTAAATGTTATACCAATAAACTCTTTACTAACTGATTTAAAGATTTGATCATTTAATTTGTTTGTGTGTGGTTGATGATAATGAAATACCTCTAGAGGATGGACCAGTGCCTTAACCTAGGGCAAAGAGTCACCCAATTACATACATCAACTAAAGATCTTAGATCAAACACTCCTAAGCTCAAGATAAGTGTTTTGCCTATTACCCCTCTCCCTCAAACACAAGGACATCATATTCTTACTTGGTTGCAAACTCACTGAACTCACCTAAAATACTTTAATCTGAACTTTGTTAGGAACTCAGAGATGAATTCACAATACTCTTTGTTTACCATATGTTAATACACTTTGTGACACTAACATATATGAGTTCAGAACCAAAAAAAGAAGACATACACAAATGCAAGATTGGAACTCAATAGCATTCTCATTAACATATTCAGGATCAATATACAATCAAAACAACACAAAGATAGAAAAAGCCCCAAAATCCAGCTCCTCTTTCAATAAAACCATCAACAACCAGGGAACAAAAGAAAAGTTTTGGAACCTGCACTAAGTCAAAAATTCTACACTATATACCTCCTAGTCACCTTGGAAACCCAAAACAGGTTGCAACAAGCTATGAATGACTAGGGTTAGGGTTTCACCCACCAGACCCACTAGAAATGGTCACAAATTTATTACAGGGGAAGGAAACCTAGGAAACCAGGAGAAAGAAAATCTTGGAGTGATCCATAATCATGAGAAATCTCATAGAGAAGTTACTAAGAACCACAAATATGCCTAAATGTCAACCCTTTTAGTCACCTACAATATGCCTCGAGCACAAAACCACACGGTATAGACCCCTACAGATGATCATGGAACACCCTAGACCACACCGCAACAGCAAGCGCCACCAAACCAATTGAAATCAGTTGTTAAAACCATAAATTATGGTACTTCCTGTCATAGGAAACCCTTAGAGAATTCAAAATTGAAATTAAATGGTCATTTCCATGGTGCCAACAGCAGATCGGCGGCTTATATTCAAATCTAGATCAACTTTAAGTTGTAGCCGTTAGATCATCCCTTTTCATGATCTTCATGTCCTTAACTCAACTGCCACCCTTGGGTTAACACTCAGCGACCATGAAAAAAGGAAAATCCCATTCGCGAAGTGAAATATTAACTCATCACTTAACCCCACGAATAGGCAGCCAAAGGAATATAAACTTATCTTGGTTATATCTGGCGAATTGTTGACAAAAGGCTTTTCGCCAGTTCGCAGAAAGATTTATCTTACTGCTAGAAACTTTAGCGATTACGTGAACAAGTGTTCGCCAAATTGCCAGTGAACTTGGAACACCACCATTTTATTACGCAAATGAATGAACCCACTAAATTTTGTTAGGCCGCTAGCCTTATTTATCCGAACCGCTAAGACCTTAGACCCCACTTGGACAAACTTTATGCCACTTGTCATTACCTCATTTGCGGCTCATGCTCAGTCACCACTGACATAGGACCCACTCACCTAAGCCTTTGAAAATGAACGGTGGGCGTAAGATCTCATGCCTCTGACACAATCGATGAGAACTTACGCCAACTGTAGATTTTGATCTCGTCACTAATCCCTCTGACAATGACCCCACCTTGCCATGTCATCCACGTCGACCAATAAAATTTGAACAATCCTGCACCACCTGGAAAATGGCCCCACTGAGAACATTAAGCTGCTTGGAAGATCGGACGGCTGGCACAAGATCTGGAAGGCTTAAAAGATTATATGCGCTTACACACCAATCTTCGATTAGGAATCCTCTGATTTAGATACCGGGCCTGCCTGACAACACGTCCATCTCACATAATGTGGACCAATCGCAGTACAAAAAATTAGCATATCTAGCAGATGGACCCGCCAAAAGGAAAGGTTATGTCATATAAAAGAATCAATGGTTGTCTCAAAATCTCATATGTCTGACACATCTCATAAGAATTTACGCCTAGCGTTGATTCACTGCAAGTGTCAGGACCCTCCGACAAGCCGACAACCCAGGACCCACTGACAACTACCGACGTATTGATACATGGACCAATAAGATGTCACCATTTTTGTATACGTGTCAATGGACCCACCTATTTGAAAAGCTCTGTCATTAAGAAAATCAACGGCCGTCACAAAAGCGCAAGCCTCTGACACATCGCTTGCACTTTAATGACAACCGTTAGATGTAGATGTTGTCAGAAGATCAGGCCCAGGATAATATTAAGCTAGAACATAGGAAAAATTAAATGCAGGACTTAGGCCTATAAGGAAAAATTTAGGCATAGAGGACTATAGGAAAATTAACAGCCACCGGGGGGAGAAACTTAGGAAAAATTAAAAGGGACCCCGCCGGACATGAAAACCTAACCGCCGAATAGCTTAAAAGACTTTAATTAGCACATGCAAATTAGGATTTTAAGTGGCCAGAATAAAGGTAACTTGAAATTAGAATAGGGCTTGGGAAAAACAAAGGGTTTTTGAACATAACGGCTAGATTTTTGAATTTTTGAACTAAGGGTACAGAGGCTAGGGAAAAGACAATGAAGCCATAAAATTTTTTGTACATGCTAAAAACCCTTAACTCCTCAAAAAAAAAAAATTAAATGCCATACAAGTTGGCTTACAAATGTATACAAACATTTAATTCTGCATGTCCGCCCAAGAGAATGGCTACCAACAATTAATTCACCAAGTCAGCTCACAAATCACAAAGAACTCCAGTTGGTAAATTTGAACTACCGAGCAATAGTAAAATTACTGAGCATGCCAGGCATCACCGACCACCAGTATTGACTGAGCACCATAGGCATGACCAAGAAACCATTTCACCGAGTGCCAGAGACTACCGAGTTCCTTCCATGTTCGAGCTTCCTTCAATGAGTAAGACCGTCGGTCAAGGCTGCAACCGAGTAATAATCAGTCAAAACACAAACACTCCATGTAGTTTACCAAGGACACAGAATGCCCTTTCCTGAACCTTAGATGCCCCTACATCAGACACCCCAGGTTCCAAAAGATGTTCATATGTGAGAAGGACATCTTTCAGGATTCAACACATAAATCCCAAACTGGTTCTTCACATACAAGTCCTCCACCTTTTCTGCTTGTAAAGTCTTCCACTTCATCTTCCTCTATCTCTTCTATTCTTTCCTTGACAATGTACATGTCGGTTCTCCATACTGATCATTCATTTTCTCAGGATCCACAACTTCAACTCAGCTACCAATACTCAGGCTTCTCCTACTGAGCATTGCATCCATCAAAGGCATCATTGAAAACTTCATGTCATTCTTCTCAATAGTAAAGACATTTCTTACATAGTCATAAATAGCTCTGCAATCATATTGCCACGGTCTACTAAGAAATATATCACAGCTATTCATCTTCAAAATGTCACAAAGCACAAGATCCTTGTATTGGTCAATCTGAACATCAGTGAAGCATTATTCTCTAACTTCCAAAGCATGAACATCTTGCAACCAGCCAAGCCTATAAGGACAAGGATGTTTCATTCTACTCAAACCAATTTTATAAACCAGGTCCTCAGTAACAAGGTTATCAGTGCTACCACTATCAACAATAACATCATAGAGTTTACCTTCAGTCTTGCATCAGGTTCTAAACAAATTACTCATTTGACAAGGTTCATCCTTTGTATCGAGCAATGTTTGCCGAAGTAGCAAGTTCTCTGATTCAAGTTCATTCTAAATGTTCTCACTCACCACAACAGTTTGTTGGTCAACCTTCTTCTGTGTACATTCAAAAGAATGGTGTCCTTCCTCTCCACAGTTATAGCAAGTACCCTTAAAGATAACTCTACCTGTCTTCTTCTTTGGTTCCACATGTTTCTATTCATCTTCTACATCAGTCAGTTTCTCCTTCACTATGTGGTCAATCTTTTCTTTCCCTTGGGAGTTACTAGGTTGTTTCCTCTTCAACTTATCTTCTGCCTTTAGAGCATACTGATAAGCATCTTCAATAGAATCAATCTTCAACATACCAAGCTCATCCTGAATATTGAATCTCAGACCATTCACATACCAAGCTACCTTTTCCTTACCAAGCTCTCGGTGTCCAGACCAAATGGTAAGTTTGTAGAACTCGGTATAATCTTCAATAGATAATTCCTTCTGTTTCAGATTCTACAACTTCTTAAACAAGTCAAGCTCATAGTCAGCCGGTATGAACTTAGCTTTCAACTTAGTCACCATCAATCTCCATCAGTCGATCTTTGTTTCACCTTCATCCTCTCGGTCTCTCTGTAGTTCCTTCCACCAAAGAGAAGCATGTCCTTTCAACTTTGTCTATACTAATCTCACCTTAAGAGGATCTTCAACTTCTTCTAGCTCAAAGAAATCTTCAATTTCACCAATCTAATCAATCAGATTATCAGGTTTCAAAGTACTAGAGAAAGTAGAAACTTCCATTTGGTAATTACTAAACTGAGCAGTAGATCTAGGCAACTGAGCAATTCTATCTTCACTAGATCTATTCCTTCAGTCATCACCACTAGATCTAGTAGTTTCAAATTCTTCAGTAGCTTCTTCATAGCCATCCTTAGTACCAACATTCTAAGGTATACCAGCAACAATCCTCATGATCTCGGTGACCATATCATTTTTCATCAATTCCATCTCAGATCTGAAATCTGATTTCACCTTCTCTGTGATCTGAGATTCAACAGTATCACAAAGATCTGAAATAACTCTAGGGTCCAATCTTCTCGAAGGCATCCTTAAAGATAAGAGAAACTCTCTGCAACAAACCCTCATCGATCACCTTGTGACAATTTCTAAGTTGCAACAAGTCAGATCTCGACTTGCAACCTTGTAAACAACTAGGGCACAATTTCACAATTTCAGTGCAGGAAGAAAACTTCACTCTGATACCACCTTATGCAGTCAAGGATGGTGGATCCAATGAAGGATAGTCCAAACCTTGTAGCCAGATGAATTACACAGTGGAATACTCAACAAAATAGACAACACTACAACTGTTTCAATCAATTTTCATTAACATTCCTGACTGTAAGGCCTTTCAGGTTAGGGCCAAATACAAAATGAAACAATTCTGCAAGATCCACAATTAGATCCAATACAATCTTAGCTAGTTCAACTCTAAAGACAATCAGAAGCTGATGGAAACCCTAAGGCATATCTAAACTTGAGCTCGCAAGCCTCCAAGAAATCTCCTTGTCTCCAAGTATGCAAACCCCTAGCTCTGCTATGAAGGACTATCAGATTACAATCCAATCTACAAGAACATCAAGAACTTTTCCACAACTTCACCAACTCCAGCTTTCAGAACCTCAGATCTAACTCACTAATTTTTCCAAGTCATGAACCTTTCTTCACTCTAAGTTCTTCCTAAGTTCCCCTTTAAACATTTACCCAAGCCCTCCTTAAATACTAATCATCAACCACAAGTCAGCTAGATGAAACCCTTAACTCCCCAAAAATAAATAATTAAATGCCATACAAGTCGGCTTACAAATGTATACAAACATTTAATTCTGCATGTTGGCCCAAGACAATGGCTACCAACAATTAACTCACCAAGTCGGCTCACAAATCACAAAGAATTCTAGTTGGTAAATCTGAACTACTGAGCAATAGTAAAATTACTGAGAACGCCAGGCATCACTGACCACTAGTATCGACCGAGCACCGCAGGCATGATTGAGCAACCATTTCACCGAGTGCCAGAGACTACCAAGTTCCTTCAGTGACCGAGCTTCCTTCAATGACTGAGACCGTCGGTCAAGGATGCAATTGAGTAATAACCGGTCAAAACACAAACACTCCATGCAGTTTACCAAGGACACAAAATGCCCCTGCCTTAACCTTGGATGCCACTGCATCACTGGTTGCTCAATGTAACTGAATCTATCGTAGTCTTCCGGTTCATTTGTGCTTTCCTCTACATTCTTATCATCAAACTCATCAACTTGAACATTAGTACTTTCAATCATTTTATTTTTTACTTTTTTAAGACACTTGTATGCTTTACTTTTAGTGTAATATCCCAGAAATATCCCTTCATCACCTTTTGAGTCAAAATTCCCATTTCTTTCATCTTTCAGAATAAAGCATTTACTTCCAAAAATCCTAAAATAACTTACAGTGGGTTTGTGACCAAACCATAACTCATAGGGTGTCTTATTAGTGTCCTTCTTTAGTTGTACTCGGTTTAGAACATTAACAGTTGTGTTGACTACTTCTCTCGAGTATGTGTGAGAAACATTCTTTTGTAACATCAGTGTCCTTGCACAGGCAACTATTGACCTATTCCTTCTTTCAACTATTCTATTTTGTTGTGGTGTCCTCAGTGTAGAGACCTGTCTTTTAATACCATGCTCATTATAAAATTTAGTAAATTCATCAAAAATAAATTCACCTCCTCGGTCAGATCTTAAGCATTTCAATTCTTTACCAGTCTCTTTCTCAACTTTTTCTTTATACCACTTGAACATCTTAAATGCCTTTGATTTTTCCTTCAAGAACATGACTGTCATTAATCTAGTATAATCATCAACAAAAATAATAAAATATCTATCTCCATAGTAACTTTGAGTTCTCATAGGACCACATTGGTCGGTATGCACCAACTCAAGTAATTTCTTTGTTGAATAATCTTTTCTTTTGAAACTAGATTTTGTCATTTTACCTTTGTAACATTCATGACACATAACATGATCAGGCTTAGAAAAGTTAGGCAAACCTTTAACCTTTTTATTTTTACTGATCTTAAACATGTTATCAAAATTCACATGACATAACCTCTTATTTCACAACCATGCATCTTCATCTTTCATCATTAAACAAGAAGACTGATCATTATCAAGATAAAACAAATTACCTCTTGATTGTGTTCCAATTCCAATAAGTCTTCCTCCATCATCATATATCTTCACTTCCTTTCTCTCAAAAGAAATTCGGTGGCCTGAATTGTTTAACTGTGCCACACTTAGCAAATTATAGTTTAGACCTTTTACCCAATAAGAATTGTAACATCTAATTTTATCATTTATCATCAGGGATCCTTTTCTTCTAACCATATAAGGTGCATCATTACCTATTCTAACAAATCCTCCATTGTGTTCTTCAAGATGATCAAATTGTTATTCATCACCAGTCATGTGATGTGTACAACCACTATCTATGATCCATGTATCATTTTTATTAACCTTAGAGATAAGTGTTGTCTCTACATACCGTTCATCTTCCTCTGTGTCATCCTTCATTGCAACAAATACTACATCCACATCTTCATCAGTGTCAGTATCAGTGACATCTTCTTCGGCAATGTAGCATACCTTCTTGCCTTTATCATTATTGTCTCATTTGTCTCTGTTGTAGTGTCGGTAACTTCTATTGCCCCTTCTCCCATAGCTTCCTACACCAGAGCGGTCTTTGTTTCTGTCATCATCTTTCTTGTGTGGACATCTAGCAGCAATATGACCAACCTCTTTACAGTTAAAGCATGCTAAAGGTAATTTACCTCTATACCTTCCTTTACCTTTAGGTAACCTTCTGGCCATAAGAGCTTCAAGTTCATCAAGCTCATCATCAATATTCCTATCACTATCATCATTCTTATTTCTGCTACTAGACTTACCAATCTTCAAAGGAGACATAAAAGAAGATTCAACAGATGGTACAACACTATTATCAAAGTTATTCAATTCAAAGGTTGTAAGTTTACCAATCAGATTATCAAGAGTAAGGTTGTTACCAGATGCAGACCTAGTTTCATGAATTGCAGATATTTTGATTGCATAAACTGGCAATAAGGTTCTGAGAACTTTACTTACCACTATCTCTTCATCAATAACACCATCAGATGCTCTAATAGCATGTACTACCTCTTTCAGTCTATTTGTGTACTACATAATATTTTCTCCTTCCTTCATCTTCATATCATCGAATCTTCCCCTTAAGCTTTCAGCTCTAGCTCTTTTGACATTTACATCACCACTATAAACTTGAGCAAGTTTATCCCACATATCTTTAGCAATAGTGTAATTTTTAATATCTTCAAATTCGGCATCGGTATAGGAAACAATAATCTCCATCATAGTAACATTATGTTCATGCCTATCTCTTAGTTGATCAAGGGTCAAGGGAGCAGTGGGCAGTGCAATGTAGCAATTCTCCATTAGTGTAAGGGTAGAATTCCCAATTCCAGATACATGCAGCTTCATTTGGCTTTGCCATACTGTGAAGTTATCCTTGTTTAGCTTTGGCACTTCACTCTTATACATTTTGAGATCTTTTTGCTGAAGTCCTTAGAACTCTATTTTAAGAAACCAACACTCTCATAGCAATTGTTAGAATAACTGAAAGGGGGGTGAATCAGTTATCCATAGTCCCAATCACAAAATGTATATCCAAAAACAATTTTTAAAAAACTTCTGCAGCTCGATAAAGTAAAATAGTATTTTGTCTATGCTTTTATCGATTACCAGTTAATAACATATAGTGATTACCGATCAAATTCAATATGCAACATGTAAAGTATGATAATAAACAATCATCACAATCAACACATAACACAAGAGATTTAACGTGGAAACCCTATGAAGGGAAAAACCACCTGGGAATGGCAACCCAAAAATTGTTCACTCTTTTGAAGTGAGGTCGGTGAAGACCCAACCATGTTAAAGGTTATAGACACACTGTGAGGTGTGACCTTGTTAAAGGATTTTAGACCAACCGTTGTCGTCCAACCAGCATTCACTATGGGGTTGACAGGGTAACAAATGTACAATCTACGAATGACATTACAAGACTTCCTAGTCCACTTTATTAAGAGATTTATATGTTTATAATGGTTAAAATGTAATAGTAGTTGATCAGATCACAACACAACTTCAATTGTAGATTATCAGATCTATGTTAAGCTCATTCAAATCTTTTGATCAATATATCAATTTTGTTTCAATCAATATTCAGTAACTTACTATCACTCGGTAATAGCTTTCTGACGCTTGGTAATCTCTGCAGTTCGGTTCTCCTTAACCAATCTGATCAGGCATGCATGGAGCTTGTTCATGCGATATCTCTATAGTCTCCTTCTTCCGGCATAAGTTTCATGATGAAACCCTAGTCTCTTAAATAGACAAGTAAATCATTTTAATTCCATCCATCAAATTTTTCTACTTAATCTCCTTTGTTGATTTTACCGCTTAAACCTTCCTCGGCTGATGTGTCAATAACACATTTTGTTTCAATCCCTTAGATCTTCTTTGAATTATGTTAGCCGTCAATCTTCGTAACAAACATTATCTTCATCTCTGATTTTGAGGTACTTTACAGCTCATCAACTTCCCTCAGCTAAACTAGTCATTTAGTTCTTTTCTTCTGCTCAGTTAACAAAAAAATGCGTCAGTGAACATAAGCTCGATTTATATTGTGCTCAGTATAAACTACACTGCATCGGTGTATACTGAAATGGTTCTTTAACTGACAACACAGCTTTGTACATTTTGCTCTATCCTTCATCATAGATGAATGCAACATAATCAAGTCAATAACATAAGGTCATAAACTCATTCATAAGTTACCCAATGTATTCCTTATCCTTATCTGTCATCTCCATCTTCCTCATGTAGATATATATGTTCTTCATCTCTTTTCTTCTTCCTTCTACAAATGTTTGGGTATAGTAACTTACAAGATAAGTACTGTCAAAACTAGTTGACATCAATGACAACATATTACTGATTTAATCATCTTACATATCTAATCAGCAACTCAGTGATCTTAAATCACAAATCTTCAAGTTATACAGTTTATTCAAATCAGTTGTAGTTCATAAGATAAATGCGTAGATATTTTAAATTTATGTCTCACTATAAAAATGCATTCAAGAATTCAAAGATTTCATAATCTTAACTATTCAAAACTCCATCAACATTCAAGCAATATAAAAGATGGGAGGGTTGGTTCTTAATCAAACTTACCACCCTAAATAATAAATGGTATAAATATTTTCTTTAAAAATAGAGAGGGTCATTCCTCAATCTTAGCAACAAAAGGAGGACAATGAGTTCCAAATGAAATCTTGGAAATGTTTATCTTATCTAGATAAGAACATGAAATCTTAGAAACATCTATCTAATGGTTCCTAAATCTTTGTTCCCATACAATCAAGTCCCCTATCCTAATGTTGTGGTCCATTTGGGTGATTTGTCTACTACCTCTAATAGTTCATCCACCCCTACTCTATTGTGTTCTCTTAGCAAATATCTTTGTTCTTCAACTATTGTTCACTGTAAGAAAATAAGTTGTTCACAATATTGCATATTGTGTCTATTTGGCCCATTGGTTGGTCCCAACTCAGATTTTCAATAAGGAATGTTTTGTTATTTTATCCTACTCTATGGATTGTTTCGGTCTATTTATGTTCTATTCTCCACTAAGTCTATAGTTGTTGGTTACAACTCTAGTTGGATTGCAATTCTGATTGAAAGAAATATGTAAAGGTTCATTTGGTTATTTCTATTTTGTTCAATCCTTTCTATGGTTATCTCTTGTGCAACTCTGCTGCTCTATCTTTAAATAGCCCTTTGCTTTGATTGTTTTTGGTTCTCCCTTCGTCTACTTATTTTAATGTAATGAATTAGAGGCCCTTTGTCTACTTATTTTAATAAAAAATGTATCATCAAGAGATGAGGGATGTTTAGAAAACATTTCAGATTTCATAAAAAAAAATGAATAATCTATTAGAAACTATTTCTTAGGCTAGCACATTATTGGAAAGATCATTTTAATGTAGGTTAATAATTCTTAAAAATATGCATTTCCATTAAAATCCATGGTAAAAATAAACTGAGAATGGAAAGAGTTTTTCCCACGAAATTTCTAATAAAGAAGAAGTTGAAAGGGCCCAAAACTGCATAGCGGAAGGTTAGACGATAAAACCCAACCTAAAATGAATAAAACTATCTTAGTACAAGCATAAAATTCAAGATACCAATGTTTCTAATTGAGTGCACATTTTTCCTAAATCCATTTGATGGATTAAGACATTTTGCATTAAGAGTAACGACTAGATTAGCAGTTAAAATAGCTATTCTGGTCATTATCAAAAGAATGAAGCACACCATAACCTAAATCTAGTTAGTTGCAAGTGAGGAAGGGCTCAACTCAATTCAATAGTCATCAACAACTCTATTCTGTATATAGAAGTGACATTTCATCCTAAAAGAGGAATTTTTTAACTGCACAGAACTTATGAAATGACTACAACTCTTTAAGTCACTGTCTACTGCCAAAAACTCTTGGGAAAAGTGAAAATGTAAAACAACGATTGAATTACTATGAAAGGGAGCAAAACAACGAAAAAGTTTACTGCATCAATGAAAGGCATCATAAGGAAAATGTCTACGAATGGCCCATACTTTGAAAAGAGAGTGCAAGGTGGCGTGAAATGTTGTTGTAACATCACAAACCATACAATGATTGTAAACTACTGTGAGCCCACATGTTTTCCTGGCGTCTCGAACTGATGAATTATTAGCATGGTATCCTGTCTTAATTTCATCGGCTCCTGGAAATGGGATAAATCATTACAAGCAAAGTCTGTATTCATTCCAACACCACATCTACAGGAAGTGGTAAAGGTGTTGATCTTGAATGATTTAGATGTCGGAGCTAAAAACAAAGATATCTAACTCCATGCATTGGAGAATAATTTGAATCTCGGACAAGCACGACCTGGTTATCACTTTCCATTTGATGGCCAGCACAGACACTCCATTGCCATGTCGTGGTGGGGTCGTGTGGCTTTGGAAGGACATAAAACAATTGTATGATGAGCTTCTCGACATCAAGTTATGATACGACTCGGAACTTTCATGAAATCCAATGGAGATTTACCAACAATCCCTTCACAAATACGATTGGTTTTTGAGCAATATCTTATCATGTTAACAACTATCATGAGCTGCTTGAAAGGGTTGTAGTGTAAAGTTTGTGTATAGTTAAAAGATATCAAATTTTGATGGTGTTTTTAAATTTGATTGGGTAAGATTTTTGGTGGGTCTCTAATGGCAGATTCTAGAACATGATGAAAATATTGATGGCAAAAAATTAATATCATTAGATAAAAATATTATCGAAATTATGTTTTATTTTGCGAAAATGTTGGTCAATATTGTGTTATTGAATACTTGGATTATTGAGCACTAGTACTTGGTGGGTGTAAGTAAGTTTGAGATCTATTCCTATGCTCTTGGTTTTTTTGTCATTTTCTTTGACTCCTTTAAAGATCATGAAGCTATTTTGGCTATGGGGATAGGAAATGAGGTCTTCATCCCTTCTCTCTTCACCTATTGATGCCCTCTTTCAACCCTCTAAATGAATCTATGAGTGTCACTCCTATCTTGGTATGACTGCATAACCTCCCCCTCCCTTTTTGGTGCAAATCAACATATGAGGCTATTGACAATAAGTTGGGACACTTCCTCAAGGTGGACCCTAACACTAGTGATTTCGCCCACACATCATTTGCTCAAATCTTAGTGGAGATGGATCTTTTGAAGGCTTTGTCTGCGAGATAGTTTTCAAAGTGGGTGAGTGACCTTGGAAAAGTGATTGATTACAAGGGGATCCCTTTCAATTGTAGATGTCTTTTTTCTATGGGTCACTTCACTTCCTCTTTCCCTGTTGGTTTTTGTTGAAAATTTTTCCTTACCTAGTAGAAAGGTGTTGACCAGTGTCATTTCATTGTATTTCATGCCAAAGTGGTTCGAATGACAATTCAACATTTTCTGAAGAATTAGTGCCTCCTTCTTGTGTTGCCTCTATCAGTTTGGCTATCCTGGCTATTGTTGGCCCCTAGGTTGGGGACTCAAGTTCTTGTCCTCTTCCTTCAATAGTTTTCAACTCTCTTCCTCCAAATTATAAAGCTTCTTCCTCTAAACAGGGAGTCTCATATGGAGGTTTGCATGTCTATTTAGAGGACATCTTCTCCCTTACTCCTAAACATTTCATGATTAAATATGATGATTCCAAGACTATTGTATGTCAAAATAAGAAATACCAACTCATAGTTCCCAACTCGCAATTGGCTCCATTGGAACCGGAGATGGTCTCCCAATCTATTTTTTTATTTTATACTTTCCTCATTTGTTCCTTTTAACAACTTTTATTTCTTTTTAATTTTTAATATATGGTTGCCATGTCTCTATTTTTGTTGGTTACATGTTTCGTAACCTTCCTTCTTTGTAAGAGGTTGGGGATTTGTCAAAAACACACTTAACTATAATCATAAATATTATATTGCTCATGTCCAGACTAGTTTTTGCTAAGAATTTGTTCTTTCCTTGGGACCTCATTAGTCCCTTTTCTAGTTCCTAGGTTGCCTCTTCTCATTTGTTTGCTATTGGTTCTTGTTCCTATTGTACAAGGTTTTAGACCCTTTCAAAACCTTCTTTTGATTTTTAAGTGTAGACAAAAGCATTTATGTAATCAAAAACATCTCATCCACTTTCACAAACACTATATTACTTACTTCCAATTTAGCCAGACTATGAATAAGACTTAAAAATCAAGTCAACTAAGATAATGAGTGGTGACCACCATTGATTTGTATGGCTTATGTCCTAGCACTATATAATTTATAATCAACATTGATATGGTTTGCCAACTCTCTAAATTAGATTTAATTTTTTAAATTTTTTAAATTTAAAAAAAATCATTAAAAAAGAAAGAGAAGGGCCTTGGTCCCAAGTTATAGAAATAAAACCACAATTAAAAATAGGGAGGCCAACATTGCTCATAGTCAATCATCAAACCAAGAATAAAAGTTAAGTTGAAGTTATTTATAATGGTTATCTCGTATTAATGATGGTTTAGTAATATTAAAATCTCATAGTTATTTGAATGTTTTTCAAGAAGAGTAATTGGTATTCAAATAAAAGAGTTTCATGGTATCAAAATAATAGGCATATAATTAGAAATATAAACTTATTGGTTCATTTTATTGGTCTTGTATTATTTAAGGCTTAATGGATAACACAAAATCTGGGGTAACACTCTTGAAAGATAGTTGTTATCTAGTAAAACAATATTTATTTTTCCTATGTCATGAGCCTAACCCTTAAACCCTAAACGTTCTACTAACTCATTATTATAGTATGGGTAAAATATTTGATATAAAGATAAGAAAGCAAATATATTTGAAGTATATAAACTCAAATAATTTTGAATGCATATGCCAATTTTGGTGTCACTATATATTAATTTTAGAAAAATTAAATATATTAATTAATAAATTTTAGTATATTATTATTTTTAGTAAGACAAGCATTTTTAATTAAAATTTACGAATCAAAAAGGTTTTTAAAAGAACCAAGAATCAAGTTTGGATATATAAAAAAGGTAAAATATTTTTCATATTAATCAGCAACAAAACTAGGGTACTAACCCTTACAAAACCACAACTCGAGGGAGTACAAACACAACTCGCTAACAACATATAAACATCAAAATAAACTTAGAGAACTAGTCAAGTAAGTAATCATAGGTCATAGAGAGGCAGCCTACAATGCTTAACAATACCACCATAGAACAAAGTAGTACCATTCATAACAGGAAAACTAAAATCCTACTCCTACTGTCAAAAACATAGAATGAAAAACTAGTGTCCAAAAAATAACCAGGCTAATAATATAAGTATTCACAAAAATTTGAGAGGGGTGGGAGAGAAAATCCTCGATGAACCAACATGATTATGCATTACAAGAGGGTCTAATGTTATAGTTAGACTAGTGCAACATATATGTCTAATCTTTTAGAGGAACTTAAGCACATCCTTGTAGTTTCATTCATTTTTTCCATTGTTGAAGAGCATCTTAAGTTTCAGTAGACACAAGGAACTTGTAGAGTTGTGCATGACGCAAAGGCTAAACCTAGAAATGCTACCCAATTTTCTCTTCACTGTACTCAATTCATTCTTTAGGTTGTCCACCTCACTCTGTAGGTTTGTTAAATCTGATGTTGAAGTTGCATTGAAGTTAGGCAGAATTGGATTATCCTCATTTGGAATTATGTCAAAGTCAAAGTCAATGGGCCCCTACTTCACCCTATCATAAGTTTGGTTTGAGTTGTTGGTGGTAGACTTATTTGAACTATCAATCAAGAATCAACATCAGTAGCTAGACACTTTGTAATCTTGATCTTCTCACTTTCTCAATTTTTTTATTCTCTTGATCAATGTTTTCATCTAAGTCATAATCAACCTTGATTTTTTTCCCTTTCTTTGTAGACCTAGTGGCTAGTCTATTGGATCTATGAGGGGTGTTGTTCTGTTCCTCTACCTCCTCATCTTCACTGTTTATTTCTTGAAGAAAATAAAATATTTTTGGGTGGGGGGTGGGGGATTATTTCCCTTCCCCTTACACGTGGACAAAAAGAACTCCTTGCCTTTCAAGCCAGTCTCAGGAGAAAGGGTCTCCAAGTTTAATAAGTTTGGAGTGCTGGAATGGGAAGCAATCTTAAAGGCTCTCAGATGTGTTATATCCTTCTTAAATTACTTTGGCCTATCATATCAATGATGTTATCATGTGGGGGGAGGGGCCATGAAATAGGGGCCTCATAGACAAAATTGGGTTTGGGAGGAAAGAGAGCAAGGTGGAAGTGGTATAACCTAAAAATGAGACCATAATGCAAGGGAATAGGTTTTTAACCTTGAGTATGGGCACTTTCCTTAGCATCAATCATAGAAATATCAAGATAATTTAACAAGAAAAAAGGAAACAAGATGGTTTCATAATTCCTAAAATATTTAAGGAGGGTCATATGATGGAAGTGATAAATTATAAAGCACCCTATCAGAGTGAAATACTTCATGAGAATCCACCAAACTTGGTTCCAAGGTGGTGGAATTTGAGCTCTGACATATCCACCTTGTATTTTGATGGGAGCCTTTGATGAAGGGTGCTCCCCTTAATACCACAAACATATAACAGAAACAAAGAAACAACAACAATTTGCAAGAACAGAAAATGGGCTTCTTATTATCTCCAAAAATGTGGAATTACAAATTTCAGAATTATAATATTCAAAGCCACATGGGCATTCCCTTTACAATATTCTGTAGGACAAAGCCTTGAATCATTACCCAGATCTACGCAGAACTACTCCGAATTGCCTAAGACAACACTACAGACCTTTCTTATTTAGGCAATTTCCACCGCCCGAGAAGGTTCCAAAAAGTTAGCCCTTTAGGCCGACTAAACATAGAATTATTTATTTTTCACAATTATTACAATAGGGTCGGCTCAAAAGAAATACAAAATATGATTTTAGGTAACCTAACTTCCGGAGGCCATAACTTTTTAACCGTAACTCTATTTTTCTATTGTAACCACTTTTCGGAAACGCCATGATGAGATCTGCAGTGCCTAACACATGCTAGCACCAATAAACTAGGGGGTCGATCATGATCCGGAGCCTCTAAGGCCTTCAAAATTGACCTGAAAGATTTCGTACCCAAAAACCTCAATAACTTCACCAATACTGATGATGTGGCAATGAAACTCAACTGGTAGGCTGAAATGACTGAGATGAACCTCCAACTATGAAATCAAAACATTCCAAGATTGTATGACCAACTTACTAAAAATAGTAAGTTTCCATAAATAGAAGCTCTGCATAAGATAGCCCTTATTGAAAAAGAAACCAGAAATATTTTTGGGTGATGCAAGATTTCTCTTACACCCAGGATGCTCCTGCATCAGCCTTAGTTCATTTAGAGAAACTATTTAATTTTTCATTATCAACTACCCAGGAGATCTTCTCCTATTACCTTCCATCATTATATAAGATAGTGACCTTATCAATGAACACCTCATTGATCTCAAAGGGGGTCCTTCCAACAGTAACTCTTCTATTTTCCCAGGAGCTAGAAAAATGTGTAGATAAGCCCTCATCAGATCCAAGGATAGATTCAATAAAGTCAGAAACCCCCCTTCCTTATAAATATACCACACCATGGGGTCATTCTTGAAATCATTCATCTTCCCAATGTATGCAATTATTTGAATCACAAACACCAATAAAAATAATAGTTTGAGCAATTATATCAAATCATGATAAATAAATGATGAAAACATGAAATAAATCACTCAAGAACATCCCATTGCTCTCTAATCCTAAGGATCTACTTTAAATTTCTCTTAGCTGCAACAAGCTCATGGATGATAAATTAGGAAATGAAAATGATATGAAAATTCTTGCCAAATGCTATGATTTTTAGGATTTTCCATGCTTTGACGATGAATTAAAGCTAAAATCCAAGTTAAATGCAAGATCTAGATGAACAATTGAACTAAATGATGCAAGATATAAGTTAGAATGGTGAACATTTAAGCAACGTGAATTGATAAACTAGAAATGAAACTAAGCTAAGAAGAATTGAAATGAAAATGCTAAAACGGATTTGAGTGCACAAATTGGTATAATGAAATTGCTCAAATGAAGTAGATGCAAAAGAACTATAAATGCTCCATATTTATAGGATTTTTCAAGGTTTGGGCTGCATTTTTTTTAATCAAAGGTCAAGATTGTATGGTAAGAATGAATGGCTAGGATATAAAAGGCTATTTAGTGATCTATGTAAACTTCTCTCCCATTGCTTACAATTTGGTCTTTTGTATTTTTGTGGTGGGTGAGAGAAATTACCTGATTTAATTGATTCAAAAGAATTAATTATTTTAACCATAGATGATGTGTCATGTGATGAGTTTGTTAGAATGTGATGAGGTGGAATAAGACAGAAATGGGTTGGATATTTTATTTATTTGGAATAATTAATTAATTAAAATGAACTATATAATTAAATGTTTAATTCAATCACATAGTAGAGGAAAATTGATTTAATTAGTTAAATTGCTTGAATTTAATTAATGTTTAATCTTGACCATTTTTAGGTGTATACATTGTGCCCCTCTTTGAATCACCATGTGAGCATTGTATTGGTTCAAAGAATAATTTGATTTTGATCTTATTGATGCTTTGATGTCCACCTAATATGATAAATGTACCACTGATGTGATGATGATGATTCAATTAAATAGATGTTCCCAATTCATAATTTGATGACTAGATTTAAAATTTTGACGTTTGATGCCCCAATTTAAAAAAATTTCCTCAATTACGAAAACTTTGCATTTTTATATTTGTATGTCCCCTTGGGAGGTAAATCAAAATGTTTTTACACTTTTTAGGAATTTTTTAAGATTTTATGATTTTTATTATTTTTCAAAAAAATTTGAAATTTATATGATTTTTTTAGTCATTTTGATTTAGATCCCAATAAAATTTTGATTTAGATCCCTATAAAATTTTGATTTAATGATGCTCAAAAAACATATTTGACAATGGACCTCTCACAATTAATGTAATAAAAACCCACCCCCCCTTCCCCAAATGGTTGTTTGGTCAAAAAGTGACCATATAAGGGTAAAAAGCCCTTTTTACTTCTCGTTTTCACTCCTACCATTCAATTTTCACACCTACAGAGAGAAAATCACCTTTGTGGAACTATGTTGATTTCATATGGAGAGCACCAATTAGATAAGATTCATTAATACCAGAGACTCACAATGTATTGGTCCTTGGTGAGTACCACAATTTCCCTCTTGTTTCGTTTCAATTGTTTTTTTTCAGATTTTTTATTAGAAAACCATTATGATACACATTTTATCACATTTTAAATTTTTCACATTACATCCAATATTTTTTGCATCGCATTTAACATCCAGATTGTTCGATTTGATTGACTTGATTAGGGTTTTTTATTCATTTGCATTGCATATCTAGATAATTTTGCACCGCATCTAAAATTGTATCACATTAAAGAGTTTGCATGTCACATTTGATAATTGTTCTACCGAATTTGATATGATGGTCACATATGATAAATTCCACATCGCATATACAAGTCTAAGTGTTTCTTTTGGTGTTTTGTCACATTTGATGAAAATTTTTATTTGTTTAAAACTATTTTAAGTGTGTTTGATAATTGGTCGGTCATTTTTTTATGCATGATTAATGATGTCTATGGAAAAATAGGATGATGCAACAAAATATTATGTAGGATGCATGTCTTATGTGTTTTATTTATGACGTATCGATTTATGATGCATTTATTGATGGTTATGCATATGATGGATACATTATTTACATGGATGCATATATGAGATGATATATGGATGCATTATGATAGTGATTTATAGATGCATGTATGAATAATGCTTCTATGTATATCATATTAAAATGGAAGCACTTCCATGTTAAGAATGTTTAGCCCTCCGAGTAAGTGGTTTGGGGTCATGTCGAATTCCTTGAATGGGTCTTTAACTTGGATCTGGCTTTCTTCCCTGTTCTGCCTCATTTTCCACTGCTTTTCTGCATAATTCTGGCATCCTGAATTGCAAACCTAAGATTCTTGACCTCAGGATCAAGGTCGACCTTTTAGGTCAAGGTCAACCTCGACCTTGACCTAGGTCAAGTTTGACCTCGACCTTGACCCTAGGGTTCAAGATCCTCGAGGTTAGGTTCCGATTTCAGGGTTTCATCAAAATCTTGTCTTTTCCCTCTTCGAGGCCACTATTTCTCAAGTTAAGTGTCAAATTCTCAAATTAATATTTGAGGTGGACCTTTCTCAATCTTTGTATAGGATTCCTAATTTATTGTTGGAGATTATCCTTTCTCGATTTTTGTGCCTAATGCTCAAATTAACTAGGGGGTTAGCCTTACCTCGAATTTTGTGACAAGGCTCTTAAATAATTATTTTTATTTTTATATTAAGGGTGGTCCCCTTCTAGATTTTTGTGTCAAGACTTTAATTTAATTTCCTCTCCATGTGCACCTCTCTAGAGTTTTGTGTCATGGGCCATTAATTATTGTCTTCTATGTGGGCTTTCTAGAAATTTGTGACCTAGATCACTATAAAATGAGGCCTTCCTCTCTCATTTTCTCCATCTCATCTCATCACACAATCTCTCAAGCTCTCAAGAAAGAAGATCAAGCATTCAAGATCCAATTCATCAAGTAGATCCATTATTAGCCATTGAATGACTCAAGCTCTATGGAGCCCTCTTGTTGAAGATTCCTCCACGCACATCCATTCAAGCCTCTTCCTATTCCAAGATCCATCCAAGATTGGTATTGAAGATCTAAAGACAATTGATTTGAGACATCCTATTCTACATTCATTTGGAGCATCCATACTTGTGGATTCAAGGATTTGAATCCTCCAAAAGGGTTTCAACATAAGCAAGGTGAATTGTTCCATTCACTTTGTTTACTACTGCAATTTCAATTCAATTTCAAGGTTAATTCCTAAATTGGGGTTTGACTTAGGCAAACCCTCCCCCAAGCAAACAAAACCATTTTTCTTGCAGGTACAGGTGTGAGATGATGAATTTCAGTTCAGATATGGATACCCTTTTCGCCGAACATTCAGGATCTGCGAATAGAATTTATGTCAGAGCTATTTTGGGTCAAGGTCGACCTTCAATGCAAGGTAAGATTGTGCCCTGGGGTAAGATTGTACCCTAATCTTGAGGTCAAGTTTTACCTTGCTCAGAAAAGAAAAATATTTCTGGGTTTTGTAAATTTCGTAGTTTTGATTCAAGGATGTGAAAATCAACAGTTTCTGAGACTATTTGACAGGGTTTTTAGCCGATTTTTTTTCAGAGGTAAGTACCTTTATTTCTTCATTTCAACATTAGCATTTCCAAATTTACATTCCATCCCCTTAGAATTTATATGTATGTGTAAAATATTGGTTTTGGGGTCTCTTTTATGTGCAAACCATTGTTCTAGGACCCCATCCATATTTTATATCGTACAATATAATGGTCACTTCATATTTCTATATGCCATGTGATGTAATTATTTATTTTTTCATGGATTTAATGAATGTTAATGCAATGATTAATGAGATGTAATGTAAATTATAATGATTAATCATGTAATGAAATGATTTATGATATATAATGATTAGTGAAATGTATTTAATATAATGATGATAATGCTTAATTAATATATAATGATAATGTTAGTTATATGTTATCATTAGTGTCACACATACAGTCAGTAAAGGAAGCAAACATGCTAGTCAATCAACACACCAAGAATAGATACCGAGAAGAGCACAAGGAAGAATATCATATTAATCGAAGAAAATCCTGACCAAGCACTCATACCAACCCAGATGATTATTGAGCACCAAGTATAGTTTTAACCGAAAATTCATATATACCAAGTGTTTGTAAATTACCGAGTGATGAATGCAGTGTATACCAAGTAGACCAGGAAATAACATATAAGTTTGTAATGGCACAGACTACAAGGTAAATGGTTTACACCAATCTAGAAAATGGTTTAATAAGACCGAGGTGAAGATTAAATATGGATGTAATCATTTAATAATTCATGATCCCTATGTAAGGATGTTTAGGTTATTTATTTGTATCATAGATCTTATGTTTTCTACATGATGACATAACCCTAATTAGGTCAAAATATTTTGTTATAAAAATTGTAAAGATGTCATTTTGACAAGTACCACACACAAAGTAGCTGCACATACAAACATCTAAAGGTTAGACAAGGTTGTGAAGTTGAAGCATTGACAGGACATTCAAGGATTGAATCAGTATTATGTCAGAAGGCTACCGAGCAGAATTCGGAGAAGAGATCTATCATAGCAAGGTGATAACAGCTAAGTACTTAACAGATCTGAAATCAACAAAAGTTAGTTTCTATAAATAGATCAATTTTACTATTAGGGTATGGGAAAGATCATGAGGGACCAAACTATGCCCTTAAGTGGCAATGAAAAATCAGCAAATCAAGGTTAGTCAACTTGACGTGAAAATTTGAACTAGCTATCAACCTAATACCAAAAAGTTGTAAGAATAGAATCTGTAGGAAATTGAATGTAGTTTCTAAACTACTAGGCCTTTTCTATAAAAAAAATTAATATAATTGGTGAAAAGTATAGATTTCAATACAGCAGTACAAAAATTTTAGGAAAAAATAAGAAGTAGGTGTGTGTTTGACCACCTTAATCATGATCAAATGATAATATTTTTTTATAAGATTTAATATATAATTAGTAGACTCATGCTCAGATGTGATGCATATTTTTTTGTAATTTTATTCCAAAAAAATAATTAATTATGAATTTTCTGCTACAACATTTTTAGAATAAAAAAACTCCCATGTCTGACCACCTTAACTCATTCAAAACTTTACAAAATTCAATTTATTTTTTTCCTTATAGTAGGCGAAGCATAGAATGTGACACATTTTTCAGATTTCAAAAATGTTATACCGTTTGAAAGTTATAGTCATTTTTGAATCAGTATATAAATCAACAGTTTAGAGGTAGCTCAATTAGAAAATAACTAATAATTACTTGCCGAATTCAAAATTTGACAGCAATTATATCGATAGAAAGCTGATAATCTCCTTAAGATACCCTTTTTCATTTTATCAAATTTGGGTGAAAAAAAACTCATCAGCTACATTGTCGAAGTCTGGAACTCAAAGAAACAGGGGAAAAACTTGTATTCGAGACATTTCAATAGTTGACCATGTAGGTTTGGTGCACAAAGCAATACCGAGCCTAATTGGGTACCCAATATTTTTGGGTACTCGAATATGACGGCAGAATTTTGAATTTTCACTTTCCCTTCCCTCCCATTTCTCCATCCTTCATATGATATATTATATATAAAAAACTATATATTAGATATATTAAATATTTTATAATATCAATTATATATTAAATATTATATAATATACATTTTACATTAAATATTATTTAATATATATTAATATTAAAAACTATATATTTGATTATATATAATATATATATTAAATATTATATAATATGGAAATTATAATCTTCCTCCCAAAGTAGGCATTAATGAAGTTCTTCGTGCCTTAGTAGAGGAATCCGACTGGATTTTTGAAGCTAATGGTACTACATACAAAAATGCGATATGTATTTTTGGCCTAATTTTTATTTTTCATTTCTTCTAGGTCTTTAAAGGTGGCTAGCTAAATCTTTGTATTAAATGTTAAAGAATGCATGAAAATAATCTGATTCTAAGCACGAGCATGAGTCCCTACAGGGGCATAGTTGTTCCTTTTATAGCCGTTGTAAACCCTAGCTACACAAAAATGGAGGCTTTGAAGAATAGTTCACACTTGGAATCCTCAAGTGTGTCCTAGGGGTCCTAGTATGCCTTATCATGCGTTAGGACCCCTAGGAATTCTTCATGACCCCTTTTGACACATTGAAATGCTCAAGTGTGTCCTAAGGGGTCCTACGATGCCTTCAGACACACTTGAGTGTTCAAATGTGTCAAAAGGGGTCATGGGGACTTCCTACGGGTGCTAGTACACCTTATCATGCATTAGGACCCCTAGGAAGTCCCCATGACCCATTTTGACACATTGGAATGCTCAAGTGTGTCCTAAGGGACCCTACGACCCCTTTAGACAAACTTGAGTGTTCAAATGTGTCAAAAGGGGTCATGGGGACTTCTTAGGGGTCCTAGTACACCTTATCACATGTTAGGACCCCTAGAAAGTCCCCATGACCCCTTTGGACACATTGGAACCCTCAAGTGTGTCCTAAGGGGTCCTACGATGCCTTTGGACACACTTGATCATTCAAATGTGTCAAAAGGGGTCATGAGGACTTCCTAGGGGTCCTAGTAGACCTTATCCCATGTTAGGACCCCTAGGAAGTCCCCATGACCCCTTTTGACACATTGGAATGCCCAAATGTGTCATAAGGGGTCCTAAAACCCCTTCGAACACACTTGAGCATTCAAATGTGTCAAAAGGGTCATGGGGACTTCCTAGGGGTCCTAGTACATCTTATCCTGCGTCCGGACCCCTAAGAAAATGTTTACAAAAATTGAGATGTACTTGCATGAGGACATTATATATTACAGAAATCCTGCACAGAAGCAGCTGGAAAGCCGCTTAAAAAGTAGTAACTAATAGCAAGTGGGATAATGTAGATGCTTTAATAAACCACTATCTTCTTTACTCAAGCAACATCTGGTTCATCTACTCGACTGGGGCATGTTTGGGAACAAACAGTCTCCATTTAAACTCAAGTCTTTGGAAATGCAGTTATATTTGTCAATGGAGAAGATACACCCATTGGATCTACAATAACTTTATGCTCACTGGAATTTCCATTTCTCTTCAATTGGGATACTCTTTCCAAAATTACATCTACCCTTTTACCAATTTGGGAAATCAATGGGTCTATTTGTGGACCTCAAAGGAGTTGGTCACCTAAACGTGAACCTTGAGATGAATCAAGAACTTCTCTATGAAAGAGATCAGTACCTTGAGAAGCTCTCCATTTTTTAGCTGAATTAAAACCTTCGACCATAGATGGCTTCCCTTTGTTGTAAAATGAGGAGTGAGACTGCCTTGCCAAAGGTGGCAATGAACTTACATTTGAGGGATATTTCCCAACATGAGTAACTCGGTCTCCCAAGTCCCGTAAATGCAAGGCCATTGATGAATAGGCATTTATAATAGAAATATTTGTGGTGCTAGAATGAAGTGCATGACCAAATTCTTTTCTTGCTAATGAACCAATTTGAGGCTTCATTTCACATTGCTCTATGGATAATTCCACAGCACTTGTTACTTCTCTATCTGAATTTTTTGTGACAGTGTACATGTGCACTGAAGAGCTTTTGTCACTGCTTGAGCTACTAGCAGATGGTGAGTACTCATAATCATCATCTGATATAGGCTCACACGCATATCTTACTTCTTTCCTTTGTCACTTTCCCCTTCCTAGCTCTTCCTTCTTATCTGTAACTTCTATCATGAGTCCAAGGATCTCTTCCCATTCTTTCCCATTAACTGTGGCCTTTTACTCTTTGTCCTGAGTAATTGGCATACCTTGGATGGCACCAAAATAACCATTTTCTTCTGAAATGTCCTTTTCTCTCACTTTAAAATCTCTCTATTAAGAATATTTTCTATATCTTCCTTTGTATATTGAATAGATGTAACTACAATCCCATGTTCATCAAGAATATTCCTTATACCGTTGAGTGATATATCATGCAATTACTTAATAGTTTCATTCTTTTTAGAATTCATAACTAGATTTTCCATAGACAATTTTCTTCTTGATCGTTGTAATATTTTCTCCTCAACTGAACATTTTGTAATCAGTTGATATACAATCACATTTTTCTCTTGGTGAATCCTATGGGCTCGCGATTGAGCTTGTAGATCCACAAAAGGATTGAAATCTAGATCTGGTGGAAGAGTAGTATTAGCAAGAAGTCATTCACTAACATCTCATCTTTATAAGAACTAAATTTGGATTCACTAGAAGCATTAAAGAATCTGGATTGGACTCTTAAATAATTCTTTCTAGTATTCTAGACTCAATTGCCTATCCATTTTAGCAAAACATAGCTCAAAGAAATAGAATCAAACTATCTGAGGAAGATAGATTAGCTGATCTTGGGGACTTCCTAGGGGTCCTAACGGGTGATAAGGCATACTAGCACCCCTAGGGACTCCCCATGACCTCTTTTGACACATTTGAATGCTCATGTGTGTCTTAAGGGGTCCTAGGACCCTTTCAGACACACTTGAGCATTGAAATGTGTCAAAAGGGGTCATGGGAACTCCCTAGGGGTTCTAGTATTTCTTATCACACGTTTGGAGTCCTAGGAAGTACCCATGATCCCTTTCCACACATTGGAATGCTCTTTTCGAACAAACTTGAGTGTTGAAATGTGTCAAAACTGGTCATGGGGACTCCCTAGGGGTCCTAGTATGCCTTATCACATGTTAGTACCGCTAGGAAGTGCTCATAACACCTTTTGACACATTAGAATGCTCAAGTGTGTCTTAAGGGGTCCTAAGACCCCTTCAGACACACATAAGTGTTGGAATGTGTCAAAAGGGGTCATGGGGACTCCCTAGGGGTCTTAGTATGCCTTATCACGTGTTAGGACCCCTAGGAAATCCCCATGACACTTTTTGACACATTTCAATGCTCAAGTGTCTCTTAAAGAGTCCTAGGACCCCTTCAGACACACTTGAGCATTGAAATGTGTCAAAAGAGGTCACAGGGACTTCCTAAGGGTCCTAGTATGCCTTATCATGTGTTAGGACCCTCAGGAAGTCCCCATGACCCCTTTTGACACATTTGAATGCTCAAGTGTGTCTTGAGGGGTCCTAAGACACCATCAGACACACTTGAGCATTCAAATGTGTCAAAAGGGGTCATGGGGACTTCCTAGGGGTCTTAACGCATGATAAGGTGTACTAGGACCCCTAAGAAGTCCCCATGACCCCTTTTGACACATTTCAATGCTCGAGTGTGTCTGAAGGGGTCCTAGGACCCCTTCAGACACACTCGAGCATTGAAATGTGTCAAAAGGGGTCCCCAAGACCCCTTCAGACACACTCGAGCATTGAAATGTGTCAAAAGGGGTTATGGGGACTTCCTAGGAGTCCTAATGTGTGATAAGGTGTACTAGGACCCCTAGGAAGTCCACATGACCCCTTTTGACACATTTCAACAATCAAGTGTGTTTGAAGGTGTCCTAGGATCCCCTAAGACACACTTGAACATTCCAATGTGTCAAAAGGGGTAATCAGGACTTCCTAGGGGTCCTAGTATGCCATATTATGTGTTAGGATGCCTAGGAAGTCCCCATGACCCCTTTTGACACATTTGAACACTCGAGTGTGTCTTAAGGAGTCTTAGAACCCCTTTGGACACACTTGAAAGTTCAAATGTGTCAAAAGGAGTGATGGAGACTTCCAAGGGGTCCTAACATGTGATAAGGCATACTAGGACCCCTAGGAATCCCCATGACCCCTTCAGACACACTTGAGCATTGAAATGGTTCAAAAGGGGTCATGGGGACTCCCTAGGGGTCCTAGTATGCCTTATCACATGTTAGGACACATAGGAAGTCCCCATGACCCCTTTTGACACATTTGAATGCTCAAATGTGTCTTATGGGGTCCTAGGACCCTTTCAGACACACTTAATCATTCAAATGTATCAAAAGGGGTCATGGATAACCTTTTTTGAAACATTTGAATGCTCAAGTGTGTCTTAAGGTGTCCTAGGACCCCTTTGGACACACTTGATCATTCCAATGTGTCAAAAGGGGTCATAGATGACCCATTTTGACACATTTGAATGGTCAAGTGTTTCTTAAGGGGTGCTAGGACCCCTTCAAACACACTTGACTATTCAAATGAGTTAAAAGGGCTCATTAGGACTTCCTAGGGGTCCTAAGGACCCCTTCGGACACACTTGAGCATTCAAATGTGGCAAAAGGGGTCATGGATGACCCCTTTTGACACATTTTAATGCTCAAGTGTGTCTTAAGGGGTCCTAGGACCCCTTCTGACACACTTGAGCATTCAAATGAATCAAAAGGGGACATGGGGACTTCCTAGGGGTCCTAATCCATGATAAGGCGTACTAGGACCCCTAGGGTGTCACCATGACCCCTTTTAACACATTTCAATGCTCAAGTGTGTCCGAAGGGGTCCTAGGACCCTTTCGAAAACACTTGAGTGTTTCCCCTTCAGACACATTTGAGCATTGAAATGTGTCAAAAGGGGTCATGGGGACACCCTATGGGTCCTTGTATGCCTTATCACACATTAGGACCCCTACGAAGTCCCCAAGACCCCTTTTGACTCATTTCAATGCTCAAGTGTGTCTTAAAGAGTCCTAGGACCCCTTCGGACACACTTGAGCATTGGAATGTGTCAAAAGGGGTCATGGGGACCCCCTAGGGGTCCTAGTATGCCTTATCATGCTTAGGATCCCTAGGAAGTCCTGATGACCCCTTTTGACATAATGGAATGATCAAGTGTGTCTTAAGGGGTGCTAGGACCACTTCGGACACACTTGAGCATTGAAAAGTGTCAAAAGGGGTCATGGGGACTCCCTAGGGGTCCTAAAATGCCTTATCACACGTTAGGACCCCTACGAAGTCCCCATGACCCCTTTTGACACATTGGAATGCTCAAATGTGTCTTAAGGGGTCCTAGGATCCTTTCCGACACTTGAAAATTGAAATATGTTAAAAGATATCATGGGGACTCCCCAAGGGTCCTAGTATGCCTTATCACATGTTAGGACACGTAGGAAGTCCTCATGACCCCTTTTGACACATTAGAATGCTCAAATGTGTCTTAAGGGTTCCTAGGACCCCTTCAGACACACTTGAGCATTGAAATGTGTCAAAAGGGATCATGGGGACTCCTTAGGAGTTCTAGTATGCCTTATCACATGTTAGGATGCCTAGTAAATCCCCATGATAGCTTTTGACAGATTGGAATGCTCAAGTATGTTTTAAGGGGCCATAGGACGCCTTCAGACACACTTGAGAATTGAACTATGTCAAAAGGGGTCACGGGGACTTCCTAGGGGTCCTAGTACACCTTATCATGCATTAGGACCCTTAGGAAGTCCCCATGAACCCTTTTGACACATTTGAATGCTCAAGTGTGTCTTAAGGGGTCCTAGGATGAATTCAGACACACTTGAGCATTCAAATGTCTCAAAAGGGGTCATGGGGACATCCGAGGGGTCCTAAACTGTGAAAAGCCATAATAGGACCCCTAGGAAGTCCCTATGACCCCTTTTGACACATTTTAATGCTGAAGTGTGTCTGAAGGGGTCCTAGGACCCCTTAAGACACACTTGAGCATTCAAATGTGTCAAAAGGGTTCATGGGAACTTTCTATAGTTCCTAATGTGTGATAAGGCATACTAGGACTCCTAGGAAGTCCCCATGAACCCTTTTGACACATTTCAATAATCAAGTGTGTCTGAAGGGGTCCTAGGACCCTGTAAGACACACTTGAGCATTCCAATGTGTCAAAAGGGGTCATGGGGGCTCCCTAGGGGTCCTAGTACACCTTATCACTCGTTAGGACCCCTAAGAAGTACCAATAACACCTTTTGAACCATTTTAATGCTCAAGTGTGTCTTAAGGGGTCCTAGAATGCCTTCGGAGACACTTGAGGATTCAAATTCGTAGAAAGGGGTCATGGGGACTTCAAAGGGGTTTTAATGCATAATAAGACCCCTACGGAGTCCCCGTGACCCTTTCGGACAAACTTCAGCATTGAAATGTGTCAAAAGGAGTCATGGGGACTCCCTAAGGATCCTAGTATGCCTTATCATGCGTTAGGACCCCTAGAAAGTCCCCATGACCCCTTTTGACACATTTGAACACTCAAGTGTGTCTTAAAGGTTCCTACCACCCCTTTGGACACACTTGAACATTAAAATGTGTCAAAAGGGGCCATGCATGACCCCTTTTGACACATTTGAAAGCTCAAGTGTGTCTTAAGGGGTCTTATGGCCCCTTCAGAAAAATTTGATCATTCAAATGTGTCAAAAGGGTTCATGTATGACCCCTTTCGACACATTTGAATGCTCAAGTGTATCTTAAGGGGTCCTAGGACCCCTTCAGACACACTTGAGCATTCAAATGTGTCAAAAGGGGTCATGGGGACTTCCTAGGGGTCCTAATGCATGATAAGACATACTAGGACCCCTAGGGTGTCCCCACGACACCTTTTGACACATTTCAACACTCAAGTGTGTCGAAAGGGGTCCTAGGACCCCTAAAGAGACACTTGAGCATTCAAATGTGTCATAAGGGGTCATGGGGACTTCCTATGGGACCTAACACATGATAAAGCATACTAGGACCCCTAAGCAATCCCCATGACCCCTTTTGATACATTTCAATTCTCAAGTGTGTTCGAAGGGGTCATGGGGACTCCCCAGGGGTCCTAGTAGGCATTATTACATGTTATGACCCCTTGGAAGTCCCCATGACCAATTTTGACACATTTGAATGCTAAAGTGTGTTCGAAGGGGTTGTAGGACCCCTTAAGACACACTTGAGCATTGAAATGTGTCAAAAGGGCTAATGGGGACTTCTTAGGGGTCCTAATGTGTGATAAGGCATAATAGGACCCGTAGAAATTCCCCATGACCCCTTTTGACACATTTCAATGCTAAAATCTATCTGAAGGGGTCCAGGACCCCTTCGAACACACTTGAGCATTGAAATGTGTCAAAAGGGGTTATGGAGACTTCCTATGGGTCGTAGTATGCCTTATCATGTGTTAGAACTTGTAGGAAGTCCCCATGACCCCTTTTGACACATTTGAATGCTCAAGTGTGTCTTAAGGGGTCCTGAGACCCCTTTGAATACACTTGAGCATTGAAATGTGTCAAAAGAGGTCATGCAGACTTCCTAGGGGTCATATTAGGACTTATCACATGTTAGGACCCCTAGGATGTCCCCATGACAACTTTTGACATATTTGAATGCTCAAGTGTGTCTGGAGGTGTTCTAGGACCCCTTAAGACATACTTGAGTGTTCAAATGTGTCAAAAGGGGTCACCGAGACTTCCTAGGGGTCCTAACACATGATAAGGTGTACTAGGACCCCTAGGGTGTCCACATGAACCCTTTTGACACATTTCAATGCTCAAGTGTGTCTGAAGGGGTCATTAGGACTCCCCAGGGGTCCTAGTACACCTTATCACATGTTAGGACCCGTAGCAAGTCCCCATGACCCCTTTTGACACATTTGAATGGACAAGTGTCTCCGAAGGGATTCTAGGACCCCTTAAGACACACTTGAGCATTCAAATGTCTCAAAAGGTGTCATGGGGACTACCTAGGGGTCCTAACCCATGATAAGGAATACTATGACCCCTAGGAAGTCCCCATGACTCCTTTTGACACATTTCAATGCTCAAGTGTGTTCGAAGGGGTCCCAGGACCTCTTTTGACACACTTGAGCATTAAAATGTGTCAAAAGAGCTCATGAAGACTCCGTTGGGGTCCTAGAACACCTTATCACATGTTAGGACACCTAGGAAGTCCCCATGACACCTTTTGACATATTTGAACACTCAAGTGTGTCTTAAGGCATCCTAGGACCCCTTCGTAAACACTTGAGCATTCATATGTGTCAAAAGAGGTCATGGGGACTTTGTAGGGGTCCTACTACATCTTATCACACGTTAGGACCCCTAGGAATTCCCAATGATTCCTTTTGACACATTTTAACACTCTAATGTGTCTTAAAGGGTCCATGGGATGCATTCGAACACACTTGAGCAATCAAATGTGTCAAAAGGTGTCATGGGGACTTCCTAGGGGTCCTAATGTGTGATAAAGAATTCTAGGACCCCTAGGATGTCTCCATGACCCCTTGCGACACATTTGAATGCTCAAGTGTGTCCAAAGGGGTCCTAGGACCCCTTAACACACACTTGAGCATTCACATGTGTCAAAAGGGGTAATCAAGACTTGCTAGGGGTCCTAACACGTGATAAGGCATACTAGAACCCCTAGGAAGTCCCCATGACACCTTTTGACATATTTCAATGCTCAAGTGTTTTCGAAGGGGTCCTAGGACCCCTTAAGAGACACTTGAGCATTCAAATGTGTCGAAAGGGGTCATGGGGTCTTCCTAGGGGTCCTAGTATGCATTATCACACCTTATGACCCCTAGGGAGTCCCCATGACACTTTTTAACATATTTCAATGCTCAAGTATGTTCAAAGGGGTCATGGGGACTCCTCAGGGGTCCTAGTCTACCTTATTACATATTAGGAGCCCTATGAAGTCCCCATGACCCATTTTGACACATTTGAACACTCAAGTATATCCGAAGGGGTACTAGTTATCATGTGTTACGACCCCTAGGAAGTCCAAATGACCACTTTTGACACATTGGAATGCTCAAGTGTGTTTCAAGGGGTCCTAGGACCCCTTAAAACACACTTGAGCATTGAAATATGTCAAAAGTAGTCATGGGGACTTCCTAATGGTCCTAGTATGCCTTATCATGCATTAGGACCCTTAGGAAGTACCAATTACCCCTTTCGGCACATTTGAATGCTCAAGCATATCTTAAGGGGTCCTAGGACCCCTTCAAACACACTTGAGTATTAAAATGTGTGAAAAGGGGTCATCCGGACTTAATTGGGCTCCTAGTATGCCATATCATGTGGTAGAACCCCTAGGAAGTCCCCATGATGCCTTTTAACACATTTGAATGCTCAAGTGTGTCCAAAGGTGTCCTAGGACCCCTTCGGACACACTTGAGTATTCAAATTTGTCAAAAGGGGTCATGGGGACTTCCAAGGGGTCCTAATGCATAATAAGGCATACTAGGACCACTAGGTAGTCCCCATGACCCCTTCGGACAAACTTTATCATTGAAATGTGTCAAAAGGACTCATGGGGACTCCCTAGGGATCCTAGTATACATTATCATGCATTAGGACCCTTAGGAAGTCCCCATGACCCTTTTTGACACATTTAAATGCTCAAGTGTCTCTTAAATGGTCCTATGACCCCTTTGGACATAGTTGAGCATTCAAATTTGTCAAAAGGGGTCATGGATGACCCCTTTTCACACATTTGAATGCTCAACTGTGTTTTAAGGAGTCCTAGGGCCCCTTCGGAAAAAATTGAGCATTCAAATGTGTCAAAAGGGCTCATTTATGACCCCTTTTGACACATTTGAATGCTCAAGTGTATCTTAAGGGGTCCTAGGAACCCTTCGGACACACTTGAGCATTCAAATGTGTCAAAAGGGGTCATGGGGACTTCCTAGGGGTCCTAATGCATGATAAGGCATACTAGGACCCCTAAGGAGTCCCCATGACCACTTTTGACACATTTCAATGCTCAAGTGTGTCTAAAGGGGTCCTAGTATGCCTTATCATGCATTAGGACCCCTAGGAAGTCACCATGACCCCTTTTGACACATTTGAATGCTAAGGTGTGTCTAAAGGGGTCCTAGGACCCCTTCGAACACACTTGAGTATTGAAATTTGTCAAAAGGGGTATGACCCCTCTAGACACACCTTAGCATTCAAATGTGTCAAAAGGGGTCATGGGGACTCCCTAGGGATCCTAGTATGCCTTATCACATGTGAGGACCCCTAGGAAGTCCCCATGACCCCTTTTGACACATTGGAATGCTCAAGTGAGTCTTAAGGGGTCCTACGACCCCTTCAGACACACTTGAGTGTTGAAATGTGTCAAAAGTGGTCATGGGGACTCAATTGTGTCTTAAGGGGTCCTTGAAGCCCTACGGACAGACTCGAGTATTGAAAAGTGTCAAAAGGTGTCATGGGGACTTCATAGGGGTCCATGTACACCTTATCATGTATTAGGAACCCTATGAAGTCCCCATGACCCCTTCTAACACATTTGAATAGTAAAGTGTGTCTTAAGGGGTCCTAGGACACCTTCGGACACACTTGAGTATTCAAATGTGACAAAAGAGGTCATGGAGACTTCCTAGGGGTCCTTACATGTGATAAGGCATACTAGAACCTCTAGGAAGTGCCCATGACCCCATTTGACACATTTTAATGCTGAAGTGTGTCCGAAGGGGTCCCAGGATGCCTTAAGACACACTTGAGGGTTCAAATATGTCAAAAGGGGTCTTGGGGACTTCCTAGGGGTCCTAACGTGTGATAAGGCATACTAGGACCCCAAGGAATTCACCCTGATGCATTTTGACACATTTCAATGCTCAAGTGTTTCTAAAGGGGTCCTAGGTCCCCTTAAGACACACTTGAGCATTCCAATGTGTCAAAAGGGGTCATGGGGACTTCCTAGGGGTCCTAACACATGATAACTAGGACCTCTTTGGACACACTTGAGCATTCAAATGTGTCAAAAGGGGTCATGGGGACTTCCTAAGGTTTCTAATGCATGATAAGGTGGACTAGGATCAAGTGTGTCCGAAGGGGTCCTAGACACCTTCGGATAGACTTGAGAATTCAAATGTGTCAAAAGGGGTCATGGGGACTTCCTATGGGTCCTAGTATGCCTTATCACATGTTAGGATGCCTAGGAAGTCCCGATGACCCCTTTTGACACATTTGAATGCTCAAGTGTGTCTGAAGGCATCCTAGGACCCCTTCAGACACACTTGAGCATTGAAATGTGTCAAAAGGGGTCATGGGGACTTCCTAGGGGTCCTAGTACACCTTAGCACGCATTATAACCCCTAGGAAGTACCCATGACCCCTTTTGACACATTTGAATGCTAAAGTTTGTCTTAAAGGTTCCTAAGACCCCTTCGGACACACTTGAGAGTTAAAATTTGTCAAAAGGTGTCATGGGGACTTCCTAGGGGTCCTAGTATGCGTTATCACATGTTAGGATGCCTAGGAAGTCCCGATGACCCCTTTTGACACATTTGAATCCTCAAGTGTGTTTGAAGGTGTCCTAGGACCCCTTAAGACACACTTGAACATTCAAATGTTTCAAAAGGGGTCCTAGGGACTTCCTAGGGGTCCTAATGCATGATAAGGCATACTAGGACCCCCAGGGAGTCCACATGACCCCTTTTGACACATTTCGATGCTCAAGTGTGTCCGAAGGGGTCATGGAGACTCCCCAGGGGTCCTAGTATGCCTTATCACCCATTAGGACCCCTAGGAATTCCCCATGACCCCTTTTGACATATTTGAATGCTCAAGTGTGTTTGAAGGGGTTCTAGGACCCCTTGAGACACACTTGAGTCATCAAATGTGTTGAAAGGGATCATGGCGACTTCCTAGGGGTCCTAACATGTGATAAGGTGTACTATGACCCTTAGGAAGTCCCCATGACCCCTTTTGACACATTTCACTGCTCAAGTGTGTCTGAAGGGGTCCTAGGACCCCTTAAGACACACTTGAGCATTCCAATGTGTAAAAAGTGGTCAAGAGGACTCCCTAGGGGTCTTAGAATGCCTTATCATTTGTTAGGACCCCTAGGAAGTCCCCATGACCCCTTTTGACACATTTGAACACTCAAGTGTGTCTTAAGGTGTCCAAGGACCCCTTCGTAAACACTTGAGCATTCATATGTGTCAAAAGGGGTCATGGGGACTTCGTAGTGGTCCTAGTGCACCTTATCACGCGTTAGGACCCCTAGGAATTCGTCATCACTCCATTTGACACATTTGAATACTCTAGTGTGTCTTAAGGTTTCCCTAGGATGGATTCAGATAGACTTGAGCATTCAAATGTGTCAAAAGGGGTCATGGGTACTTTCTATGGGTCCTAACACGTGATAAGGCATACTAGGACCCATAAGAAGTCTCCATGACCCCTTTTGACATATTTGAATGCTCAAGTGTGTCCGAAGGGGTCCTAGGACCCCTTAAGACACACTTGGGCATTCACATGTGGCAAAAGGGGTCTTGGGGACTTCCTAGGGGTCCTAACAAGTGATAAGGCATACTAGAACCCCTAGGAAGTCCCCATGACCCCTATTGACACATTTCAATGCTCAAGTGTGTCCGAAGGGGTCCTAGGACCCCTTAAGACACACTTGAGCATTCAAATGTGTCAAAAGGGGTCATGGGGACTTCCTAGTGGTTCTAGTACCCATTATCATGTGTTATGACCCCTAGGGAGTTCCCATGACCCCTTTTAACACATTTCAATGCTCAAGTGTGTCTTAAGGGGTCATGGGGACTCCCCAGAGGTCCTATTACATCTTATTATGCGTTTGGACCCCTAAGAAGTCCTCATGACCCATTTTTAAAAATTTGAACACTCAAGTGTGTTCGAAGGGGTACTAGTTATCACATGTTAAGACCCCTAGGAAGTCCCCATGACCCTTATTGACACATTGGAATGCTAAAGTGTTTTTTAATGGGTCCTAGGACTCCTTCAGACATAGTTGAGTGTTGAAATGTGTCAAAAGGGGTCATGGGGACTTCCTAGGGGTCCTAGTACACCTTATCATGTGTTAGGACTTCTAGGAAGTCCCAATGACCCCTTTTGGCACATTTGAATGCTCATGTGTGTTGTAAGGGGTCCTAGGACCCCTTCAAACACACTTGAGATTTGAAATGTGTCAAAAGGGGTGATGGGGACTTCCTAGGGGTCCTAGTATGCCTTATCATGTGTTAGGACCCCTAGGAAGTCCCAATGACACCTTTTGACACATTTGAATGCTCAAGTGTGTCCGAAGGCATCCTCGGACCCCTTAAGAAACACTTGAGCACTCAAATGTATCAAAAGGGGTCATGGGGACTTCCTATTGGTCCTAGTGCATGATAAGGCATACTAGGACACCTAAGAATTTCCCATGACCCCTTTTGACACATTTCAACGCTCAAGTGTGTTCGTAGTGGTCCTAGGACCCCTTAAGACACACTTGAGCATTCCAATCTGTCAAAAGGGGTCATGGGGACTTCCTAGGTGTCCTAACACATGATAAGGCATAGTAGGACCCCTAGGGAATCCCCATGATCCGTTTTGACACATTTTAACACTCAAGTGTGTCTGAAGGGGTCCTAGGACCCCTTAAAACACACTTGAGGCCCTTAAAGGGTCATGGGGACTCCCTAGGGGTACTAGTATGCCTTATCACTCGTTAGGACCCCTAAGAAGTCCCCATGACCCCTTTTGACACATTTGAATGCTCAAGTGTCTTAAGGGGTCCTAGAACACCTTCGAAAACACTTGAGCATTCAAATTTGTAGAAAGGGGTCATGGGGATTTCAGAGGGGTCTTAATGCATAATAAGGCATACTACGACCCCTGCAGAATCCCCATCACCCCTTCGGACAAACCTTAGCATTGAAATGTGTCAAAAGGAGTCATGGGGACTCCTTAGGGATCCTAGTATGCCTTATCACACGTTAGGACCCCTAGGAAGTCCCCGTGACCCCTTTTGACACATTTGAACACTCAAGTGTGTCTTAAAGGGTCCTAGGACCCCTTTGGACACACTTGAGTATTCAAATGTGTCAAAATGGGCCATGCATGAACCCTTTTGACACATTTGAAAGCTCAAGTGTGTCTTAAGGGGTCCTATGGCCCCTTCAAAAAAACTTGAGCATTCAAATGTGTCAAAAGGGGTCATGTATGACCCCTTTCGACACATTTGAATGCTCAAGTGTATCTTAAGGGGTCCTAGGACCCCATCAGACACACTTGAGCATTCAAATGTGTCAAAAGGGGTCACGGGGACTTCCTAGGGGCCCTAATGCATGATAAGGTGTACTGGGACCCCTAGGGTGTCCCCATGATACCTTTTGACACATTTCAATGCTCAAGTGTCTCCAAAGGGGTCCTAGGATCCCTAAAGAGACACTTGAGCATTCAAATGTGTCAAAAGGGGTCATTGGGACTTCCTATGGAACCTAATATGTGATAAGGTGTACTAGGACCCCTAGGCAGTCCCCATGACCCCTTTTGATACATTTTAATGCTCAAGTGTGTTCGAAGGGGTCATGGGGACTCCCTAGGGGTCCTAGTAGGCATTATTACATGTTATGACCCCTTGGAAGTCTCCATGACCAATTTTGACACATTTGAATGCTGAGGTGTGTTCGAAGGGGTTGTAGGACCCCTTAAGACACACCTGAGCATTGAAATGTGTCAAAAGGGCTAATGGGGACTTCCTAGGGGTCCTAACATGCGATAAGGCATACTAGGACCCATAGGAATTCCCTATGACCCCTTTTGACACATTTCAATGCTCAAGTCTATCTGAAGGTGTCCAGGACCCCTTCAGACACACTTGAGCATTGAAATGTGTCAAAAGGAGTCATGGAGACTTCCTAGGGGTCGTAGTATGCCTTATCATGTGTTAGAACTTGTATGAAGTCCCCATGACCCCTTTTGATAGATTTGAATGCTCAAGTGTGTCTTAAGGGGTCCTAAGACCCCTTTGGATACACTTGAGTATTGAAATGTGTCAAAAGGGGTCATGTAGACTTCCTAGCGGTCATAGTAGGCCTTATCGCATGTTAGGACCCCTAGGATGTCCCCATGACAACTTTTGACACATTTGAATGCTCAAGTGTGTCCGAAGGCATCCTAGGACCCTTTAAGACATACTTGCGCATTCAAATGTGTCAAAAGGGGTCGTGGGGACATCCTAGGGGTCCTAACACATGATAAGGTGTACTAGGACCCCTAGGGAATCCACATGAACCTTTTTGACATATTTCAATACTCAAGTGTGTTTGAAGGGGTCATGGGGACTCCCCAGGGGTCCTAGTATGTCTTATCATGTGTTAGGACCTGTAGGAAGTCCCCATGACCCCTTTTGACACATTTGAATAGTCAAGTGTCTCCGAAGGGATTCTACGACCCCTTAAGACACACTTGAGCATTTAAATGTGTCAAAAGGGGTCATGGGGACTACTTAGGGGTTCTAACCCATGATAAGGTGTACTATGACCCCTAGGAAATCCCCATGACCCCTTTTGACACATTTCAATGCTCAAGTGTGTCCGAAGGGGTCCCAGGACCCCTTTCAACACACTTGAGTGTTACAATGTGTCAAAAGAGCTCATGAGGACTCTATTGGGGTCCTAGAATGCCTTATCATGCGTTAGGACCCCTAGGAAGTCCCCATGACCCCTTTTGACACATTTTAACACTCAAGTGTGTCTTAAGGGGTCCTAGGACCCCTTCGTAAACACTTGAGTGTTCATGTGTCAAAATGGGTCATGGGGAATTTGTAGGGGTCCTAGTACATTTTATCACACATTAGGACCCCTAGGAATTCCCCATGACTCCTTTTGGCACATTTTAATGCTCTAGTGTGTGTTAAGGGGTCCCTAGGATGCATTCGAACACACTTGAGCAATCAAATATGTCAAAAGGTGTCATGGGGACTTCCTAGGGGTCCTAATGCATGATAAGGAATTCTAGGACCCCTAGGAAGTCTCCATGACCCCTTGCAACACATTTGAATGCTCAAGTGTTTCTGAAGGGGTCCTAGGACCCCTTAACACACACTTGAGCATTCACATGTGTCAAAAGAGGTCATCAGGACTTTCTAGGGGTCTTAACGTGTGATAAGGTGTACTAGAACCCCTAGGAAGTCCCCATGACCCCTTTTGACACATTTCAACACTCAAGTGTGTTTTAAAGGATCCTAGGACCCTTTTAGGGACACTTGAGCATTCAAATGTGTCAAAAAGGGTCATCAGGACTTCCTAGGGGTCGTAGTACCCATTATCACACCTTATGACCCCTAGGGAGTCCCCATGACACCTTTTAACATATTTTGATGCTCAAGTGTGTTCAAAGGGGTCATGGGGACTCCCCAAGGGTCCTAGTATGCCTTATTACATGTTAGGACCCCTATTAAGTCCCCATGACCCATTTTGACACATCTGAACACTTAACTATGCCCGAAGGGGTACTAGTTATCATGTGTTAGGACCCCTAGGAAGTCCCCATGACCACTTTTGACACATTGGAATGCTCAAGTGTGTTTTAAGGGGTCCTAGGACCCCTTAAAACACACTTGAGCATTCCAATGTGTCAAAAGTGGTCATGGGGACTTCCTAATGGTCCTAGTATGCCTTATCATGCATTAGGACCCCTAGGAAGTACCAATTACCCCTTTCAGCACATTTGAATTCTCAAGCGTGTCTTAAGGGGTCCTAAGACCCCTTCAAACAAACTTGAGCATTGAAATGTGTCAAAAGGGGTCATCGGGACTTTCTAGGGCTGATAGTATGCCATATCATGTGGTAGGACCCCTAGGAAGTCCCCATGATGTCTTTTGACACATTTGAATGCTCAAGTGTGTCTGAAGGTGTCTTAAGAAACCTTCGGACACAATTGACTATTGAAATGTGTCAAAAGGGATCATAGAGAGTTCTTAGGGGTCCTAGTACACCTTATCACTTTTTAGGACACCTAAGAAGTCTCTATGACCCCTTTTGACTCATTTGAATGCTCAAGTGTGTCTTAAGGGGTCCTAGAATGTGTTCAGACACACTTGAGCATTCAAATTTGTCAAAAGGCGACATGGGGACTTCCGAGGGGTCCTACTGTGTAATAAGGCATACTAGGACCACTAGGGAGTCCCCATGATCTCTTCGAACAAACTTGAGCATTGAAATGTGTCAAAAGGACTCATGGGGACTCCCTAGGGATCCTAGTATGCCTTATCATGCATTAGGACCCTTAGGAAGCCCCCATGACCCCTTTTGACACATTTAAATGCTCAAGTGTCTCTTAAAGGGTCCTATGACCCATTTGGACATAGTTGAGCATTCAAATTTGTCAAAAGGGGTCATGGATGACCCCTTTTGACACATTTGAATGCTCAAGTGTGTTTTAAGGAGTCCTAGGGCCCCTTCAAAAAAACTTGAGCGTTCAAATGTGTCAAAAGGGGTCATCTATAACCCCTTTTGACACATTTGAATGCTCAAGTGTATCTTAAGGGGTCCTAGGAACCCTTCGGACACACTTGAGCATTCAAATGTGTCAAAAGGGGTCATGGGGACTTCCTAGGGGTCCTAATCCATGATAAGGCATACTAGGACCCCTAAGGAGTCCCCATGACCACTTTTGACACATTTGAACACTCAAGTGTGTCTGAAGGGGTCCTAGTATGCCTTATCACGCATTAGGACCCCTAGGAAGTCCCCATGATCCCTTTTGACACATTTGAATGCTAAGGTGTGTCTAAAGGGGTCCTAGGACCCCTTCAAACACACTTGAGCATTGAAATGTGTCAAAAGGGGTATGACCCCTCTAGACACACCTTAGCATTCAAATGTGTCAAAAGGTGTATGACCCCTCTAGACACACCTTACCATTCAAATGTGTTTGAAGGGGTCCTAGGATGCCTACGGACACACTTGAGCATTCAAATGTGTCAAAAGGGGTCATTGGGACTTCCTAAGGGTCCTAACGCATGATAAGGTGTACTATGACCTCTAGGAATTCCCCATGACCCCTTTTGAAAAATTTGAACACTCAAGTGTGTTCGAAGGGGTACTAGTTATCACGCGTTAAGACCCCTAGGAAGTCCCCATGACCCTTTTTGACACATTGGAATGCTCAAGTGTGTTTTAAGGGGTCCTAGGACCCCTTCGGACATAGTTGAGTGTTGAAATGTGTCAAAATGGGTCATGGGGACTTCCTAGGGGTCCTAGTACACCTTGTCACATGTTAGGACCCCTAGGAAGTCCCAATGACCCCTTTTGGCACATTTGAATGCTCATGTGTGTCGTAAGGGGTCCTAGGACCCCTTTGAACACACTTGAGATTTGAAATGTGTCAGAAGGGGTGATGGGGACTTCCTAGGGGTCCTAGTACACCTTATCATGTGTTAGGACCCCTAGGAAGTCCCAATGACCCCTTTTGACACATTTGAATGCTCAAGTGTGTCTGTAGGCATCCTAGGACCCCTTAAGACACATTTGAGCACTCAAATGTGTCAAAAGGGGTCATGGGGACTTCCTAGGGGTCCTAGTGCGTGATAAGGCATACTAGGACCCCTAGGAATTCCCCATGACCCCTTTTGACACATTTCAATGCTCAAGTGTGTTTGAAGTGGTCCTAGGACCCCTTAAGACACACTTGAGCATTCCAATGTGTCAAAAGAGGTCATGCGGACTTCCTAGGGGTCCTAACGCATGATAAGGCATACTAGGACCAGTAGGGAATCCCCATGACCCCTTTTGACACATTTCAACACTCAAGTGTGTCTGAAGGGGTCCTAGGACCCCTTTAGACACACTTGAGCATTCCAATGTGTCAAAATGGGTCATGGGGACTTCCTAAGGGTCCGAACACATGATAAAGTGTACTAGGACCCCTTGGAAGTCCTCATGACCCCTTTTGACATATTTAAATGCTCAAGTGTGTCCAAAGGGGTCCTAGGACCCCTTAAGACACACTTGAGCATTGAAATGTGTCAAAAGGGGTCATGGGGACTTCTTAGGGGTCCTACCACATGATAAGGTGTACTAGGAACCCGAGGGAGTTCGCATGACCCCTTTTGACACATTTGAACGCTCAAGTGTGTCTGAAGGGGTACACACTTGAGCATTCAAATGTGTCAAAAGGGGTCATGGGGACTCCCTAGGGGTCCTAACGTGTGATAACTATGACCCCTTCGGACACACTTGAGTGTTCAAATGTGTCAAAAGGGGTCATAGGGACTTCTTAGGGGTCCTAACATGTGATAAGGCGTACTTGGACTCTTGTGGAGTCTCCATGACCCCTTCGGACACACTTGAGCTTTGAGATACTAGCTTGCTCTGCTAAGGCATGAAGAACTTGATTAATGTATGCACTAGGAGGAAGATTATAATTTCCATATTTCTGCAAGAGATTCTCCAAAATTTGTATACAAAGGTATCCTACAGTAAAAAATGAAAAGTTTCCCACAGAATAACCACAATTCGTATATAAAACCAACATAGAGGAAAAATGACAAAAAAATAATAGCTAAAAGGTAAAATTTATCATTAACACCGGTAGGACCAAGGTCATATCCATTGTCAAATCCTAGCCTATGATGTGCAAAATGAGCAAACCAAGTGAAATGAAAGGGAATGGATCGATCAAATAGCAAAGGTGCATCAAATTAGATCAATATAAATGCAGAAAATACTGTTACGAACAAAAATATTTGCATATTAATTTTTTACACCTTTCCCGAGCTTTTGTACCTTGCTACATGATTAGACATTTTTGTTAGTAGAACTGAATTTTTAGGTTAAGTTTTACAGATCATTTTTTTTATCCAAAGGATGTAGATCAGCTACTCTATCTTCCTTAGATAGTTTCCTAGAGAATAACCATAATTCATATACAAAAGCATCATACAGGAAAAATGAGAAAAAAATAATAGCTAAAGGTAATATTATATATAATATATTAGTATACATTAGTATATGTATTATATATATATTATATACATTAGTATATATATAATATACATTATATATATCATATGCCTCTTATATATAAATATATTATATACATTAATATATATATAATATACATTTTATACCTTATATACCCCATTTTATATGTAAAAGTTCAATTTTTTTAATTTGCTCCCGCCCTTTTTTCATCTGCCTGGGAATATCGGGTACTCGATATGGAATCGAATACCCAATTTTTGACAGGTAATATTTGACCAAAATATTCCCTGTGCCCACAAACTAGACAAGCACAGGATTTTATACTTTTTTCACGTGTTGCAAAAAAAAAAACATGATTTGGGGCCCATTATTTGATTTTTGTTGACTTGCGGTCTCACCATGGGAAGTAGCAATCCTCAAAAGGCTACATGCAAGAGGAAGTTGATAGATGAACAAATTCAAGCATATAGGAAAAATGATAAGGAAAATCACCGAAGAAGGAGAGAAGGTATGTTAAACATTAATCAAGGTGACCCCGTAAATGTAGTTGTAAGTGAAGAGGATGTTGAATTTGAAAATGTATAGATTTAGATTTAAAATGTTGACTTGGGGAATGAAAATTTTGCACAAGAACCACACGAACATTACACATCTCCAAATTATATGCAAAATGAATTCCCTTGCAATAAAGATAATCAAACTTCAAATTCGGGGCTTTCAGGAAGACCTAAATGGCTAATTGAAATTGAGGAGAACATTATGAATAATTGGGAAGGAAAGAGGTCACATATAACTGTTAGGTTGTGGGCTTCAAGACTTTATGATCAATTTTTTGGAAACAAGACATTGGTTGAGCAATGTCAAATTTTTGTCTAGCTGTTAAAGATGCAAAAGATGAGACCTGTGCTTGTGAAATTGAAGATTCGTGTGAACAAGAAAATGGAGAGAAATGCCATTGTTGTGAAGAATCTTTTCAATGATCTCAATAGCATTGGGAAGACTAGTAGATAAAAAGACAAGAGAGTTTCTCAGAGGATTATTACAACCTCCTTAATAAGTCATCAGTTGAGAAAGGCTCGTTTGATGAGACAAACTTGTATTGACTTCAATATAGACCGTAAAACTTTGGGTAGAGCACTTGCAAGAAGAGAAAGACTTGATGATCCACTTCAAATTGATACATGGGTTTATGGTGGGAGACTTCCACATTTCGATAAGAAGCTAACAGATGTTTTCAAGGATGAACTTCAACAATGTTGGGTTGCTAACTCAAGAGTGTCACCAAATGTGAAGGATGTCTTGAAGTTGAGAGTTGGCAATCGAGACCGCACTCCACATCCTAAACATTATGTGGAGGTAAGTCAAAAAATTTTGTATAAAAAATTTTGTGGGACACATCCAACATTGAAAATATCACAAAAGTCTTTTGAAGCCGTGAAGCCATTTTATTGTGTACCCCTTAAGATTTGGAATGCATGTTGTTGCAAATATCATGTTGAGTTTTCAATGCATCAAGAATTATTACAGTCCATTCATTCTACTTTGCATACTAATGAAATGCCAGAGGATTTTGGTGCAAGTGGTCTTCCCAAATCATCAAGAGACTTTCTAGATCAATTTTTATGTCATAGAGATGATGGTTGTTTATTTTATAAAAAAGATTGCTTAAATGCCAAGTGCTCAAAATGTGGTGGCTTGTCCAAGTTTAGAACATGTTTTCATGAGGGTTTGGAACACAATTTTGGAAAGACACTCATCCAAAAAAAGGTATATGAAATGGTGAAATATACATTGAAGAGTGGAGGTGAAGGCTCTAGATGTTTGTTAGTTGCAAAAGAATACAATGTTGCTGATTTTATCTCAGATTTCAAGACAAAATTTTTTTACAAGTATGCAAGGCATAGTCATAGGCCTCAATGGTTGGATCAACAATTCAGGACATGTAAGGACACTTTCCCCATTGGAACTATTATATCCATTGTAGACTTTGCGGAGAACTATAAATTGCAGCCCCAAAATTAGAATCAAGCTCAATATTACAATTCCATTCAGGTTGCTATTTTTGTACACATCACATATAGACATTCCCCTGATAGCACAAAAGATGAGTGAAAGATAATTAGAGAGTACCATTTTTATATGAGCGACAACAGGTCTCACTCTCATGAGTTTTTTCAACATTATTTCTAGAACTATTTTGACTTCTTGCAGGAAAATGGTATTGCTATGGATAGGCATCTCATTTGGTCGGATAATTGCACTGGTCAATTTAAGAATGCCAAAATGTTTTATTGGTTGTGTAGAATGCATGTGGAGAGAGGTGTACCTCATATTTGGAGTTTTTTTGAGTCAGGGCATGGGAAAGGGGAGCATGACGGAGGAGGTGCGTGTGTGAAGAGAGCTCTAGTTAAGGAGAAATTGAGGATTTTAGGTGTTGTACTTCTTGATGCTCATTCTATTGCTGATTGGTGTACTTTAGCATTGCCACAGAGGGGGACTCTTGATTCTACAGTGCATAGATTCTTTTGGTTGGTTGAGGAGGGAACTATAGGAGATAGATTGGATTGTCAAACAGTGAAAGACTCTTCAAAAATGCATTCATTTTGAAGCTCCAATAGTAGTACATGGACCATTTGGACATGAGAGTTGGCTTGTTTTTGCTCCATGTGTTTTCAATATGATTGGGATCATTGCGAGTCAAGTGAGTGGGTGGATACATGGGTTCCACAGTATCTAACTCCTTTATCTTTGACACTCTCTATAAGAAATGATGACATGGACACTTCAGTTGACAATGACCATCTTTCAAATCTTTTAAAGCTAGGAAATGTTTTTGAATTAGTTGCACCGTAGGGGAATGATGAGAGGTCAAATTATTGGTTAGCACGTTGTGTACAAGGTAAACAGAAGCTTGTACAACTGATGACAGATGGTGATGGGTTCACATATCCTACTGGTTCAGTTGTTGTTGCGGGAACATGGCTGCAAACATACATGATAAGAAAGAATGGAATTCCCGCATTTGAAGACTATGAGAAGCACAAAACTATTCTCATGTATTCACACCTTGTTATAGAAACAAATGTCAAGTTGTCAAAGCATCAAGGAAGACCAAAGACAAAAGAACTTTGGACTATTAGTACTACTGATCATGAAGCACTATTGGAGACCCTGAAGCAAAGAGATGACCCTTCAGGAACACTTGACTAGGTAATAAGTTAACTTAGTGCATTTTTTTCTAAGTTTGTTAAGCTTAATATACGTTAATTTCACCTTTCTTAGATTGTATTTTGAGTCAATAAACTTGGTTTTGCATGTGGATTGTAACTTGTGCAGGAGCACCTATGAAGACGCCTACGGTCACCATGGATCCAATCAGAGATAGAAGGACAAAAGGATCCTTAATGGTTAATTGAGATCTTTTGAAGCCTATAATGGAAATTTGTAACAATCAACTTGATTTAAAAGTTAAATGTCCTAAAACTCTTGATAAGGACTTATGACCAAAATCATGTATGGGTGGCCAATAGTGCCAAGAAGGGATCTTACATGTCATTTACTTATGTCATTTGCATGGTTTTAATTCTTACATGTTTGATTGTTGTTTATAATGCTTTAAGGATATTATTTTTTATGATTTCAAACAATCTATAAAAGTTAAACCTCAAACATAATAAGCTTCATAGTTCAAATTTCACAAGCTTAATCATGATTAGTTTCACAGTTCAAATTTCAAACATACCACTAACAGTCAGTTGAAAGCGGCTAAGCAATGTCTCTTTCAAACCGTCTGACCTAGCGTCAAACCATCTACTCCATCGGCTTTGGTTAGCTAGGTAAACGCCAGTGACAACCCCATTCCACCCACGGAGTCACGGGAACACTCGCGACCATGCTCGACCCAAGTGACCCCAAGGTGCACTAAGCATGATTTGGTAGCGATCTTTTGGGGTTCATATCTCGGAGCTCATGAGAGGTATCAACAAACTATCAGGGGCTACGAGATTGTGTTATGAGGTCTACAATAACCTCTCTCGATTTTGGGTGATTCAACTTCATTTGCATTTGACAAGATGATCTCAATCGATGCCAAAACTTGTAGTGAGGGTTAGTTGAAAGTGGCTCAGTAGCATATCTTTCAAACCATCCAACCTGGAGTCAAACCATCTACTCCATTAGCTTTGGTTGGCTGGGTAAATGCCATTGACAACCCCGTTCTACCCATAGATTTATGAAAATGCTCGTGACCACTCTCGACCCAAGTGACCCCAAGGTGCACTAAGCACAATTGGGTAGTGATATTTTGTGGCTCATATCTCGGAGCTCATGAGAGGTATCGACAAACTTTCAAGTGCAACAAGATTTTTTTTCTGAGTTCTACAATAACCTCTCTCAATTTTGGGTGATTCGACTTTGTTTGCATTTTGCAAGGTGATCTCAGTCGATGCCAAAACTTATAGTGAGGGTCAGTTGAAAGCGGCTCAGCAATGTATCTTTCAAACCATCTGGCATTGCATCAAACTATCTACTCCATTGGCTCTGGTTGGCTGGGCAAATGCCAGTGACAACCCTGTTCCACCCACAGAGTCACCAGAATGCTCACGACCATGCTAGTCCCAAGTGACCCCAAGGTGCACTAAGCATGATTGGGAAGTGATCTTCCATGGCTCATATCTCAGACCTTGTGAGAGGTATCGACAAACTATCAAGTGCTATGGGATCATGTTTCAGAGGTCTACAATAACCTCTTTCAGTTTTGGGTGATTCATCTTCATTTTCATTTCGCAAGACGATCTCAGTCGATGCCAAAACTTGTAGTGAGGGTCAGTTGAAAGTGGTTCAGTAGCGTATCTTTCAAACCATCTGACTTGGTGTCAAACCATCTACTCCATCAGCTCCATTTCACTGGGTAAATGCCAGTGACAACCCCATTCAAGCCATGGAGTCACCAAAACGCTTGCGAGCATGCTCAACCCAAGTGACCCCATGGTGCACTAAGCACGCTTGGGTAGTGATCTTCCAGGGCTTGTATATCAAAGCTCATGAGAGGTATTGACAAACTATTATGTGATATATGATCATGTTTCCAAGGTCTACAATAACCTCTCTCAATTTTTGGCTATTCGACTTCATTTGCATTTGGCAAGGCAATCTCAGTCGATGCCAAAACTTGTAGTGAGGGTCAGTTGAAAGTGGCTTAGCAGCATATCTTTCAAACCATCTGACCTAGCATTGAACCATCTACTCCATTAGCTCTGGTTGGCTTGGTAAACACCAGTGACAACCCCATTCTACTCACAGAGTCATGGTAACACTCGTGACCATGCTCGACCCAAGTGACCCCAAGGTGCACTAAGCATGATTGGGCATCAATCTTCCATGGCTCATATCTCAGAGCTCATGAGAGGTATCAACAAACCATCAACTGCTACAGGATTATGTTTCTAATTTCTACAATAACCTCTCTCAGTTTTTGGTGATTCAACTTCATTTGCATTTGGCAAGTTGATCTCAGTCGATGCCAAAACTTGCAGTGAGGGTCAGTTGAAAGCGGCGCAGCAGCATATGTTTCAAACCATCTAACATTGCATTGAACCGTCTACTCCATTAGCTTTGATTGTCTAGGTAAATGCCAGTGACAACTCCATTCCTCCCACGGAGTCACTAGAACTCTCACGATCACACTCAACCCAAGTGACCCCAAAGTGCACTAAGCACGATTGGGCAGTGATCTTTTAGGGCTCACAGCTTAGAGTTCATGAGAGGTATTGACAAATTGTAAAGTTCTACAAGATCATGTTTCTAAGGTCTACAATAACCTCTCTTGATTTTGGGTGATTCGACTTCATTTGCATTTGGCAAGGTGATCTCAGTCAATGCCAAAACTTGTAGTGAGGGTCAGTTGAAAGTGGCTCAGCAGCGTATCTTTCAAACCGTCTGACCTAGCATCTAACCATCTACTCCATCAGCTCCGATTGGCTGGGTAAATGCTAGTGACAACCCCGTTCCACCCACAGAGTCACCAAAATGTTCGCGACCACGCTCGACCCAAGTGACCCCAAGGTGCACTAAGCACTATTGGGAAATGATCTTTTGGGGCTCGTATCTTGGAGCTCATGAGAGGCATCAACTAACTATTAGGTGCTACGAGATCTTGTTTCTGAGGTCTACAATAACCTCTCTCAGTTTTGGGCGATTCAACTTTATTTTCATTTGGCAAGGTGATCTCAGTCGATGCCAAAACTTGTAGTGAGGGTCAGTTGAAAGCGGCTCAAGAGCATATCTTTCAAACCATCTAGCCTAGCATCAAACCATCTACTCCATTAGCTCCAGTTGGCTGGTTGAATGCTAGTGACAACCTTGTTCCACCCACAGAGTCACCGGAACACTCATGACCACGCTGGACCCAAGTGACCCCAAGGTGCACTAAGCACGATTGGGCAGCGATCTTCCATGGCTTGTATCTTAGAGCTCGTGAGAGGTATCAACAAACCATTAGGGGCCATGGGATCATGTTTCCAAGGTCTACAATAAATTCTCTTAGTTTTGGGGGATTCAACTTCATTTGCATTTGGTAAGATGATCTCAGTCGATGCCAAAACTTTTAGTGAGGGTCAGTTGAAAGCGGGTTAGCAGCATATCTTTCAAACCATCTGACCTGGCATCCAACTGTCTGCTCTATCGGCTCCAATTGGCCAAGTAAATGCAAGTGACAACCCTGTTCCACCCACGGAGTCCCTAGAATGCTCACGACCACGCTTGACCCAAGTGACCCCAAGGTGCACTAAGCATGATTAGGCAGTGATCTTTCGTGGCTCGTATCTCGGAGCTCGTGAAAGGTATCAACAAACCATTAGGTGCTACAAGATCATGTTTTTGAGTTTTTGATGCATGAGCATCTTGGGTGTAAGAGAAATCTTGCATCACCCAAAAATATTTCTATTCTTGTATTCAATAAGGGCTATCTTGTGTAGAGCTACTATTTATGGAAACTTTCTATTTTTAGTAAGTTGGTCATACTATTTTGAAATGTTTTGACTTTACATGTGGAGGTTCATCTCAGTCATATCAACCTTCCAGTAAAGTTGCATGGCTAGATCAGGTCTAGTTTTGAAGATATTGAAGATTTTCGGTATTGGCAGTAGGGTACAGAAACTTTGAACTCAGTTTTGAAAGCTTTAGAGGCACCAGATGAGGTTGAAAATTTGGGTGACAGGTGCTTGTGTGAGTCAAACTTGTAGAGCACTTCGTGGACTTTTTTAAATGGGGTTATAATAGATAATTGGGTCAACTGGTGATGACTTATGGTCTCTGAAAGTTGGGTCACCTAAAATGGTGAAAAATAATTTTCCTTCAAAATTTTTGTTCGGGTTTCAAAAGTTATTTTGAGCTGACTTTGATGTAATAAATTGAAACATAAAATAATTCTAAGTTTAGTCAGCCCTAAGGGCTAAATTTTTGGAACCTTCCCGAGTGGTGGAAAATGCATATATAAAGAAGGCCCGTAGTGTTGTCTAGGGTAGTTCTGGGTAGTAGATCTGGGTATTGATTCGAGGCTTTTTCCTACAAAATATTGTAAGGGAATGCCCATGTGGCTTTGCATATTGTAATTCTAAAATTTTGTAATTCCACATTTGTGGAGATAATAAGAAGCCAATTTTCTATTCTTGCATGTGGTTGTTGTTTCTCTATTTCTGTTATGTGTTTGTGGTATTAAGGGGAGCACCCTTCACCAAGTGGTATCAAAGTAGGAGTTCTTGAGTGTGTAAATAGATCACCGACTATGAGGCAGTTTGCACCAAGACCATGGTTAGGGTTTTAGCACACATTGTGAAAATACCTCCACGAAGGGAACGTGGCGGAAGAGCTGGTGTTGTAACACCTGAGGTTAGAGAACTCCAGAGACAAGTGCAAGCATTGCAAGAAGAGATTCGTAGAGGAATGAATCTTAATGTTAGAGATGAAAGTGAGGATGAGGATGAAGCCGAAGAAGAAGATCAAGGAGACATCAAAATTATGAATCAAGAGGAAGAAGGACTTTTTCAAACCATTTCCAAGATTGGGAAAAGACCTAAGATTGAGGTTCCTACATTTTTGGGAAATCTTAACCCAAAGGTGTTGATCGACTGGATCAATGAATGTGAAGAATATTTTGAGTATGAAGATATTGAGGATCTTGATAGGGTCAAATTCGTGAAGGCCAAACTGAAAGGTCATGTGAAGATCTGGTGGCAAGAAATTCAATTGGAGCAAAATAGAAGAGGGAAAGATAAAATCACAAGATGGGATTGGATGGTGGATAAATTGAAGTGACAGTTCATTCTTGTTGATTATGAGCTTGACCTACTGAAGAAGATGCAAAGTTTTAAGAAAGCAAGAAGATCTGTTCAAGAGTATATAGAGGAGTTCTATCGAGTCCTCATCAGAACAGGCCATGCAAAAGCAGATAAGGAGAAAGTTTCTTGTTACCTTAATGGGTTGAGACTGAGCATTCAGGAAGAACTAAATCTAGTTTGAATGAACAGTATTGAAGAGGCATACCAATTTTCTCTAAAAGTAGAGGAAAAATTGAACAAGAAGTTCAAGAGCAGATAAAATGGAAGAGGTCGCAGTGGATGATCTAGTGGACAGTTATATGGAGGCCAAAATGAAGATTTGAAAAAGAAGGATGAGGCCAATAGTAGTCAAAATCAGAGAGGAAACAATTCCAATCATTTCCAAGATCAGAACAATAGAGATTAGAGAGGAAGAAGAAGAGGACAAGGTTCAAGAAGAGGAGGCTTCCATGGAACATGTTTTCACTATGGAGAAGAAGGTCATAGGGCATTTGAATGTCCTCAATGCCAAGGAAGGATGGATAGGAGGAATGAAGGCCAAGCCAGAGTTGCAGATGTAGATGAAGATGCCAGGTCATCAAATTTTGAAGATGCTGAAAGAGGAGAAACATTGATTAATAGAAGAATCCTGCTGAGTGGTGAGAATGAACCTAAACAAAGGAGGAGCCTATTTCACACTAGATGCAAGTGTGAGGGTAAATGTTGTGATGTGATTATTGATAGTGGAAGCACAGACAATTTGGTGTCAGAAGAGATGGTGACAAAGTTGAAGCTCAATAGACAAAAACACCCACATCCATATTGGATTGCCTGGGTGCAGGATGACCATAAGGTCATGGTCAGTGAATAGTGCCTAGTAAAGTTCAAGATTGGTGGGTACCATGATGAGCTACTATGTGATATCATACCTATGGATGCATGTCACATATTGTTGGGTAGGTCATGGTAGTTTGGCAGATGTGTTGTACAAGATGGTCGTGTGAATACCTATTCCTTGACAAAGGATGGAGTGTGACATAAGCTAAAGCCATTGAAGGAGACCAAAGAAAAGGTATGTGGTAATGTGAGAATAACTTTTGTTGATGGAAGAAAATTCCTAGATGGTATGAGGCATGAGCATGTGTGTTTTTCTTTAATTTCAAAAGTTGGTAAAGAGGAAGTAGAGGATGTACCTGTAGAGGTTGCAGATTTTTTGAATGAGTTTTAGGGTATTATATCTGATAATGTACCTGATGGATTACCATTGGTAAGGAAGATCAGTCATCAGATGGATTTGATTCCAGGAGCCAGCTTTCCAAAAAAGGCAGCACACAGAATGACACCAGCAAAAACTGAAGAGTTGAATAGACAAGTACATGAGTTGTTACAGAAGGGATTGATTTAGGAGAGCCTGAGTCCATGTGGTGTACCAATAGTATTAGCATCAAAGAAGAATGGAGAGTGGATGATGTGTACAGATTCCAGAGCAATAAATAAGATCATAATCAAGTACATGTTTCCATTGCCATGAATGGATGATATTATGGATTGTTTGAGTGGAGCTATGTATTTATAAAAGATAGATTTGAAGAGTGGATATCACTAGATTCGGATCAGAGAAGGAGATGAATGGAAGACTACCTTCAAGACAAGGGAAGGACTGTATCAGTGGTTAGTCATGCATTTTGGGCTAACCAATGCACCGAGCACCTTCATGCAGCTCATGAATGAGATTCTGAAAGACTTTTTGAGTAAGTTTGTCATTTTTTACCTATATGATAATTTGATCTTTAGTAAGACATTGGAGGAGCATATGATGCATATTCGTATGGTATTTGAGAAGCTGAGAGAAGAGAAATTGTTGATTAATTTGAAGAAGTGCAGTTTTGTGAAGAAAGAGTTAGTGTATTTGGGATTTGTAGTTTCAACAGAAGGTCTAAAAATGAACCCAGAGAAGGCACAAGCTATCCTTGAATGGCCTACTCCAAGAAATGCTACTGAGGTAAGATCTTTTCATGGTTTGGCTAGTTTTTATAGAAATTTTATCAGAAATTTTAGCAGTATTTGTGGACCCTTGACTGAAACAATGAGAGGGGATAGAAAAGAGTTCAAGTAGACTAATGGGGTAGATGAGAGTTTTAAACTGTTGAAATAGAAAGTTACAGAACAGCCTATTTTATCACTTCCAAATTGTAATAAGGTGTTTCAAGTAGACTGTGATGCTAGTGGTACTGCATTAGGAGCTGTTATGAGCCAAGAAGGTAAACCTATTGCTTATTTCAGTGAGAAATTAAATGATGCCAAGAGAAAATATTATGTTTATGATCATAAATTTTATGCTATAGTTCAGGCATTAAAGAAGTGGAGACACTATCTTCTTCCTAAAGAGTTTGTTTTGTATACTGATCATCAAGCTTTGCAATATTTGAATAGTCAAGGAAAGTTGAATCAAAGGCATTTGAAATGGGTTGAGTTTTTACAGAGTTATACATTTGTTTTGAAACACATAAGTGGAAAGTCTAATAGGGTTGCAGATGTACTTAGCAGAAGGAAACTATTGTTGACAAAGATGCAGATTGAGGTGGTTGGGTTCAAGGAACTCAATAACTTGTATTTAGAGGATCCTATTTTTGGTGAAGCTTGGAAAGCTTGTAAAGAACCTGTTACTCTAGACAGAATGAAGTGGCTAGATTTCATCATTCAGGATGATATGCTATTCAGAGGGAGTCAGTTGTGTATTCCAAGAAGCTCTATGAGGGAGAATCTCATCAAGGAGAAGCATAGCAGAAGATTGGCTGGACATTTTGGTCGTGATAAAACCCTTGCATTGGTTAGTTATAATTATTATTGGCCACAGTTGTAGCAAGATGTCAAGAAGTTTGTACAGAGTTATAGAGTATGTTAGATGGCAAAAGGAATGAAGCAGAATATAGGGTTATATCAACCATTAGCTATACTAGAGAAGCCTTGGGAGGATATCAGTATGGACTTTGTTTTTGGATTACTGAGGACTCAGTGGGGACATGATTCAATTTTTGTGGTGGTTGACAAATTTTTGAAGATGGAACATTTCATTCCTTGCAACAAGACTAATGATGTTGTTCATATAGTAGAATTTTTTTTTAGAGAAGTAGTGAGACTACATGGTTTTCCAAAGACCATAGTTTCAGATCGAGACACCAAGTTTGTAGGCTATTTCTAGAAAACATTATGGAAGAAGCTGAAGATAGATATGAAATTTAGTTCATCACATCATCCATAGACTAATGGACAAACAAAGGTCATAAATAGGAATTTGGGAAATTTGCTAAGATGTTTGGTTGGAGATAAGCTGACAGGATGGGATTTGATTTTACCATAGGCAAAATTTTCATATAATAATTCTATCAATAGGAGTACTAGTAAATAACCATTCCAGATTGTATATGGAAATAGTCCCAGAAATGTATCTGAGTTGAGAAGGATAGAACAAGGAGAAATAAGTAGTGCTAAAGCTAAGGATTTTGCAGAACATTTGAAAAACATCCATGAGGAGGTGAGGAAGCACATTACCAAGATGAATGCACAATTTAAGGCTAAGGCAGATGAGAAAAGGAGGCATAAGGAATTTTAGGTTGGAGATGAAGTCATGGTTCATTTGTAGAAGGAGCGATTTCCAGTTGGTACATATAACAAATTGAAAATGAAGAAGTTTGGGCCATGTAAAATACTAAAGAAGCATGATTCAGGAAATGCATATGAAGTAGAGCTACCTACTGAGCTGAATATTTCACCAATGTTTAACATTTTAGATCTGACAAAGTATCATGAGGGAGGTGTTGAATATGAGATCATAACAGCACAGTGGAGTATTCTAGCAACTAGTTCAGATACCAAAGAGATTGAGGATATACTGGATAGTCATGTTGGTAGAAGCACAAGGAACAGGACATATGAAGAATATCTAGTCAAGTGGAAAGTAGACCTCTTGAAGATTCATCATGGTTGATAAAGGAGGAGGTTAACCACCTTGGTTTTCCTCTACACACCTGAGATGTGACGAGGTCACTTCTCAAATTACCCTGGGTGTCTGATGCAGGAGCATCCTAGGTGTAAGAGCAATCTTGCATCACCCAAAAATATTTTTGTTTTTGTATTCAATAAGGGCTATCTTGTGCAGAGCTGCTATTTATGGAAACTTGCTATTTTTAGTAAGTTGGTCATACGATTTCAAAATGTTCTGATTTTACATGTGGAGGTTCATCTCAGTCATATCAGCCTGCCAGTAAAGTTTCATGGCTAGATCAGGTCTAGTTTTGAAGATATTGAAGACTTTTTATATTGGCAGCAGGGTACAAAAACTTTGAACTCAATTTTGAAGGCTTTAGAGGCCCTAGATGAGGTCAAAAATTTGGGTGACAGGTGGTTGCATGAGTCAAGCTTGTAGACTGCTTCGTGGCCTTTACGAAATGGGGTTATAATAGTCAATCGGGTCAACTAGTGATGACTTATGGTCTCCGAAAGTCGGGTCACCTAAAATGGCAAAAAATAATTTTCCTTCAAAATTTATGTTTGAGTTTCAAAAGTTATTTTGAGCCGACTTTGATGTAATAAATTTAAAAATAAAATAATTCTAAGTTTGGTCAGCCCTAAGGGCTAAATTTATGGAACCTTCTCGGGAGGTGGAAAATGCCTATATAAAGAAGGCCTATAGTGTTGTCTAGGGAAGTTCTAGGTAGTAGACCTGGGTATTGATTTGAGGCTTTGTCCTACAAAATATTGTAAGGGAATGCCCATGTGGCTTTGCATATTGTAATTCTGAAAGTTTGTAATTCCACATTTGTGGAGATAATAAGATGCCAATTTTTTGTTCTTGCATATAGTTGTTGTTTCTCTATTTCTATTATGTGTTTTTGGTATTAAGGGGAGCACCCTTCACCAAGTCTATAATAACCTCTCTTTGTTTTGGGTGATTCAAATTCATTTGCATTTGGCAAGGCAATCTCAGTCGATGCCAAAACTTGCAGTTAGGGTTAAATGAAACTGGCTCAGCAGTGTATCTTTCAAACCGTCTGACCTGGCATCAAACCGTCTACTCCATCAGCTTCAGTTGGTCGATTAAATGCCAATGACAACCCTATTCCACCCATAGAGTCCTCGGAACACTCGCGACCATGCTCGACCCAAGTGACCCCAAGGTGCAGTAAGCACAATTGGGCAGTGGTCTTTTGGGGATCATATCTCAGACCTCATTAGAGGTATCAAAAAACCATCAGGTGCTACAAGATTTTGATTCTAAGGTCTACAATAACCTCTCTTAGTTTTGGGTATTCAACTTCATTTGCATTTGGCAAGACGATCTCAGTCAATGCCAAAACTTGTAGTGAGGGTTAGTTGAAAGTGACTCAGTAGCATATCTTTCAAACCATCTTACCTAGCATCGAACCATATGCTCCATCAACTCCAGTTGGCCAGGTAAATGCTAGTGACAACCACATTCTACCATGGAGTCACGGGACTGCTCGCAACCACACTTGACCCAAGTGACCCCAAGGTGCACTAAGCACGATTGGGAAATGATCTTTTGTGGCTTGTATCTCAGACCTCGTGAGAGGTATCAAAAAACCATTAGGGGCTATGGGATCATCTTTCCAAGGTCTACAATAACCTCTCTCAATTTTGGGTGATTTGATTTCATTTGCATTTGGAAAGGCGATCTCAGTTGATGCCAAAACTTGCAGTGAGGGTTAGTTGAAAGTGGCTCAGCAGCGTATCTTTCAAACCATCCGACATTGCATCAAACCATCTACTCCATCAGCTCCGATTGGCCTTGCAAATGCCAATGACAACATCATTTTTCCCATGGAGTCACTGGAATGCTCGAGACCACGCTCGATCCAAGTGACCCCAAGGTGCACTAAGCACGATTGGGCAGCGATCTTCCATGGCTCAAGTGACCCCAATATGATGAGTTATATACATAGTGAGTATATACATAGTATTGAAACAATGTAGTACTAAGTGGCTCAAGTGAGTATATATAATGGTATGAAACATAAGAACATAGGAAATCTATAGAAGTTAAACCTCAAACATAATAAGCTCCATGAACAGGGTATTCCAGAGTAAAGAAAAACAAATTTAACTTCAACAAGTTATAATTTAAATCATAATGATAATCATAGTCAAGATATAAATTCACCATTCAATTCCATAAACATGAATAATAAATATGTATATACAAAAGATGATGCAAATATAACATATAAATGAACATGTTGTATAAAGTATCAAATGTATCAAAAGTATCTCCATATACAAATATGGCACATGCCATTTCAAAATGTCTACAAAATCAATGTTTTAAGGTGTACAATGTGGCATATATGCCATCTCAAAATGTTCCAAGTGGCATCTCTAAATGACCACAAAACTAAAACTACATCCTATGCCATAGGGGGATCATCAAAAAGTAGCCTCTTTGAAGAAGTGTTGGGCTCTGATTGATCCTGCATAAAAAATGAGTTCAAACCCAAGTTAGATTGCTTACTTTATATGATTTGTACATATATATATATATATATATATATATATATATATATATATATATATATATATATATATATATATAGTTTAAATTCAAACACTAATTTAATTAAATTATAACTGAATACAAATATTTGTACCTAGTCTCTCAGTCACCTACCACGATCAGGTGTCCTAGCATAAGTCTTGGATAGTGAAGGGACCATGCCAACAATACCAACCGTGACCTATAAATATATATTTGCAATAATGAGATTAGTAGAGTGGTGCGACATAGAGTAATAAATCTACAAAATAGGATGATAGCATAATAAAATTACAAATTGATTGAACTAAAATTAAAACTTACATCTGGTGATCCCTCCTCTGGAATAGTGGGCTGGGTCAACAAAGATACAAAAGATTCTCCTGGGCCCTCCCTCACACTTGGAGTAACCTATGAGAGTAAAAAGATTGTCAATTATATATAAATGTACTTCATCATACCCTCGTTACAAAATACAAATAAAAATATGTAAAAGTCTACGTACAATCAGGCTATCACTTTGAATCAAGATGCCCATAATCCTACGCTGCCGAACTACTGTTGGGACATCATCAATAGCCACACCCTATACAATAAAGTGCAAGTAAAATATTTATTACTACACACAAGTGGCATACATATGCATGCATAATTAATCTTAAACAATTAACTACCTTTCCTTTGTCGACACCTGATGAAGGAACCCCCTCGTGGCCCCCACTGACATCAGTCGTAGCCTGCAAGAACACAATAAGATGACAATATATAAGTAAATGTATGAATTTTATTGCTCTAATTGATAGAGATTTAAGCATGTACACCAAATGATATAAAAAATAACTAATGGGTACATAATTTATAATATACCATATAGTCATCAAGGCCAAATGAAATGACCTAAAGTGTGGACTCATCCACCTATCTAACCTCCTCCTGTGTCATCGACTGAACGTAAATGGAAAAAATATATATACATAAGTGCATGCAATCATTAAAACTAAATATAAATAAATAACTTATTTTTAAATTAAATAAGTCATGTGATAAATTTATTTATAATGTTTACTCTTACCGTATCAACAGGAGTCAATGGCTCTGTGTACACCTCCTGAGCACTCTCATGAGATATAGATGCTCCATGAGGTGTTACAGCCTCTGTAGCTGTATCTCCTCTATCCTCCTCATCAATAACATACTGATATGTATTAGCATCAATAAGTGGTCTGAGGCACATACTCTTGCATATAATGCAAATATGGGGCTCACATACATGTGAACTCCGATGAGATGTCGATGTGCCAGCATCATCCACACTAGGAGGCAACACTGACCTGGTCTACATGATCAACTAATCACTCAGTAAATGAATGGCCCTAATAGTCTGTGAGGCAGTCTCTACAATGGTATCAAGATGCTGCACTCGAGGAGGGGGTGCGACATCAATGGGGGGGACAAAGGTAGTGGCCTTTTTGCGCTGGGCAAATGGCCTAGTCTGAGGAGCTCCTCTACCTACACCCATGTTGGGCCTCATACTCCAATAATCAACATGGTGACCAAGCACAAACTCAGCATACAATTTTTTTATGAAATAAAATGGGACCTCCAAATTTCTATGGGGTGGTTTATCAAAAACTATCCACCAGCAATCCCAAAAGTTTGTGCGCATTGCTTCATTTGTGTACCATTTTATTGATAATTTGGGCTTTTTGGGGTCAACTGGTATTCCAGTTTTAGGATTGAAAAAAAGGCCATCTATATCTTTCTTACTTATATTAAGGGTCACAATCCCATCATGGTCAAGCCCATCATCAAATTGGGCGTGCATATCATCACGCCAATGAAGAGCAACATTGTGTTGCTGCGTGAGTGTGTCAATATTTTCAACAATTGTATTTAGTGTGGCAAACATGGGACCTAATGTAGGTATATTTTGATGTGTTTTGGAAACCTCGTATTGTGTTCAAATTATCTTGTATCAAATCTTCTAAAGAATGAGGCTTTTGACATGGGGGATTATTTTCGGGATCGTTATTTGGTGCGGCAGGGTTATTTTCTTCATTGTTGTTAGCCATGCCTGATTAAATAAAAAACAAATCTAAATTTCAATCTAATTTCATATATTATTACAAATATAAATACAAAACCCTATTTCAACAAAAAAAATGACATTTGGCATGAAAATGAAATAAAATAATCAAAATAAACAAAAAATTTACTTACCGAATATGCTGGGGAGTCAAATTTGTTGTTGCCAAAATTAGATACCCAAAAATATATCATGTATCTGATATATCAAGCCATTTTCCCAAGCAAAACCATGAAAATAAATGAGGAAAAGGGCTCCCGGGTTTCAGATTTATGCCATAGGTATCGGGTACCTGATATCATATCAGGTACCCGATATGGTATCGGGTACCTGATTAGGCCTGTGCTTTGGTGTCAAGTTTTCCCAGGTGTACTGACACCCAGGCCTACTCAAAAGTCAACAAGCATTTTCATGCACTTTTGGACGAGTGAAAAGTGAATATTTTTCACATCGCCACTTTTTGGCCCCTCATGATCTTACACATACCCATTACTTTATAACAATTGTGGTAGATTTTAAATCTCTTGATAGAGTAGACCTAATAGTATTTTTTGTAAATCTCTTAACTGAGTGCACACTTAATTATGTTTCTAAAATCCTTTAACCAAGTAGATCCTCACATATCTTAATTTTTACTCCTAACAGGGTAAGATCATCAGAAGCTTTGTGGGTGTCATCCCCACTGTATTTTTTACCTTCTAACAAGGGTTTCTGCGATACCAAAATACTAGTTTTATGTGTATAAATTTTCATGATTGCTTATTTGATTAGATTAGAAGTATTTACATTTCAGTTATATTAATAAATGTATGGAGACAGTAAATACTACAGTCGGTTAATGAATTAATTTTTTACAAGGATTAAGATAAAAAAATTTAGGGTTACTGATTCACCCCTCCCCTCTAAGTAACTCACCTTTCCATAATCCCAAAAATTGGTATCAAAGCTAGTTAACTTGTTGACGAAGTTTAATCACTGAAGAGAAAAGATCTTACAAATGGAAAGGTATAAGCTTGATAAGACTATTGAAAATCAAAGATTGGAGAGGCAGATTCTCATGGAACAGCTTAAGGAAGCCAGAGAAAAACTGAGAGTCATTGATCAAAAGGAAGGAATTAGCATTTGTGCACAATGAGACTAATTATCAGGAAGAAGAGATAGAAGATTTATCTAAAGGATCTGGAAGCATATCTAATGCCTCTGAAGGAACTATAATAGATCTATCTAAAAAGAATCAACACCTTACTAATCAAGTGAAAGAATTGCAAATTGGACAAGAGGCTCATATGGTATGAATGATTGCTTTCATGAACAATGCAAGATAGGGTGAACAAGAAACAAATTTGGCTATTAAAGATATGAGACAAATGATTAAAAATTTAGAAGGAAAGGAATTTGAAATACTGAGACTTACCAAGCATCACTTTGAAATATCCAATCAGATGGTTGTCATGAGTTAGGAAATCAACTGAGTAAACAATGAACTTGCTAGTAAATTAGAAGACGTTGGTGAATTAAGGGAAGAAAATGAAAGAATGAAGAATGAAGTAAAGATGAAAGAACAACAGAATGAGACGATAAAGAAAAGTGAAGAAAGTACTAAAAGGATGGATGATTTCCTAAACAATCAAATAAGACTAGATAGTACTACTAGTTTAGGTTATACCGAGCAAGGAGAGTCATCAAAAAAAGTTGAACAAAAGAATGCATATGAAAATCCAAGGCCAAAGAAGCTCTCATTCTATCACTATGGAAAACTAGGTCACACCAAATGTCAACAAAAGTAAAGAAAAAGGTATTCTTAAATCTACTCCTAAATTTGATGGTTATTGTTATAATTGTAACAAGTATGAACATAAAGCACATGAGTGTAGATCAAATCTGAATAAGTCACCTTAGAGACACTACATGGAAAATCATTGTCGTACTTGTAACATGCATGGACATATATCACAGGAGTATAGGACAAAGATAAAAGAAGTCTAGAAACTGAAAAGATAGAACAAAACATATCAATCAAGAAGACAAGGTAATGCTTACACTTGGGTTAATTTTATAGCATGTGGTAGACATGTTCATATTGCAGTAAATTGTATGAGATTGCATTAGAGAGAAAAATCTAGAAACTTGACAAATTCTGTGTTAGATAACTGAGAGGGGGGTGAATCAGTTAAATCCAGTTATCCTATAGTCCCAAACTCCCAGATGTATATAATCAAACTCTTCAAACAAATAATCAACTCGGTAAGCTATCAACAATAATTTGTGTTCATTTACCAAATACCATTAAATTGAATACTGGGTTTACCAATTAACCCAAAATATGAAATGTGTAAAGTAAACTATCAATCCAATCACATCAAATAACACATAACACAAGGATTTTAACGTGGAAACCCTGCTAAGGGAAAAACCACCTAGGACTGGTAACCCAAAATATTTCACTCTTCTGAAGTGAGCTTGGTTAGGATCCAACCTTGTTAAAGGTTACAATGCACACTGTAAGGTGTGACCTAGGTAGAGGATTTATCACCAAAACTTAACTCTTGACAAACATTCACTATGGGGTTAAAAAGAAAACCATCAACATTCATGGAATGTCATATTGAAATACAAATAAGACTGTTAAGTCCACTCAGTTAAGAGATTTTTCTATAGCAATGGTTAAACAAATATAGTATTGATAAAATTCAAATACAACTTATATTATAGATTTTCAAATCTATGCTAAGCTCAAAATACCACCTTTGATCAATAATCACTTCAATCCTTCATATCCTTCATCATATTCAGCTTAGTCTATCAATACCCTAATGCTCGGTTATGCCTGCAGTTCTTCTCGGTTCTGTCTGTAACTAGTTTGATCAGTGATGCATGAAAACTTCCTTTCACACAATTTCTCCTATAGATTCAATTCTCTCTTTGACTTAATAATGAATCTCATGTCTCTTTAAATATACATCATAAACCATTTTCATCTCATCCTTTAGATTTTGCCTCTTAATCTCCATCATCCATTTTATCTCTTCAAGCTTCCTCGGTAGATGTGTCAATAACATGTTTCAATCTCTTCCATTGGATCAATATTGAATTGTGTCAGTTGTTAGATCCTCATAACAACCTTATCTTTTACCTCAGAATCATACACAATTTTTCATCTCATCAATTTAGTCAGATGTTATAAAATTTAATTATTTCTCTTACTTGGTCAATACAGAATGTGTCAATGAATACTAACTCAGTTATTATTGTTACTTGATATACACTGCATTGGCTTGGTGTATATAGAAATATTCAATTAACGACCACATTAACTTGTCTAGTTCTGATCTTCAATACATAACAAATTCATGATATAATAAAGTTACCAAAATGATGCCATAGACTTATCAATAAGTTTCCCAATGTATACCTTAGCCATATCTCCATATCCATCTCTTCTTCATGTAGATATCTTGTTTGTAACCAACATGATAAGTATAGTCAAAACTAGTTGACATCAATGACAACATATTGACTAATTTAATTTCCTTACATATCACTTTAATAGCTCAGTGATCTTTAATCATTGTCTTTCACTTGTCCATTCAGTTCAACAAATTATTCAATCAGCTGTAGATTATCAATATCTCCCTTTGGCATTGATGGAAACACAATATGAAATATACCATAGAATACCAAACATATGTACTACAACTCTATCAGTAAATATTGTAGCTCGGTAAGATCTCCCTAGCTTGATCATTTAATATGTTTAACCACTTACATAACATTTCAATATTTCAGGCAGACTCTCCCTGTAGATTTGATCTTCTTCTTCTTTTCTGATACTTCTCTGATTCTCTCTCCCACTAGATAAATATGAGACTTTCTCTCCCTTCTTTGTGTTCTCTCTAAATTATATTTTATAGAATCTTTCTCTCCCTTTTAAAATAATGCCAAAAATAATAAACAACTCTCCAATAGCCAAAAATATCTTTGTTATTTGGTACAGATCAAGTACCTTAATGGACAAATATATAATGTTTTGGTTCTAGCTTTCACAACCTTAGGAAACCTAAAGTGTGAACAATATGCATCAACATCATTTTATTTTTTGATAAAGTATAGGTTGATGCAACCTCCTAATCACTTTAGTGACCAATAGATAGGGGATGGACCCCTAGTCTAGTCCTCAAGTACTCAAATGTATCCTTTGGTAAGGGTTTAATAAATATGTCTACAAGTTGTTCTTTAGATTTGACAAACTCTAGTTTCACTTTCTCTTCTTGTACTTGTTCCGTCAAATAGTGATACTTTACATATATATGATTTGCCTTTGAATGCATCACTGAATTCTTGGAAATGTTTATAGAACTTGTGTTGTCACAATATATAATCACTGGACCAGTGACCACCTCATTCATGTCTTTCAATAGTTTTTTAATCCATGCAATATTTGAACAATTAGCAACAAAAACAACATATTCTGCTTCAACAGTAGACTGATAAATACATGCATGTTTCTTACTAATCCAAGTAACTAACCTTTCTCCCAAAAAGAATACTTGACTTGTTGTGCTCTTCCGGTCATCAATATTTCCAGCCCAATTTGCGTCGATGTAAACTTGTAGTTCAAAATTGTCTTCTTTCATGTACCAAAAACCATAATTTTCATTGTTCTTCAAGTATCTCATAATCCTCTTAACTACAGTCATATGTGATTCCTTAGGATTAGTAGAAAATCTTGCTACAATCTCAATAACATGTGCAATATCCGGTCTACTATGCACAACATACATCAATTTTCCAATCATTGATCTATATAATGTATGATTTACGTCAGTTGACTAATCATCCTTTGTCAATTTGCATCCTGTGACCATCGATGTTCCTACCAGTTTTGAATCTTCCATTCCAAAAAATTTCAACACTTCTTTGATGTACTTTGATTGTGTTATGAATATCTCTTCCCTTTGTTGTAGAATTTGCAAACCTAGAAATCATTTAATCTCTCCAAACATTGATATCTCAAATTCCTTCCTCATTTCATTAGCAAAAGATTTTTAAATATTGTCATGTCCTCCAAATATAATATCATCAACAAAGATTTCAGCAATAAGCATATTATCATCAGTTTCTCCTTTCAAATACAAATTTTTATTGTCACTTGTTCTCACAAATCCAATACTAATAAGATAAGCATGCAATCTTTCATACCATTCTCTCAATGCTTTTTTCAATCCATACAATGCTTTGTACAGTTTACATACTATTTTCTTCTAATTTGGATCAACAAATCCTTCAGGTTGTTCAATATATATCCTCTTCCTCAAGTATCCCATTCAAAAATGCAGATTTAACATCCATTTGATATACTTTAAATCCTTTGTGTGCAGCACATGAAAGTAGTATTCTAACTCCTTAAAGTCTAGAAACTGGTGCAAAAGTTTCACCATAATCAATACCTTCTTCTTGTGCATATCCTTTACAAACAAGTCTTGCTTTGTTCCTAGTGACTTCACCATTCTCATTCAACTTGTTTCTGAATATCCATTTGGTTCCAATTACATTTTTATCACTCAATCTCATTACCAATCTCCATGTTTTGTTTTTCTCTATCATCTCAATTTCTTCATTCATGGCTTTAATCTATTCCTCATTCTCAAGTGCATCTCTAACATTTTTAGGTTCAAATTCACAAACTAAACATGTGTTATGTCTCAACTTACTTCATTTCATCATGCCATCTTGTTCATCTCCAATGATTTTGTTTTGTGGATGGTGTCTTCTCACAAATTTAACTAATACTTTCTCTCTTCTTTGTTCATCAGTCGATCCATGTTCAATTTCTTTCTCAGTAGCAATTTCTTGATTCTTAGTTTCTATAGGTTGATGCTCGGTGTCTTTATCCTATTGCTCAGTAGCTTTTGCCTATCGCTCAGGTAGAGGGTCAGGTAACTCAATGAATTTATATCTACCGTAGTCATCTGGTTCTTTCTTTCTTTCTTCATCATTTTTCTCAGCAAACTCATCAACTTTCACATTAGCACTTTCAATCATTTTGTTAGAAATATTATTCAAACATTTGTAATCTTTTCTCTTAGTATAATATCCCAAAAATATTCCTTCATCACCTTAGAATCAAATTTCCCATTTCTATGATCTTTCAAAATATAACATCTACTTCCAAAAATTTTGAAATAACTTACATTACCTATGTGTATCCAAACCATAACTCATAAGGTGTCTTGTTTGAATCTTTCTTTAGTTGTACTCAGTTCAATGTGTATATAGTAGTGCTAACAACTTCTCTCTAGTACATTTTTGCAACATCTTTCTCAATCATTAGTGTTCTAGTACAATCAACTATAGATCTATTCCTCCTTTCAGCAATACCATTCTACTGTGGTGTTCTCGGTGCAGAAACATGTCTTTTAATTCCATGCTCATAACAAAAGTTAGTGAATTCATTAGAAATAAAATCACCTCCTCTATCAGATCTTAAGCATTTTAACTATTTTCCACTTTCCTTTTCCACTTTAGCTTTATACCATTTAAACATTTTGAAAGCTTCAGATTTCTCTTTCAAAAATATAAAGTTGTCATCATCCTAGAATAGTCATCAGCAAATAGAATAAAATATATGTCACCATAATAAATCTGAGCTCTCATAGGATCACATAAGTCAGTATGAACCAACTCCAAAATAGCTTTAGATGAGTAAGTCTTGCTCTTGAAACTAGATTTTGACATTTTTACCATTTGACAGTATTTTCACATGACATGGTCAGGTTTAGATAAGCTTGGTAAACCTCTAACTTTTCTTTTCTTATTGATCTTAACCATGTTGTTAGAATTCACATGACATAACCTTTTATCCTGCAACCACACATCTTTAGTTCTAGCCATCAAACAAGAAGTTTCAACATTGTTAAGATAGAATAGATTACCTTTAGACTATTCACCAGTACCAACTAGCTTTCTTGTTTCACCATAGATCTCCACCTTCCTATTCTCAAATAAAACTTGGTGACCTGAGTTATTCAACTTTTCTACACTCAACAAGTTATAGTTAATTCCCTTCATCCAATATGCATTTTTACATTTAATCTTATTGTTCCTTTTACTTGACAAGGTGTATCATTACCCATTTTAACAGATCCTCCATTATAGTGTTCAAGGAATTCAAATTTATCCTCATCACCAGTCATATGATGTGTACAACCACTATTAATAATCCATGTATCATTCTTGCTAGCTTTAGAAATAAGTGTTGTTTCTACATACCTTTCTTCTTCTTCTGAATCTTCTTTCAAAGCTATGAATACCACTTCAACATCTTCATTTGTGTCGGTGTCAGTGTCATTATCATCATCTCCAACAAGGTAATATGCCTTCTTACCTTTGTCTTTCTAGTCTTGTTTGTTTCTTCTGTCATAGTTTTGGTTGCCTCTGTGATCTCAGTTATCTCTTCTGTCAAATTATCTTTCACTAGATCAGTCATTGTCTTTGTTTTTTTCATCATCTTTCTTGTTAGGACACCTAGCTGCAATATGACCAATTTCTTTACAGTTAAAACATGCTAGAGGTAATTTCCCTTTATACCTTCCTTTACCTTTCTACAACCTTCTAGCCATAAGTGCTTCAAGTTCATCAAGTCCATCTTCATCAATATCACTATCACTCTTATTTCTTATCATATGTTTACTGCTAGAGTTACCAATCTTCAAAGATGACATAAATGTAGACTCAACACTTGATACAATACTATTATCGTAGTTATTCAGCTCAAAAGTAGTCAATTTACCGATTAGATTATCAAGTGTAAGAACATTACCCAGTGCAGATCTCATTTCATGAACTGCAGATATTCTAATAGTATAAATTGGCAGCAAAGTTCTAAGAATTTTACCACAATCATATCTTCATCAATAACACCTCCTGCTCCTCGAATAGCATTGACAACCTCCTTGATTCAGTTATTGTATTGTGAAATGTTCTCTCTTTCTTTCATCTTCATATCATAAAATCTACCTCTAAGACTTTCAGCTCTTTCCCTCAGTAAATTTGCATCTCCTCCATGAACTAGTGCAATTTTGTCCCACATTTCTTTTGTTGAAGTACATTCTTTGACATCTCAAATTTTACATCAGATAGGGCAGCATCAATCTCTATCATTGTCATGTTGTGTTCATGTCTATCTCTTAGCTGATAAATAGTCAAAGGTCCAATAGACAGTTGTATGTAAGCATTTTCTAGCTGAAATATTGTAGATTCTCCAATTTCAGATATTTGCAACCTCATTCTTCTTTTCCATGTCGAGAAGTTATCTTTTTTCATCTTTGCCACCTCTCTCTTATACATCTTGTGATCTTTAGCTCAAGTCCTTCAAACTTCCTTTTCAAGCATAGAAGTTATGATACTAATTGTTACATAAGTGAGAGGGGGGCGAATCAGTTAAATTTAGTTATCCTATAGTCCCAAACTCCCAAATGTATATAATCAAACTTTTCAAACAAATAATCAACTTGATAAGCCATCAACAATAATCTTTCTATTAATTTATCGAATAGCAGTAAATTCAATACTGTGTTTATTGATTAACCCAAAATATGAAATGTGTAAAGTAAACTATCAATCCAATCACATCAAATAACACATAACACAAGGTTTTAACATGGAAACCCTTCTAAGGGAAAAACCATTTGGGACCGGTAACCTAAAATATTTCACTCTTATGAAGTGAGCTTGGTAAGGAGCCAACCCTATTAAAGGTTACAATGCACACTGTAAAGTGTGACCTAGTTAGAGGATTTATCACTAACAGTTAACTCTTGACCAACATTCACTATGGGGTCAAAAAGAAAACCATCAACATTCATGGAATGTCATATTGAAATACAAATAAGACTATTAAGTCCACTCGGTTAAGAGATTTTGCTGTAACAATGGTTAAACTAATACAGCAATGATCTGATTCAAATAAAATTTATATTGCATATTTTCATATCTATGCTATGCTCAAAATACCTCCTCTGATCAATAATCACTTCAATCCTTCATATCCTTCATCATATCTAGCTCGTTCAATCAATACCTTGATGCTAAGTTAAGCCTGCAATTGTGCTTGGTTCTATCTGTAACCAATTTGATCAGTGGTGTATGAAAACTTCATTTCACATGATTTATCCTATAGATTAAATTCTCTCCTTGACTAAATAAAGAATCTCATGTCTCTTTAAATAGACGTCATAAAATATTTTCATCTCATCCTTTAGATTTTTCCTATAAACCTCCATCGTCTATTTTGCCTCTTTAAGCTTCCTCAATAGATGTGTCAATAACATGTTTCAATCTCTTCCATTTGATCAATCTTGAATTGTGTTAGTCATTAGATCCTCATAACAAATGTTATCTTTTACCTCGGAATCATATGCAATTTTCCAACTCATCAATTCAATCGGCTATTATAACATTTAATTATTTCTCTTACTTAGTCAATATAGAATGTGTTAGCGAATACTAGCTCGGTTATTACTGTTACTCAGTATATACTACATTGGATCGATGTATACAAAAATCTTCAATTACCAACCACATTAACTTGTTCAGTGTTGATCTTCAATACATAACAAATTCATGTAATACAATAAAGTCACCAAAATGATTCCATAGACTTATCAATAAGTTACCTAATGTATACCTTAGCCATATCTCTATATCCATCTCTTCTTCATGTGGATATCTCTCTCCTTTGTTATTTTTCTTCTTCTAATGTTTGTAACCAACATGATAAGTATAGTCAAAACTAGTTGACATCAATGACAACATATTGACTGATTTAATTTCCTTACATATCATTTTAATACCTTGGTGATCTCTAATCATTGTCTTTCACTTATCCATTCAGTTCAAAAAGTTATTCAATCCGTTGTAGATGATCATTCTGGAATGGCATGCTTGCACTGTCACAAGGTCGGTCATTTAAGTAAATACTGCAGAGATCGAGCACCAGAACTGAATATTAATGCAAAGGAGAATACCATTGAAGGAATCATGAGGATAATGAACCAAATGTGGAGAAGAGCAATAGATGACAATTTAGGAACAAGTACATTAGTCGGTGACACCTCATCCTTTGGGTTAGGTGATTTCATCACCTCCACCTAAGAAAATTAAGTATAGGAACTAAAGTTTGATTAGTTATATCTTACAACACTTCCTTATATCTATTGCATGAAGACAAAATCAGGATGAAATAAGATGCACTAGGTTGTTATATGTTTTGAACATAAAATGTGTATTGTTAGTAAAAGCATGACCCAAGTGAAAGTTTGTTAGTTGGTGAAAGTGTTAAGGTGAACTGAGTTGAAGAGTAAGCCGAGCAATGTTAGTGTTAACCGAGCTAAAGTTTCAAAAGAGATAACCGAATGTTTATTGTTAACCAAGTTGTGGTTAGTGAATCATTTAATGTAAAAATTTGAGCGGGAAAGGATTTTTTAGGTATAAATACGTGTCGAGACAACTTATTTCTTCACACAGCAAACCAGAGTGAAACCAGAGAGAATCGAGAAAGATTTGAGAAAAGAATTTCCAAGATCTTCACAATGATTTGAGATCACAAACATGTTGAAACTGATGCAAGTAATTCTAGAGAAAACCAAACCATTTACATACATTTTTCATGAAGCCCTAATTTGTTGAAATGATGGCATCGTCATCTAAGACCACACAATCCAAGACCGATAGTGAGAATAAGGTTACATTGATCAAGTCTGAAACCTATGAAGAACCAAAATATAGGCTACACCCTAAGGTTGCATCATAAGTTGATGAGAAAGGTTCATTTTTTAGTATACCATCTAGGGTTTTATTGGTTCAAGACATCTGGGCATACATTCAATGCAAGATCAGTGAAATGGGAGACTTTGAGCTAGAATCCACATACCAAGACTTATGCCAGGATGAAAATTTGAAGGATAAACATACACACCTAGATATCAAAGGTTTAACTAATGCCATTCACTTTTGAAAGGAGTTCAAGACTGAGTGGATTAGGGTAGTACTCAAGTGAGTACACAAGGGGAAAATGTGGTTAGATGAACTAGTTAAAATCACAAAGGATATTATTTACATGGTCATCAATTATCCAACAAGTGACAAAGCAAAATCCATAAGGTACCCACTGAGAACTAAGATTGAGAAGTTAACAGGACTTGAGTTGGATGGTAGAGGTATGTGGATCAATATAATCCATGACCCCAAGACTAGATTTGGAGCTTATGTGATTGCCTACAAGATATTCCAATCTAGCAGACCCAAAATTGTTCCTTGTGGAGCTGTTGACCAAGCATACAAGGTTGTAAAGAAGGGTTTGTAGTTGGACCTTGTTGATTTGATTTTGAAGCAACTAGAGGAAAACATGAGGACTATCTGTGTTGTTAAGACCAATACATGTAAGTTTGGATCACTCTTGTTATGTATCTTTTTCTCTCCGCAAAATTTATTTCGCTTAGTCCGTAATGTACAATGGGATTTTAACAAACCGTTCATCATACAAATCGGTAAATTCATAAATATTTTTGACCATAACTTTGAAGCAGTAATGGATTATTACTTTAGTAAATTCAAAGAAATAATGCACAAGAGAAGAAGGATACCTGCACAGTTAGTGTAACAACACAAAGATGACATATGTTTTCTAGTGGACACTGACTCCACTCTTATCAAAGTAGTTAAACCGAGGACTACATGGTTTCCACATATGGATTAAAAACTTGATATTGACTGAGCCTCTAGGTCAATAAAGTCACTACTTGCAAAGCCCAAAGATAGGAAGGAAACTAGGTTTGGAACCTATGAAGAAGCTAAGTTAAGAATCAAAATGGATTTAGTTGGAGTAAAAGTAGGCAAAAAATCAAAGAGAATGATAAATACTCTAGCTAAAAAAATTGGTGATGATGAAGAAGAAGCGAAGAAGCCGGTTGAAGAAGAAACTGAGGAACAACTACTAATTGGTAATAGTGAACATGAAGAAGAGACCTAATCAGATAAATAAATTCAAGAAACATCGGTGAAGGAAAAAGGAAAGAGAAACTAGGTTGGGACTTCCACACAAGTGAGGACAAGATCCTCTATAGGTATTTCCCCACCTTTAAAAAGTGGAATTTTAAAAATCACAAGGCCAACACCGACAAAGACCTACCAAAATAAAAAGAGAGGTACTCAAGCCTCCACCAAGCCACCTAAGAAGGGGAGAAAGATGATAGGAGGTAAAGATGATATTTCTTCCGATGAAAAAGATAATAGTCAATTTAAAGTAGTTGTAAATAAAGCTCAATCAATTGATGAAATAGCAAAGAACATAAAGGAAATGGGTAGACTAGGTCACCCTAAAATGAATCAGTATGTACATATGTCAACCAAGGATTAGAAAAAACTAGATGAAGTAATCATCAGTATGATGATTAAATTTAGAAGGTTTCCAGTTGAATTTTTAAGTTATATTCCCAAAGAGCTATATGAGAAGGTATAAACAAGATGGACTTATGTCTTTCATACTAAAAATAAGATGATAGAATACTCACTAATTTTGGCAATGCCCAATCTATTTGTTACAAAAATTGAAGACATGATAAAAAAATATGCCAATAGTTTTTTGATGAAAGGAAGAGCATTGAATATACTACAAGGAACACTTGAAGAGGTTGATGAAGACAGTAAATATTTATGGACAAAAATTTTGAATTCAAAGGTTGAAGCAGAACAAATTACACTTGTAGTTATCCCCGAGTAAGGTGTCAAAGGAAAATGTGAAGGTGTACACTCAGATGATGTTGATCTTACTACATAGAGACCAACTGAAGAGCCTATATATATATATCTGACATAGAGCAGCCAAAAGATGAGACTTATGCAGAATATTTCTATCATGTTGGCTATACTCAGGAAGAGAAAGAGGATACTCCTAAGCACTTAGTCATAATAGGGAATGATGAAGTGATAATTGAATGCATCACTAAAGGAGATACTGATGATGAGGAAAAAGAAGATGAAGATGTCACTATTACTATTGCCCAGAATGTGGAGGAAGATAAAACTAATGAGGTAGCTATAGTATTAATACCGAGTAATTTACCTATTTTTGTGCAAGCCATAGACATTGCTACTCAAGAGAAACCTGAGGAGAACACACCTAATGAGAAAAAAATTGACACTACCGAAGGGAAGAGTGAAGAAGAAAATAAGCATACCAATGAGCCTGAGACAAAAGAGACATAAAATAAAGGAGAAGGAACCAAAAAAAAATATAGATGATTCTACAATAGGTACAAGGCTAAAAGCCCAAGGACCTTAGATCGAGGGAACAATAAAAGGGAAAGATGAGGAGGAAAGTGTCTCCACCAAGAAAACAAAGACAAATCCAAAGTTGAAAGCTTTAGTACCATATGGTAAATCCCCCACAACAAGTACACAAGAGAAGAAAAAGAAGAAGAAACATGGTAAAGGTTCGGTCACCTTAGATGAAGTCATTTAAATACCTTCATGTGACCTGAGAACCTTAGACCTTGAAGCGCTAAGGAGATATGGATAATTTTGCACAAGGAAAGCAACTCAAGAGAAGATGAGACAAGAGAGTAATCATAAATAGGTGTTAGAAGATGTGTGAGATATATTAATGCAAGTTGTACCTGATGTTAATGTTGATGAGACAACTCCCGTCATTGACCAGCTTACAACGCTTACCAGACATATCAACTCTCCAAATTTTGATGCAAAAAAGATAATTTAAGAGAGCCGAATCCAAGATTCAATTCAAGATTGCAGAGAAAATCAGCCAAGCAGTAGCAATAAATAAGGTAAAATTATGTGAAACCCTAAATGAGATTGAAACTATCATTCATCAGATAATCACCACTTTGAAAAATCTTTGCACTACCGAGTCCTTCACTACAGAGACAATAAAAAATCTCAAGCAATTAGATGATGATCTGTAAAAGAGTGCATTAATATTTCTCACAGACTCCAATACATTTAAAGAAAATTATACTAAGGTCAAGCATATACATGAGTTAAGGAATGAACTAAGAAGAGAAGTAGAAATAATACATGATCAAACAACAGAGCTTCAAGAAGAGTTGTTACCACACATTGAGGTGATGTTAAGGCATGTAAAGAAAGCTAAAGATCTAGTAGCTACTCCCAAGATATCTTTAGTAGATCATATATTTGATATGCATGGACAAGTTGGTCTGGAGTAGATTAGCTTAGATAATTTGAGAGAGGAATGGGAACACCTCTTCACCATCTTGAAGAAAAACCATCAAATTTTTTTTGATAAGATGTAAGTATATACAAGTTTTGGCATTATTCCAAAAAAGGGGGAAAAGATATGTATAAATAGTATGTATACTTATCAAGGCACATACAAAGGGGGTGTTTACATTTTGAGTATACAGTTTTGAAGTTTTTGAAATGTTTTCTTAAAGGAATACATATGTGTTTTTGCACTAATGCCAAAGGGGGAGAATGTTAGTTATATGTTGTTATTAGTGTCACACATATTATCGGTAAAGGAAGCAAATAGGCTAGTTGGTCAACACACCAAGAATAGATATTGAGCAGAGCATAAGGAAGAATATCATATTAACTAAACATAATCTTGACCAAGCACTCATACTAAGCCAAATGATTACAAGCATCGAGTAGAGTTTTAACTGATAATTCATATATATTGAGCATTAGTAAATTACTGAGTGATGAATACAGTGTATATCAAGTAAACAAGGAAATGACATAGAATTTTGTAATGGCACAGACTACAAGGTAAACAGTTTACACTAATCTAGAAAATGGTTTACCAAGATTGATGTGAAGATTAAATACGGATGTAATTATTTAATGATTCATGATCCTTATGTAATGATGTTTAGTTTATTCATTTAGATCGTAGATCTTAGGTTTTCTAGATGATGACATAGCCCTAATTAGGTCAAAATAGTTTTTTATAAAAATTGTAAAGATGTCATTTTGACAAGTACCACACATGAAGTAGACGCACATACAGACATCTGAAGAACGGACAGGGTTGTGAAGTTGAAGCATTGATGGGACATTCAAGGACTGAATGAGTATTAAATCAGAAGGCTAAAGAGAAAAATTCATACAAGAGATCTATCATAGCAAGGTGATAACAACTAAGTACTTATCAAATCTAAAATTAGGCAAAGTTAGTTGCTATATACAGATCAATTTCACTATTACTTTCTAACAATTGTGGCAGAACTTAAATCTCTTAACAGAGTAAACCTAACAGTCCTTTATGTAAATCTCTTAACTGAGTGCACACTTAATTATGTTGCTAAAATCATTTAACTAGGTAGATCCTCATAGATCTTAATTGTTACTCTTAACAGGGTAAGATCATCAAAAGTGATGAAACATTGTAGCCTTAACAGACAACTCTATTACTACAGTTAGTGGGGCCCTTCTAACAAGGGTTTCTACGATACCAAAATACTAGAGTTATGTGTATGAATTTTCATGGTTCCTTATTTGATTAGATTAGAAGTATTTACATTTTAGTTATATTAATGAATGTATGGAGACAGTAAATACTATATTCTGTTAATGAATTACTTTGTTACAAGGATTAAGATAAAAGTTTTTAGGGTTACTATTCACCCTCCCCCCCCCCCCCTCAGTAACTCACCTTTCCATAATCGCAATAGATAATGTACTAAAAATAATGATGATGAATGCAACCAAAATGTTAATGTGAAGTGCACTTTAATGATTAATAAAAAGTAATTTATAATGAGAATAATGACTAATGATAATCATACTAATTAATGATTAATGACTAATGATAATGAGAATGTATAATGATTAATGATAATGATATTTAATAATAGAGATTAATTACTAATAATTAATGATTAATGAAAATGCAATGAATGCAATCTAAAAGAAAATGATTAATGACATGCACTTATTTTTGTTAATGTCCAATGTAGTCATTCTTAAAGGAGAATATTTGATTTGTTTTGAAGCCTTGAAAATCCCCATAAGGTTATGAATGCAAAACCTAAATCTAACATGAATGCAACTTACATGAAAATTCAAAGGGGTTGGTATCATCTTTCGTTGAGTCTTTTAATTATGCGTTTATCATCACTAAGATTTTTGAAAATTTGAAAGTGAGTACAACCACCACTAGTATAATTAAACCAAGATGATATGAATAACGCTTTCATCAGTTTTGATGTTGCAAGTTGTATAAGCATCAAGGTAGAAATAACCAAGATGACCTAAGTATCATTTATATAAAAAGAAAAGAATTAATCATTGTCATATGTAAATTCAGAATGTGCTCGATGATACTTTGATGATCATATCCTAAGACAAACTACACACGATTATGAACTAACTCACAAGTAGAAAAAAAAAAAATCATTCTCCATCATCACTTATGTAGTCTAGAGACATCCCTCAGTTTCTATAAAGACATGATTGTAAAAATCAAGAAACCAACACTTGAACATATTTTCTATTGTAATCTGATCCATTGAGTGAAAAAATCATGCATTCATTGTTTTGATTTTTTAATGTCAAGTTGATGTCACATTTTAATGTTTGGATGCCCTTGATCTTGCATGCTATGGATGTTTGGATGCTTTTGATGTTCATGTTAGGAGTGGGTGAATCAATGTTACAATGCTTTATTGAATTCTTAAACTTATTTATCTTCTTCAAACAACATATAAAGATATAGCATAAGATAAATAGCCATGCAACATAAAAAAAAACATAGGAGAACTCATAACACCATATTTGTTTTTGAGGAAACCCTGTTAAGGAAAAAACCCAGGAGGGGATGCTACACAAAAATGTCTTTACTATAAGTATACTAACCCTGTTAAGAATTCTGACCCAGTTAGGAGTTGAGTATTACAATAGGCAGGTCCTGGTTAAAGGACATACCATGTTATGAGTCTTTGCAATGTGATTCCAATTAATGAATCCACCTTTCTAAGAGTCTAGCCCCGTTAGAGGCAATCAAACTCTGTTAGGGGTGTACAATAGGTGCAAAAAAACTTACAGTCAATCTTTTATCCTGAATACAAAGATTTAACAAAGTATTCCTTGAATAAATCATCTTGTTATTTTTTCTCTTGATCTTTTCTCTATCTCTTAGATTCCTTCATAGTTCACACCCATCTATTTTCCTATTCTCATCATTGCACACTTTTACAAAAAAAATTGTATACTTATACCTTGTTAGAGGTATATTACAAAATCTAGTCAACATTACTCTAGCTAAACATCATATTATTTAATGCGCAATTGCATGCTTCATTAATATTCTTAGTTGGCCTTAGATCCAAGAATGCATCCAGAATTTAAATTCGGTCATAGTAATCACTAACAAGTTATACTTTGTCTACTATCATCGCATCTAATCAACTGATCATATCTCTTCGATGCCTCAAGATTAACACATGCGACCTTACACATGTATTCACTTGGGTCCTGCAATCATGTAACCAAGAAAGCATGTTTTAATGAAGCTCCTGGGAATTTTTCTATGCTATTCTGTCAGACTCGGTTAGAGGAACAATCTGTGAACTTGGGCATTTTTCCTTCACCAACTGCATACTAACATATTCATGATATCCAATATGTGCGATCATAAATCTGATAAGTGTTTCCATAAATGAAAACATTCCATATGTGCATGTTCCTACATGTGCATATGTGTGCATGTGCTGACCACTTTCTAACAATCTTCCCATTTTTCATTGATGGAAACACTAAATGAAAAAATGACTAAGTGCAACATCCAGACAAAAATGTAGAAGGAAATATTGACATGAATGCAACAGATAAAAGTTTGACACATAGCCTTCAGAAAAAACCTTTCTTTTATTTATATTTTCATTTTACATTACTTTTTTTCTCTACCTCTCCCCCTTTGACATCAATGGCAAAGGGTGTCAAAAATGTCTAAAATAGTTGCCAAAAAAAATAAATTGAAGTTGTTTAAGATCACAATTCAATTGCTTGTAGCACATCCATGTAGTTGGATTTCAAAATATGCATATATGCATCCCAAGCTACCTTAATTGCTTCTACAACTTGGATTAGCCCATTTAGAACAAATGAGACTTTGTCTGCCTCGTCTACATCCTTAGGTATTATTTCCTGGAATATTTTCAAACCTAGCTGAAGATCTTCATAAGTATTCTCCAAGACACTGAGCTTTGGAGTTAAAAAGATTCTTAGCTCTAAAAATCTCTTCTAAATTTTATCCTTTTCTAATTGGAGAGTGTGGATTTTGTCCAGTATCCTTTGTCTCCTTATTTCTATCCAATATTTTCTTATTTTCAAAATCCTCAGAGAGTTTTATCAAAACTTCTTCATCTTGAGCTATAATATCTGATATATTCTTTACATGCTTGTGTGAAGTCATGAAAAGTCTAAATAGTTCATGTCCATCCTTAAGACAATATTTTATTGTCTTTCTAGTGGAAGTCAATGTATTAAGATCATCTTTGATCTCATCTAGAGTTTCTTTCATCCTTAATCTTTTGAAATCTTTTGTTACTTTTATTCTGGCTGCATCTTCTAAAGTATCAAAATTTTGTTCTATTTTACTTAGAACATTATATATACTACCTATAGGATCATCATTATGTACAGGAGGTGTAGTTAAAATTTTACTTAATACCTATGTTTCCCGGAGGATTTTTTTAGGTCTTGTTAGATTTCATCTCTGATTTTTCTTTTTCTTTGCAAAAAGAAAGTATTGACCATTGCATTAGGTCTGTAACATCCATGTCCTCCAAATTGGTTGGAAGTGATTGAGAGCCACTCACCAACAAATTAGGTGTATAAAAATGAGTGATAGATAATCCTTTTGGTTGTTCATCTTTCTTTTCTGTTTCCTTTTCCTTTTCCTGTTCCTCTTCTTCCTCTATTTCCTTTTCATTTTCATGTTCCTTTACCTTTTCTATTTTTTTTCTTCCTCTTTTTATTTTGATACATGAGATTTTTTAGGTGTCTTCTCTTCTTGCTGCACTTTCTCAGCTGATTCTAATTGAGCGATCTTTGGTAGCTCAATATCTTCTACTATCTTGTCAATGTTGGTTAAGGTTTCTCTCATTTGAAATGGATCATATGTATCTAGTTGTGTATCAAGTAAAATCCCAACTTTATATATGAAAAAATCAGGTAGGGTTGTGTCAACTACTTCTATTTATTTTGGATCTTCAACGTTTTCTATAGTTTTAGGCTTTGTAGAGATTATTAGTGGGGTTGAGGTCCTTGTAGATTTACCAAGATCAGGTCACTCTTCCAAGAGTATATTTCCAACCTTATCATTTTTTTCCCATTCAACTTCTTTATATTTCTATGTCATAAACTTGATAATTCTAGTTTTAGTTCTCAGCTTTAGCCTTATCTTTTCAATCCAATCTACCATCTCATTCTCTGTCATGTTTGGCATATTTTTCAATAGAATATCTTGTCTCATCTTGATGTCTTCATCAAGGGATCTTTTCTTTCTCCCTTATAATCTTTCAAATAAGTCCTTACTTATTTGACCCTATATTTCAATTAAGTTCTTTTTGAATGTGAGCATGTACTCCACAAGTGACTTCTATTTGGTTCTTCTCATCCTCATCATACCTATCAAAGTATTTCTCAATAGAATTGAGCTTACCATCACTTACTGCTCTCTTTTGTAGAACTTTGAGGTAGGGCTTGAATAGGTTTCTTTGTGCACCCTAGCCCTTCTTCTGGTCAGCTTCTTATACCTTTTTCTTGTCTACTTCAAGTGACCTTAGATTAGCCTCTTAAATCTTTCTATCCTTTTCTTCTTCTTTCTCCTTCTTTTCTTCCTCATTTTTCTCTTTGTCCATCATTTGGACTGTTGGGAGTATTCTTAATTTTCTTAGGTTTTTGTCCAAATGTTGGTTTAATCCTCTGGTCTACAAAGTTTCCTAGGTATAGGTGTCAAAATTTCTTCAAAATTTGTCATAACCCACTTCAAAAATCTTTACTCTAGGTCCTGTCCTTGAATAATGTTGAATTCATGCAAAAGTCCTCATGTTTGGCCTCTTATTTTTCTTTTTATTGTTACCTTTTTAAGTCACTTGAGTGGATTAAATCATGCACGTGCTTAATTTTTGTGTTTTCTCAATCGAAAAAGGTCATAGCATGTCTCATATATTATTCGATGATTCAGTGAACAAGTCAATCTTATGTTAAGCGTCAGTTTAGTCGCGTGGTCTCTAAGTATCCCGGTTAACACCTCAGTTATTCACCGAATTGGAGAATATGTTAAAAATGTTAAGTGTCATCTTTGTTCGCGTAGTCTCCAAATATCCGGTGGTTATCACAAAACATCTGGCCATTTGGCAAATGCATTATCTCCAATTCGCGTATTCCTTGGCAGTTCTTTGCAAATATTTCAGCGACTTGGCGACAACGGTTATCGCTCATTCTCTGAATCTAGCGGTTAAAGGCAAAATAACCTAGCGACTTGGTGAATACCGTAGATCATTGTCAGGATCAATGGTTGTGGTTTAATCTCAGGTATTATTGGGTCCTACATGTTTCATTTGGCGAATAAGCGAATGTGTAAAGACTTCAAAGTTTGGCGGCCCTGACAGTTTGGTATGAAGAATTTCGCGGAACGGGTGTTTTAAAGTGTTCGCTTGTTCTTGGAATAAATTAGTAATAAGCTAAATGATTTAGCGATTCAGTGAGTCATGTGGTCGCGGGTTCTCTAAAAGGAAAAGGTAAAGGGCGTAATCATTTGGTGAATGCGCGAATAAAAGGATTGGCTAAGTTTTGAGTTTTTAGTCGCTTAATCGTGGATTGAAATACTCAATGTTTAATATGATCTGGCGATTCAACGAACCCTTTTTTCACTAAATCTCCTAATCAAATGACCAATCATCAAATATTTCAGCAAATTGGTGACAGCCGTAGATCATCAACAAGATCAACGGTTCATTCAGAATCTCAGAGTAAAGATGATGGTTAAGAAAGATTCAGCGATTCAGAGATTGAAGGCTTCACCAGTTCTCCAAGTAATTTAGTGGTTAGGTGATCCATTAAACAAATGTACAAACCCTTTGTTCGCTAAATCTCTAAAAGATTTAACAGTTAGCCGCGACATTAAGAGAATGCGAGATGGCTTTGTTTGCTGGTTCACCAAATAATAACTGCAGTCAAGTGCTCGAAGGGTGTTGCTGTGTTCACTAATTCATGAAAAGTATCATGAGTTAAGGGTTGCATTTTGAGAGCCCGCGAAGGCTTTGGTCGCTAGTTCTCTGAATATATGCTAGGGTTCACATTGCATTTAGCGATCATGAGAAGCTTTCAGTCACGGATTTGCTAAATGGGCCCAGTTGGAAAAGGTAATAAAAGAAAAGTAAAGGGACCATTGCCTGCGTGGATAAAGTATAGTATCAAGCTGGAAAGTGAACTAATGAGCCATCCAATCAGTTTCAAAGGAAGATTGCATGACGTAAACAGGTTTAAAGTGTAGGATCTTAATCATTTGCCTCTTTGCCTTGTTTTCAAGTTTTTTAAAATCTATCTGTCAACATCTGTACATCGGCTAGCTCCATTTTAAAAATTGGTGACTTGTGAAATTGAATGCGGGAGCAATTAAGGAGATTTACAATGATTGTGGTAGTTGTACATACTTGTATGCGTTGATAAATAAGTTAAGCTCATTGTTTCCTATGTCCAAAATCATTCGAAGAGAATTGTGTCATTCTAAAGCAATTTTCGAAGGCCAAGTGAATCCATTTTGCAGAGATTGAAGATAATTCTGAAGCTAAGATGAGTCAACCTGAGAGAAGCGCAACATCTTCTAGCAGTGAAGAAAAGGCTAAAAGTGGTGAAGATAAGGGCAAGCCTAATTATTCAGATGAGTTTTTGAAATTGCTACCTGGTTCCAGTCAAAACAAAAGAGCTCCTGATGATGTGTTTGAAGATGTTCTAGGGTTTTGCAAAGATCCTATCACACCAAATACCACAAGTTATACTATCTTCAATTTCTTTTATAAAAATAGAGATAGTCATATCCCTATATGTAATGGTTGGGCTTTGGGGTTAGGGAAATTAGTAGTGCCTGATGTATTCATGGATGCGGATTTAATTGTTGCTCTAGCTAGGTGCTACAACCCTATTTCTAAGACTATTAGGAAAGAGGACCAGTTAGCTTTGGTTACTCTTGATAGGGGTTCATTCATGAAGGCTTTTAATGTTTATACATCCACTTCTACGGAAATTGATTTGAGAAAAGAAAAGGAGACGTATAAGAAGAATATAGGGATAGTGAAGGACCAAATAATGAAGCATATCCAAAAATAGGATAAGTATATAGCTCCCCTCCCTACTCACATCAATGCTCCTTACCAATTTAAGTCCCTTCAGCATTACATGAAGCAAACTTGTTATGGGTTGTGTAGGGTTTTGGGAATTGATGGGGATGCAGAGTTTTTACCAGCTGACCTTTTGATGATTATCCTGGACATCCAGAATTCTCTGGTTAACACTAACTATGATTACATCCAGTAAATCATTGATAGAATGCATGAGGGTCTGATTTCTGTCAAGGATAGTAAGAGCCCAATTAAGTTCATGCATTATTCTTTGCTAATGCACTTAATTTTGTTTTCCAATATTAGTAGTTTTGATTCGAACATGCTAAAGCCAAGGTTCAACTTTGAAGGCCAGTATAATCCGGTGCAATTATGGGTGAGGATGTCAAATTCTACTTCCATTGAGGGGAATTTTTGTCTCTTTTAGAATTTCATTGTGTATCCTCTCGTAAGGATGTTAGGTATCAACACTAAAAGGATATCCCCAAGGGTCCTCAGGCTCCTATGACCAGTGCAGTTTGTGAAAAAATGGGAGGGAGATCACAATTGGGGTGATTTTTACATGGGGGAGAATGCTACAATTTTGAGAGTCTACAATTGCCCCTAGCACCCACATCTGTTACAAAAATTTGTGCCTCCAAGGGTTGCTTGTTTGGAATTTGTGTGGCAGTTGATGTGGACAGATAGGGAAATTCTAGCCCCTCACAGGAAGGGTACCTTCACACCTAGGCAATTCAAGATAGGTGACTTCTTGGTAGGAAAGAGGGCATTTCCTAAATTACTGCATGGTTAAATCAGTTCAAAAGGGCTACTGGTGCTTGTAGACATGTAGATACTAAGGGCTTTATCAAAATTGCCAGGATGCTATACATCCCAAACATTGGTGTGAACAAAGAACATGAAGGCTTGGATGAGGAAGATGTAGTCAGAAATATCATTGATGATGATGAGGTCAAGAGGAGATGGAACAGGTACTTTGATTTAATAGACTTGTCAAAACAAGTAAGGGCAGCCCAGCTTCCTTTTGAGGGTTTCTTCCCTGACCTTCCCTATTTAAAAAGAATTGACAAGATGATAGAGATGCATGACACTCTATCAAATTAGTTGGAGAAGTTGATTGACCAGAGTCAACCAAAGAAAATGAAAGATTATTCATCTTCTGATCAAGAGGAGTTTTCTGATGAATCACAGGAAGGGAACAGCCTGCCACAAATGGAAGATGTACAAAGTGTTAGGCCTTTTGAAGACCAACCAGAAACAGGGGATACTCCAGAGCCACCCTTGAAGAGACAGAGGCTTGAGGTGGGAGAGCCTTCAAGGCAGGAAAAATAGAGGAGAACAATTGATAGAGCATCTGTTGTAGTGCCAGGTGATAGGGTTTACCATCACCAATTGAGAAAAGAAATAAGAGAAGGAAAGAAGGTGGCCTCTAATGAAGCAGATAAGGAACAGTCCTTGTGGTTAGAAAGGGATATCAGAGAGGTCTATTAGGAGGAATTTTTGAGTGATGACCAGTTTATTAAAACTGATGAATTCAAGAGTTTCCTTGTTTGGAATAAGCAGCAAGAAGTGAGGAAACTTCTTCCTGAAGGTATGGAACCAAGTGAAGAGACATTGAGAGCCTTAAATTCCTATGATCCTAGCCTTGATCCTATAACTGCAGATGAGGCTAGACAACTGCAAGTCAAGTGGAATGCTATTGACTCCAGGATGGGATCTGACCTCTGCTTTCATCATAGATCAAATAAGAAGGCAACCACTAGGCAGCCTGTCATATGAGGTTCACATTGGTGATATGATAAGAGGAAGTGGCTATGACCCTAAGTCTCAAGCTATTGCAATGTGGTCCATGGCCCCTAGGACTCAAAAGCCATCCCTATTGAGTATAGAAGATAAAATGGAAGGGAATCAGATTATTTGGACTGTGCAGAATACAACTGACCTTGAAGTTTCTAAGGCAGTGACTCATTGGGCTAACCTGAATGAGGAAAAAATAGTTCAATTATCTGAAAGGTACTCAAAGTTGTTTAAAAGTGCAAACCTGGTAGCCAAGGATAGAGATTTAAAATTGATGAAGATCAAGCAGCTAGAAGATGAATTGGTAGAGATCAAAGTTAAGCTCGAAGAAGCTTCGAAGGTGGTTGTTGTTCCCCCTGTGCAGATTGAGGTCCCAATTCAAATTGATAAAGAAGTACCTGAGGGACCTAATGAAGATTTAGATAAGGTAAGGATAGAGGCATCTTTGGACACCATGTCAAAGATTATACAATACAGGTGAGATAAGATAATAGAGAAAATGGATACAATTTATCAATCAGTCAGCCAATTACACCAGACAAACAGAAAGATAAATGAATCATTGGCTACTTTGGAGCCACTTCATAGTGTTTGGTCTGGAAGAAGTTTGTTGTTTGATAAACTTGATAGCTTACAAGAACATAAGCCTGAGATCCCTGGAGTAGTTACAGAAGTTTTTGAGAAGATTGGCTTAATCAATGTTGTTTCAAAGTTTTTTAAAGGTAAGTCTAGCCAGGTGAGGGTTAAGTTGTTTATGTTTGATAAACATTATAGGAAGTATTTTCCTGTGGTATGTGATGACAATGGAAACCTGATCAAGTTGGAAGAATGGAAGCTATCAATGGATCAGTTGGTGATTACACAAGATGCTTTCCTTAATAATGACAATACTCTAGATTTTGAGGGGTGTAATAACATCATTGATAGTTTATTTAAAATTGCAAATGATTGCATACGATTTGTGGCAGAAGCCAAAAATGTAACTGACTCCATGTGGGACAAGCAAGTTAGCTTGTTACAAGAATTGTAGACTTACAACTGGCCAGCAGATGATGAAGTGGCGGCTTGGGAGAAGCTAACAATAAAAAAGAAAAAGAGGCCAGTTGTCCAACTTATAGAGGAGGAGGAGGAATAGAGTTGTAGATGGCATCTGATCCTAAAAATGAGGGAGAGAAAGTTTCAAATAAAGGATGATGTAAATTAGCCGGATGGCGGTCATCATTCATAAAGCGAATTCAGCAACTGCTTCGAAATATCTTTAGACAAAGATGCCACCTGCGGAATTGTTGAAAAAAGATCTTTGTAATGTGTTGTTACAATCTGTTTGTTAGTTTGTAATCTTGTCTCTAGTATAGGATCTTTTCTAGCCATCCCAAGCTTGTTGCATCCTTTCAAGGATTCCAGGATGGCTATGTTATAAATAGTAAGTCTTTGTTCATTTTAAAGAGGTTGAAAATTATACTGTGGAGGGAGGTTTGACTCAATTGTTGAAATCTTAGAATATTTTATCAGATTTTGAAATGTATTGATACAGTGAAATTTTATTGGAATACAATAGAATTCCCTTGCATGATTTCAATTGTCTTCTTATTTGAATTATGTGGCTTTTGTGTATTGAATCTATAAGGTTGTTTTGATATACCATTTACAAGGTATCTGTGATTTTAATCTCTAGCTCCTTTCAAGGAAAGGGTAATGTCTTTAGGTTAATTTCTGAGAGCTTAGGAATTTGGCAAGAATTTGATGATCAAATGTGTTTAAGAGAGGATGAATTGTAAGGTATTTCATCTGGGATTTGTTTGTATTTTATTTAGAAGATTTATGTAAGTATATGTTTCACTGTTTGACTCTATACCCGAAGATAAGGCACTGGTCTATCCTTGATTTGCATAGATCTCACCCTCAACAAAACTTAAATAATAATTTACATTCATGTATGTTTGAACGACTGAGAAGATAAAATTTGTATCAAGGATATAAACTAGTGTTGTGATCCTTTCAAGAAGTAGATTTGACATGGGTTAACCTGCCCGAGTTCAAAGCTCGAAAAGAAGGAGTTTATCCTTGTCACACTTGCCATTTTTTTGCAATGAGTGTTTACTTCTATTAATATCATTGTGGAGCATTGAGTCTGAAGATAGGTACACCCACCTGGGTCTGTGGAGCCCAAAGTAGAAGAAGGACTTGGTCCTTATCAATTAGCCTTTTACCTGTAAGAATCTGGAGTTGAGAACCTGAGAGTCAATTTTGAAAACTATATTGGTGATTCTACATGAAAAAGAGCTAACAAATTGATGACTCTACTAGGGATAACCTTCTGAATAGCGTGCAATAGGTTAGTGCAAATCTTGTCTATTGTGCATTTGTAGACCACTATAGAATAATTTCATTCCCGTGTAAAAGTGGGTGGCGACTCTAAACTCTGTGCTACCAGTTGCTAATTGTTGTAAACTTTGCTAATATTGTCATGCTATACCATGAGTCGACCAGAGTACACTAGGTCTTATTACAAGGATCACCCCAAAGAGAATATGGGTTACGAGCTCCATACACCAAGTAGGAAACAATGGTCTAGAAGAGGTCAACATACTGCTAGTTCCCAAGGCCCTTCTCGAGAAAGATCTTGTGTCCCACTCACTCATGAGTCTTCATCCTCTTCTGATGATCCTGAACATGTCAAGAGGGTTACACCAAGTGTGCACATGCAGAAAGAAGTAATCACAGAGGTCACAGAAGTAGGTTATTTCCCTACAAGAGAAACTCTGGAACAACCAGAAGAAACCTCTGCTACTGAGACCACCTCTTATGATTCTGAGAAGTTGAGAGAAGAGGCAATTGCTTTAAGAAAAAAGGAGAGTGAACAACTGGCTGAGATTGCCAATGGGTTGAAAGCAAGGGAACAGGAAATCTGTGATTTACTCATAAAGAGGCAGGAACTTCTCAAGAGAACCAAGAAAAATGAGACCCAAGTTAGTGATTTAAACCAAGATGTTCAAGGTTTAAATAAGAACTTATTTGGTGACATGGAAGATTTGAGAAAGCAAGCCCAGGATAATAAACCTTAGCAAGGTGAATTTGAGGGAACAGGCCATGTCTTAAGGCAATTGAATCCCTTTGAAATCCAGAGGAATAAGGAGATTATAACTGCTCCCAAAGAAATCCCTGATAAGGGAAAACAAAAATTGGTGGGTATAAATATTAATGAGCCCAAGAAAATTGTGGTTCTTCCTAATGTACATTCTCACACAAGTATAGACTTGGAGAAGGCTAGAAAAGCAAAGGAAGAATTGGCTATTCAACTGGAGAAACTTGAGTTGGAGGCTGCTGCTGATGAAATGAAGAGGAAGATTGCCTTCCTACATGCTAACATGAACACATCTGCTAGTACCTCTATCCCTATCACCATAGGAACAACTCCTTTCAGTCAGCCCAATACTTCAATTCCAAATGCTCAAGCCTTTCACCCTGGACAAGCTTTACCTAGACCAGTTCCCAATCAAGTTCCCATTATAGCTAGTGGTACAGTAGGAACTATACCCTATCAAAATGTTGCAACTACCCCTCTGAATCAACCAAATATCCAAAGATGACCAATTCATTTGGATAGATATTTGCCTCTATTTTTTTGATGGTATTCCTAGCCAACCTAATGCTGTCCCCAATGAAATCAGAAAGAAGATCCCATTATTTACTAGGAATAATGTTATTACCTATGAAGAGCATCTGAAGTTTTTTACAGATAAGGTCAATGATTATGAAATTGAACATGAAGATGTCATAATGAAGCTCTTTGTTCAATCATTGATTGAGGATGCCAGGGATTGGTATAGGGGGTTACCTGAGAACAGTATTGCATCTTGGGAAGAATTTGTCAGATGCTTTAAAAAGCAATATGCAGAACATGTGAACTCTAGCTACATGCTCAATGAGTTCAATAATATCAAGAAACATTACAATGAGAGCATGTCAGAGTTTAATAGCTGATTCCAAAAGGCTATGTATAAATTGTTCCAAGTATTGAGGCTAGATGATGCAGTCTGCATGACAACTTATTTCAATTCTATGGATGGTAAGATGTCTTACCTTTTGAGAGACAAGAATCCCCGTACCCTTAGAGATTATTTTAAGTTGGCTATAAATATTGAAAGTAACTGAAAGGCATCTGGCCAAATGTATAAAAAGGATGAAGGTAGATTGTGGAAAGAAACCAGGCCACAACCTGCAAGGCCATCCAAAGAGGAGGATAGAATAGACAAAGGGCCTGGTAACAATAAAGATTTCCCAGCAAGGTTTGATAAAGGTGGTAGAAACTTTCAAGATGTGAGACCTTATCAAAGGCAGGACAAAGCCCCTAATCTGAGAGATATGCCTTACAAAACAAACTGGAAAGATGGGAGGCCTCTTCCTGATAGTAATGAACCCCAAAAGGGAAGGGATACACCAGATCCTTTGAAGAAAAATATAGCACATAATGTGGAAAGTACCCCTTGGTGTGTGGCCTGTAGTATGCCCCACTCACCGTTCTAGTGTGTTGTTGCTCAGGCTCTGGGAGAAGAGGCCAGTGATTCACATGCAGGAGATTATGAAGGATCTGAAAAGCCTGCTATTAACATGTTTACTACTGAACTAATGGAGGATCTTGAGTCCTTAGATGATGAATTTATTTGCCCTAATGTTGATCATAAGAGGAAGATTTTCTCTGATTATGAACAATAAATATTTACTCAGTCTGATCAGGAAGAGTTTGATAGTGATGACTATAAGACTCACATGGTAGAATCTAGGTCAGATGAAAGATAATGGAGAAAGCCCAGTGAAGAAGAAATTAAAAGTTTAACTGTGGCTGCTATTACACAAGCAAAATCCTCATACAATTTGAGGAACAAAAAGGTAGGTAATGATCAGGGAGTCCCTAGATCAGTGTTTGTCAAAAGTAATCCTTAGAATAAGGACTCTCCAAAGCCCAATATTGTGAATAGTAAAGATGATGGGTTTGAAGCTGAAAAGAAAGGGAAACAAGAAGTTACTGCCGACAAGGTGAAAAAGAAATTTGGCAGGTCAAAGGATCACCCTGATTTTTGTACTGACTCCCCTACTTTTGATATGAGACATGCTTTGTCCCAAATGAAGGTTTCCATTCCTCTGCTTGAAATGTTGAAAATAGAAGAGCACAAAGTAGCAGCCCTGGCTCTCATAAGTGAGCAGAGAACTACTCCTATTTTACAAGATGAAGGGAAATCCCTAGTAAATCCAATTGCAATTAATGACATCTCTGATGTATGTGTTGGGACAATTGTGACACAGGAACCCTCTTCTATCAATCCTTTCTATGTTACTTTGCTTGTAAATAATTTTTTGCTAAAAAATTGTATGATTGACTCTGGTGCTGCTACAACTGTAATGCCTTACCAAGTGATGAAGGAGTTAGGGTTGCAAGTTGATACATCCAGTGGAAGGTGTTATGCCATGGACAACAGAGCAGTACCTATTGTAGGGAGCCTGATTGGAATTGAAGTGAAAATTGCTGCATTCCCAGAAGCCACATATAAAATGGATGTGGTTGTTGTTGATACAAAACCTCACTATGGCATGTTATTATCAAGACAATGGGCTGCAGCAGTGGGTGGAAAGTTGCAACTAGATTTATCATATGCTACCATCCCAATAAATGGAACTAAGGTAAAGTTGTACAAGGAGCCCCGTTCTTCAGTCATGATTGAAGTGTTTGCTTCGGAGGATCTAAATTGTTTTGTAGATATTGACATGAGTAATTTTGTGATTGAAGAAATAGTACCTCAATTAAAAAAACACAGACCCAATCGTGGATGAGTTGATTTTGCAGCAAGATGGGCTTTGGAAAATGTTCTTTGATGGTGGATGCTCCAAGGAAGGATCAGGAGATGGTGTGGTGTTCATTTCCCCATCAGGTATTACATTTAAATACTCTTTCTTGTTAACTTTTGAGTGTACAAATAACACTGCTGAGTATGAGGCTTTGATACTGGGGTTAGATATGGCCATGAAACATGGTATTAAATCTTTAAAAGTTCACGGTGATTCCCAGTTGATTATAGCCCAAGTGAGATCTCAGTATGCTTCTAAAGATGAAAAGTTGAAATTGTATAAACATGCTATTTGGGATAGGCTAGAGTTTTTTGATGCTTTCAATCTACTTTGGGTAGAAAGATCCAATAATATCATGGCGGATTTTCTTTCAAATGTTTCCCTTAAGAGTGAAGATATAACCCTCACTGGTGTATCTATGTTAGAAGTCAAATCTAGGCTTGCAGTGCCTGACAATGTATATAATTGGCAAGTTTTTGAGGATGACTTAGATATCCTTAGGTTCCTTCAAGGCCTTGATCAATATGATGGTCAGCAAATAGATCTCAATGAGATACAACAGTGTGTTGAGGGAAGAGAATGCATCATGGGGAATGAGATAGTGCAGTTGCCATCCAACCACATACCTAAAGGGTTAGTAGAATTGGAAGGAATGTTCAAAATAAATGATGGTTTTTTGTCTCAGAAGTCTAACACTAAAATGGAGGACTTAGAGGAAATAAACTTGGGTTCAGAAAAATCCCCACAAATGGTATACATTGGCAAGAAACTAAGTAAAGAGATCAGAGAAAATTTGATAAGACTTCTGAAAAAGTACAAGCATGTATTTGCCTAGTCCTATGATGACCTCAAAGCTTATAGGGCTGACCTGTTTCAACATGAAATTCCTCTAAAAGAGGAAACCGGGCCTTTTAGACAGAAGCAGAGACCCATTAACCCTTTATTGGCTACCAAGATGCAAGTTGAGTTGACAAAACTGAGAGATGCTGGTATTATTGAACCAATTAGGCACTCAACTTGGGTCTCGAATCTTGTGCCAGTAAGGAAAAAGAATGGTGATATTAGGCTTTGTGTTGATTTCAAGAACCTGAATGTAGCTTCACTTAAGGATAACTATGGATTGCCCAATATGGAGGCTATGCTACATAGGGTGACTGGATGTGAACTCTTGTCAATGATGGATGGTTTCTCTGAGTATAATCAAGTGCTGGTCAAAGAATCAGAACAATTTAAGACATCCTTTACAACCCCATGGGGAACATATGTATATGTTCACATGCCTTTTGGTCTAAAAAATGCTGGAGCAACATTTCAGAGAGCCATGGATGTTGCATTTGAGGAATTGATAAATGTTTTAATGGTTGTTTATCAAGATGATCTCACTGCTTATTCCAAGAAAGCTGAGGATCATTGTTCCCATTTGGAGAAGGTCATTCTTAAGGCCTTAGAATTTGGTGTGTCCTTGAATCCCAAAAAGTGTCAATTTGCTATGACAGAGGGGAAGTTACTTAGACACATAGTGTCAAAAGAAGGAGTCAGGATTGATCCTGAAAGAGTAGAAGTGATTCAAAAGGTCCCTCCACCAAAGAACATAAAAGGTGTCCAGTCATTTTTGGGACAGATTAATTTTGTAAGAAGATTTATTGCTAACTTTGCAGAATTGGTCAAGCCCATAGTGAAGTTCCTAAAGAAGGATGTGAAGTTTGATTGGAACCTTGAAGCTCAGCAAACTTTTGTAAAAATCAAACAAGCAATTCAGGAGGCCCCGGTTTTGGTATCCCATGATTACTTGAAACCATTTTCTCTATTTTCCTTTGCATCTTTTCATACTATTGCAGCTATCCTTTTGCAAAAGGATCAAGAAGGGTATGAGCATCCTATAGCCTTTTTCAGAAAGTCATTACAATCTATTGAATTAAATTATGAACTGATGGAAAAGAAAGCCTATGCACTTGTGAAGGCAGTCAAAGCTTTTAGACCATATCTGGTCTATGCAAAGGTTAGTGCTTATGTGCCTCATGCTGCAGTGAAGGATATCTTAACACAGAGTGAAGTCACAGGAAAAAGGTGCAAATGGATAAATAGGATTCAAGAGCTTGACCTGGAAATTCATATTACAAAATTGGTGAGAGGATTGGGACTTGCTAAGTTAATGACTGAGGAAAACATGGACCTTGTTCAGGTAAATAATGTTGCTGCAAACATTGATATGATTACTAGTATTGAAATGCAACCCTGGTACAAGGATATTATTTATTTTATTAAAAATGCTAAATGTCCACCTGATTTAAAAGATAATCAAAGAAGGAGTCTAAGATTACAAGCTCAGAGATATGTGTTGATCCAGGGTGATTTGTACTGGAAGGATAATGATGGTATTTTACTCTTTTGTCTGGATAAGCATCAATTAGAGAAAATGTTAAAGGAAATGCACTCTGGAATGTGTGGAGGACATCATTCAGCTCGATCAACAGCTCATAAAATCTTAAGAGCAGGATACTATTGGCCTGTGTTGTTCAAAGACACTCATTCTTATGTGAGGAAATGTGAACCTTGTCAAAGGTTCTCTAAAAAATTGAAGTTTTCAAGTGCATTATTATTGAACCCTATGGTTGCAGAAGCTCCTTTTGCAATGTGGGGTATGGATTTTATTGGAGAATTTTCTGAGAAGTCTAGTGGCGGACATAGTCACATTTTGGTGGCTACTGATTATTTCACCAAATGGATTGAAGCCATCCCGACCAAAAGGGCAACCAGTGCTGTTGTGATCGAGTTTCTGATGAACAACATAATTAGTAGATTTGGTGTTCCTATTAAATTGGTTGTTGACAATGCTATGAGCTTCAGGTCACAGGAGATCACTGATTTTTGCTCAGAAATGGGCATAGTATTGTCTTACTCATCCCCTTATCATCCACAAGCCAATGGACAGGCTGAATCCAGCAACAAGAGTATTTTGTAGATTTTGAAGAAAACCCTGGAAAAGAATAAGAGAAGTTGGCATGTAAAATTAAAGTTAGCACTATGGGCTGATAGGATTTCTGAGAAGAGGGCTACTGGTAAGTCCCCTTTTGAAATGGTATATGGTGCTAAATCAATATTGCCAGTAAATAACCTCCTTCCGATCTATAAGTTTATGCAAGAAGAGGACATGGAAATCAGTGATCCACTACAGGAGAGAATGGTTCAGCTGATTGAATTAGATGAGATTAGAAGGGAGGGACAAAAGGAAAATATGAAGTTGCAGCAAAAGATGAAATATCTTTTTGATAAGAGAGCAACTGTGAGAAAATTCCAGCCTGGTGATATGGTTCTCCAATGGAATGCCAAGGCTGAAGATAAAGGGAAACACAAAAAATTTGAGTCCTTATGGATGGGACCTTATATTGTTCATCAGACCCATGGTAAGAAATCATATTTCTTGCAAAATTTGGATGGTGAAGAGCAGGAATTGCCAGTGCATGGACAATTTCTAAAAATTTTCTTCAGTTAATTCTTTTTCCATGCACAGTAGGCTTGTATATATGTATAGGTGTGTTTGTTTCCTATTTTAGGTTAAGTTTTTGTGGTCTACCTCCTAGAGATTCGTAAGTTCTTGCTATGATTTTGCAATCAAGCATCCTCAGATAGAGCCACTGTTGGGAGTATTCTTAATTTTCTAAAGTTTTTGTCCAAATGTTGGTTTAATCCTCTGGTCTGCAAAGTTTCCTAGGTATAGGTGTCAGAAGTTCTTCAAAATTTGTCATAACCCACTTCAAAAATCTTTACTTTAGGTCTTGTCCTTGAATAATGTTGAATTCATGTAAAAGTCCTCATGTTTGGCATCTTATTTTTCTTTTTATTGTTACCTTTTTAAGTCACTTGAGTGGATTAAATCATGCACGTGCTTAATTTTTGTGTTCGCTAAATCAGAAAAGGTCATAGTGTGTCTCATATATTATTCGGTGATTCAGCGAACAAGTCAATCTTATGTTAAGCATCAGTTTAGTCATGTGGTCTCTAAGTATCCCGGTTAACACCTTAGCTATTCAGCGAACTGGAGAATATGTTAAAAATGTTAAGTGTCATCTTTTTTCGCGTAGTCTCCAAATATCCGGTGGTTATCACAAAACATCTGGTGATTTGGCAAATGCATTATCTCCAATTTGTGTATTCCTTGGCGGTTCTTTGCAAATATTTCAACGACTTGGCGACAACGGTTATCGCTCATTCTCTGAATCTAGCGGTTAAAGGCAAAATAACCTAGCGACTTGACGAATACCGCAGATCATTGTTAGGATCGACGATTGTGGTTTAATCTTGGGTATTATCGGGTCCTACATCTTTCATTTGGCGAATAAGTGAATGTGTAAAGACTTCAAACTTTGGCGGCCCCGACAGTTTGGTATGAAGAATTTCGCAGAACGGGTGTTTTAAAGTGTTCGCTTGTTCTCGGAATAAATTAGTAATAAGCTAAATGATTTAGTGATTCAGTGAGTCATGTGGTCGCAGGTTCTCTAAAAGGAAAAGGTAAAGGGCGTAATCATTTGGCGAATGCGAGAATAAAAGGATTGGCTAAGTTTTGAGTTTTTAGTCGCTTAATCGCGGATTGAAATACTCAGCGTTTAATATGATCTGGCAATTCAACGAACCCTTTGTTCACTAAATCTCGTAATCAAATGACCAATGATGAAATATTTCAGTGAACTGGCGACAGCCGTCGATCATCAACAAGATCAACGGTTCATTCAGAATCTCAGAGTAAAGGTGATGGTTAAGAAAGATTCAGCGATTCAGAGATTGAAGGCTTCGCTAGTTCTCCAAGTAATTTAGTGGTTAGGTGATCCATTAAGTGAATGTGTGAACCCTTTGTTCACTGAATCTCCAAAAGATTTAACAGTTAGCCGCAACATTAAGAGAATGCGAGATGGCTTTGTTCGCTGGTTCACAAAATAATAACTACAGTCAAGTGCTCGAAGGGTGTTGCTGTGTTCGCTAATTTGTGAAAAGTATCATGAGTTAAGGGTTGAATTTTGAGAACTCGCGAAGGCTTTGGTCGCTATTTCTCTGAATATATGCTAGGGTTAACATTGCATTCAGTGATCATGAGAAGCTTTCAGTCACGGATTCGCTAAATGGGCCCAGTTGGAAAAGGTAATAAAAGAAAAGGAAAGGGACCATTGCCTACGTGGATAAAGTACAGTATCAAGCTGGAAAGTGAACTAATGAGCCATCCAATTAGTTTCAAAGGAAGATTGCATGACATAAACAGGTTTAAAGTGCAGGATCTTAATCATTTGCCTCTTTGCCTTGTTTTCAAGTTTTTTAAAATCTATCTGTCAACATCTGTACATCGGCTAGCTCCATTTTAAAAATTGGTGACATGCGAAATTGAATGTGGGAGAAATTAAGGAGATTTACAATGATTGTGGTAGTTGTACATACTTGTATGCATTGATAAATAAGTTAAGCTCATTGTTTCCTATGTCCAAAATCATTCAAAGAGAATTGTGTCATTCTGAAGTGATTTTCGAAGGCCAAGTGAATCCATTTTGCAGAGATTGAAGATAATTCTGAAGCCAAAATGAGTCAACCTGAGAGAAGCGCAGCATCTTCCAGCAGTGAAGCAAAGGCTAAAACTAGTGAAGATAAGGGCAAGCCTAATTATTCAGATAGTTTTTGAAATTGCTACCTGGTTCCAGTCAAAACAAAAGAGCTCCTGATGATGTTTTTGAAGATGTTCTAGGGTTTTGCAGAGATCCTATCACACCAAATACCACAGGTTATACTATCTTCAATTTCTTTTATAAAAATAGAGATAGTCATATCCCTATATGTAATGGTTGGGCTTTGGGGTTAGGGAAATTAGTAGTGCCTGATGTATTCCTGGATGCAGATTTAATTGTTGCTCTAGCTAGGCGCTACGACCCTATTTCTAAGACTATTAGGAAAGAGGACCAGTCAGCTTTGGTTACTCTTGATAGGGGTTCGTTCATGAAGGATTTTAATATTTATACATCCACTTCTACCGAAATTGATTTGAGCAAAAAAAAGGAGAGGTATAAGAAGAATATAGGGATAGTGAAGGACCAAATAACGAAGCATATCCCAAAACAGGATAAGTATATAGATCCCCTCCCTGCTCACATGAACACCCCTTACCAATTTAAGTCCCTTCAACATTACATGAAGCAAACTTGTTATGGGTTGTGTACGGTTTTGGGAATTGATGGGGATGCAGAGTTTTTACCAACTGACCTTTTGATGATTATCCTGGACATCCAGAATTCTCTGGTTAACACTAACTATGATTACATCCAGTACATCATTGATAGAATGCATGAGGGTCTAATTTCTATCAAGGATAGTAACAGCCCAATTAAGTTCATGCATTATTCTTTGCTAATGCACTTAATTTTATTTTTCAATATTAGTAGTTTTGATTCGAACATGCTAAAGCCAAGGTTCAACTTTGAAGGCCAGTATAATCCGGTGCAATTATGCGTGAGGATGTCGAATTCTACTTCCAATGAGGGGAATTTTTGTCTCTTTTAGAATTTCATTGTGTATCCTCTCATAAGGATGTTAGGTATCAACACTAAAAGGATATCCAAGGGTCCTCAGGCTCCTACAATTAGTGCAGTTTGTGAACAAATGGGAGGGAGATCACAATTGGGGTGATTTTTACATGGGGGAGAATGCTACAATTTTGAGAGTCTACGGTTTCCCCCAGCCCCCACATCTGTTACGAAAATTTGTGCCTCCAAGGGTTGCTTGTTTGGAATTTGTGTGGCAGTTGATGTGGACAGATAGGGAAATTCTAGCCCCTCACAGGAAGGGTACCTTCACACCTAGGAAATTCAAGATAGGTGACTTCCTGTTAGGAAAGAGGGCATTTCCTTAGAATACTGCATGGTTAAATCAGTTCAAAATGGCTACTGGTGCTTGTAGACATGTAGATCCTAAGGGCTTTATCAAAATTGCTAGGATGCTATACATCCCAAACATTGGTGTGAACAGAGAACATGAAGGATTGGACGAGGAAGATGTAGTCAGAAATATCATTTATGATGATGAGGTCAAGAGGAGATGGAACAGGTACTTTGATTTAATAGACTTGTCAAAACAAGTAAGGGAAGCCCAGCTTCCTTTTGAGGGTTTCTTCACTGACCTTCCCTATTTAAAAAGAATTGACAAGATGATAGAGATGCATGACACTCTATCAAATCAGTTGGAGAAGTTGATTGACCAGAGTCAACCAAAGAAAATGAAAGATTATTCATCTTCTGATCAAGAGGATTTTTCTGATGAATCACAAGAAGGGAACAACCCTCCACAAATGGAAGATGTACAAAGTTTTAGGCCTTTTGAAGACCAACCAGAAACAGGGGATACTCCAGAGCCACCCTTGAAGAGATAGAGGCTTGAGGTGGGAGAGCCTTCAAGGGAGGAAAAACAAAGGAGAACAATTGATAGAGCATCTTTTTTAGTGCCAGGTGATAGGGTTTACCATCACCAATTGAGAAAAGCAATAAGAGAAGGAAAGAAGGTGGTCTCTGATGAAGCAAATAAGGAACAGTCCTTGTGGTTAGAAAGGGATATCAGAGAGGTCTATCAGGAGGAATTTTTGAGTGATGACCAGTTTATTAAAACTGATGAATTCAAGAGTTTCCTTGTTTGGAATAAGCAGCAAGAAGTGAGGAACTTCTGCCTTAAGGTATGGAACCAAGTGAAGAGACATTGAGAGCCTTAAATTTCTGTGATCCTAGCCTTGATCCTATAACTGCAAATGAGGCTAGACAACTGGTCAAGTCAAGTGGAATGCTATTGACTCCAGGATGGGATCTGACCTCTGCTTTCATCATAGATCAAATAAGAAGGCAACCACTAGGCAGCCTGTCATATGAGGTTCACATTGGTGATATGATAAGAGGAAGTGGCTATGACCCTAAGTCTCAGGTTGTTGCAATGTGGTCCATGGCCCCTAGGACTCAAAAGCCATCCCTATTGAGTATAGAAGATAAAATGGAAGGGAATTAGATTATTTGGACTGTGCAGAATACAACTGACCTTGAAGTTTCTAAGGCAGTGACTCATTGGGCTAACCTGAATGTGGAAAAAATAGTTCAATTATCTGAAAGGTACTCAAAGTTGTTTAAAAGTGCAAACCTGGTAGCCAAGGATAGAGATTTAAAATTGATGAAGATCAAGCAGCTAGAAGATGAATTGGCAGAGATCAAAGTTAAGCTGGAAGAAGCTTCGAAGGTGGTTGTTGTTCCCCCTGTGCAGATTGAGGTCCCAAATCAAATTGATAAAGAAGTACTTGAGGGACCTAATGAAGATTTAGATAAGGTAAGGATAGAGGCATCTTTGGACACCATGTCAAAGATTATACAATACAGGTGAGATAAGATAATAGAGAAAATGGATACAGTTTATCAATCAGTCAGCCAATTACACCAGACAAACAGAAAGATAAATGAATCATTAGCTGCTTTGGAGCCACTTCATAGTGTTTGGTCTGGAAGAAGTTTGTTGTTTGATAAACTTGATAGCTTACAAGAACATAAGTCTAAGATCCCTGGAGTAGTTACAGAAGTTTTTGAGAAGATTGGCTTAATCAATGTTGTTTCAAAGTTTTTTAAAGGTAAGTCTAACCAGGTGAGGGTTAAGTTGTATATGTTTGATAAACATTATAGAGAGTATTTGCCTGCGGTATGTGATGACAATGGAAACCTGATCAAGGTGGAAGAATGGAAGCTGTCAATGGATCAGTTGGTGATTACACCAGATGCTTTCCTTAATAATGACAATACTCTGGATTTTGATGGGTGTAATAACATCATTGATAGTTTATTTAAAATTGAAAATGATTGCATATGATTTGTGGCAGAAGCCAAAAATATAACTGACTCCATGTGGGACAAGCAAGTCAGCTTGTTACAAGAATTGCAGACTTACAACTGGCCAGTAGATGATGAAGTAGCGGCTTGGGAGAAGCTACCAATAAAAAAGAAAAAGAGGCCAGTTGTCCAACTTATAGAGGAGGAGGAGGAATAGAGTTGTAGATGGCATCTGATCCTAAAAATGAGGGAGAGAAAGTTTCAAATAAAGGATGATGTAAATTAGCTGGATGGTAGTCATCATTCATGCAGCGAATTCAACAACTGCTCTGAAATATCTTTAGACAAAGATGCCACCTGTGGAATTGTTGAAAAAAGATCTTTGTAATGTGTTGTTACAATCTGTTTGTCAATTTGTAATCTTGTCTCTAGTATAGGATCTTTTCTAGCCATCCCAAGCTTGTTGCATCCTTTCGAGGATTCCAAGATGGCTATGTTATAAATAGTAAGTCTTTGTTCATTTCAAAGAGGTTGAAAATTATACTGTAGAGGGAGTTTTTACTCAATTGTTGAAATCTTAGAATATTTTATCAGATTTTGAAATGTATTGATACAGTGAAATTTTATTGGAATACAATAGAATTCCCTTGCATGATTTCAATTGTCTTCTTGTTTGAATAATGTGGATTTTGTGTATTGAATCTATAAGGTAGTTTTGATATACCATTTACAAGGTATCTGTGATTTTAATCTCTAGCTCCTTTCAAGGAAAGGGTAATGTCTTTAGGTTAATTTTTGAGAGCTTAGGAATTTGGCAAGAATTTGATGATCAAATGTGTTTAAGAGAGGATGAATTGTAAGGCATTTCATCTGGGATTTGTTTGTATTTTATTTAGAAGATTTTTGTAAGTATATGTTTCACTGTTTGACTCTATACCCGAAGATAAGGTACTGGTCTATCCTCGATTTGCATAGATCTCACCCTCAACAAAACTTAAATAATAATTTACTTTCGTGTATGTTTGAACGACTGAGAAGATAAAGTTTGTATCAAGGATATAAACTAGTGTTGTGATCCTTTCAAGAAGTAGATCTGACATGGGTTAACGTGCCCGAGTTCAAAGCTCGAAAAGAAGGAGTTTATCCTTGTCACACTTGCCATTTTTTTGCAATGAGTGTTTACTTCCATTAATATCATTGTGGACCATTGAGTCTAAAGATAGGTACACCTACCTGGGTCTGTGGAGCCCAATGTAGAAGGAATTGGTCCTTATCAATTAGCCTTTTACCTATAAGAATCTGGAGTTGAGAACCTGAGAGTCAAGTTTGAAAACTATATTGGTGATTCTACATGAAAAAGAGCTAACATGGACGTACTCATTTTTCTATTCTTCTCGAGATGTATTTTTCTGTTTATCCTTTTCTTACAAAGATGGAGGAGTGTCCAATGTTTTCCTCTTCTTTCATGGTCCACTAACCATGGCCTTAGGCCTGCTTTATGAGCTGTTTGACCTTGTGTAGTTTCTTTTATTTTCTACCTCTGTGAAGTTCTCCTAGTTGGCACGTAGGAGTGTCATCTTTTTGTTTGTATCCTTCTTCTTCCTCAACCTCTACTATTTTACGTGATTCAATATTAGTTTGAGGAGGAATGTTGTATTTCTCCCCTAGTTCTTCCACCTTTTCTATGTCAGTCTTCATTTCTTCTTTAGATATCTCATGTTGTCCTACTATTTTATCAACCAATGATTCAACCTTTTTCTCTCTTCTCCCCTTTACTAATTCTTCCTTAACATGTCTGTACTTTTCATCATATGTTCCCCATCTTGGCATATTGTGGTCTTTAGGGGATTTTAAGACATGTTGAATATGGAGCTCTACAATAGTATAATCTACTTCATAGCCCATAGGAGTAGCCCATGAAGTTCTAGGCTCTACTACCTCAAAACATGTGTTGTCATTTTCCACCATGAAACATATATCATTCTTGTACTTGTCCACTAGCCTCCAAGGGATCATTTCCATTTCATGCATTTTTTATTTGGAAGATTTTCATCATTCCTAAACCCTCAACATATCTATTTTTATCATCACTTCTTCTATAGCGGTCTCTTATCATTTTCATAGTACACCTATCTGATCTCCATAGGTACATGTTAGGGAATATTCTCATAACATGAAAGAATATATACATTGTTAAGGAACCAAGTCAGAAGTGTATTTTTCTGTTTCTTTTTACTCCTACCAAATTCTTCATTATTTCTTGCCTTAGAACCTTGCACGGGTCATATTCTTGATCTTCTACTACCATCTTATATGCCATATCTACAAAACTGGTTGATACATTGTTTATCCTTCTACTATACTAAAACTTGTATCCCAATATCATTGCAACAAGTTTGACATCTTCTTGTGCGATGTCATTTACTGTCATTTCTCTTTTGTTCCATTTAATTTTGGTTAGTTTCTCCACTTCAAATCTAATATTCTTTTCTGTTGTGGGAATTTTTCCTGTCATTGGTAAACCATTTATTTCATGCAATAGCTCTTTGGTGATTTTGGTTGGGTTCCACCAATCCATATGAATTGATCATGGATCCTACTTAATACAATTTTGATCCAGTCTAGTTCATCAAATTCAAATTTATCCATATATTTGACTATTGGCAGCCCACGCACCTTCCTACACTCTTCTCTTAGGGTTTGATCTGCATTGTATAACCCTATCATCTCATCAAATATCTATGTGGTTCCTATTAACTCAATTTTATTATGTATATAGGCCACGATGTCTTCAACATGAAGAACACCAACTGGAGTATGTGAGAATGTGCCCTATTGATCCTCTTCGGTGGATTTGAAGGGATGGCTCTTCAATTTGTATCTATTCCTTTCAATAACATTAAACACCTTGGGAGTATCCATGTTAATTTCTTTGCTACTATAAATGACAAACATTTCTTAATTTTGTGGAAAATACCTAGCTTGTGTGGCTATGTGAGGGTTTTGCGAACACAACATTAAACTCTTCAAGATCCAACAACTGCTCCAAGATCTTCAATTCTCTATGATCTCAGTGTAAATGGTAATTATTTTGACTATATTATTACCCTTATAGACAATTTGGCACAAGTCAAAACTTCCCATAAAGCTGCAAGGAACTAGTAGTAGCTCAAACTGGTACATCTTCTCATAGACACCTCCAAACTAGATGCAAACTTGTCCACTATCCTATACAATAGTAACTAAGCTTCCTTCAAGCTTGCATAGCTTAAATCATCCATATAGGCGCTATGTATCTGACTAGTGTTAATCTGTCATGATCCCCCTAAGGCATACACTTACCATCAAAAATATGGTGAGGCAATGCACTCTAGTAATGATTCCACAAGACTCTTAGGACTCTTGTGAGTGCTCGCACTCTTCTCTTCATCTTTCTTAACTTAAATTTTAACAAGTTCATTCTGCTTGACCCATTTCTCCTTGAATTCAACTTTTAGTTCTGCTATCTCTTTTTCTTCTTCATCCAACTCCTTTTCTTTTGTGAATGGTCTGAAGGACTTCTTCAAACTACAATAATTCACAACATATCCATCATTTTTATATTTGAAGCATGTCACCTTCTTCCTAGGTTTCAATAGGCTGTAATCAATCTACAATCTGCAATACTTGGCAATATGACCAAAGTTATTGCATTTGTAACATACAATCTTTCTAGGTCTGGTAAAAGGTTTTTGTACTTCTTCTACTTACTTGTTGACTTCATCCTTATTAGAATTGGAGACATTATCTTGCATAATATCATTTTTTCTACACATTTATGTATCCCCAAATTGTCTATGCTCTGCATTTTTACTACATTCACCTTTTTTAATATTTGCCTCATTTTGAGTTTTCTCTTTTTATTTCTTGATAAAATCATTCAAGTGATCATATGTGGGTCTGCTAGACCTCATGTCAAGTTTTCTACATTATCTTATCTTGTGTCCATATAGATAACAATTAAAGACAAAACCAGTAAATTTGACCTTAGGAATACCTTTTTTAGTTTGTTTCTTTGATTGATCTTTGTGACTACGGTCCTTGTCATTGTACCTATAAGGAGGTATCTCGGGTTCTATTATGACAAGCTTAAAATTTGACTTCTTAGGTAAATCAAGATTTACCACAACTCTATCTTTCTTCTGATCAGGATTTTCATTAAATCCTACTCCTATCATGTACCCAATAGGATTCTGCATATCAATTTGCTCATCCATTTTCTTCCTTCTCTCATGAAGTTTCTCTATGCGACCTTTGGTTTGATCAAGTTCACCACTAGTGGTGATGCAGTATCTTTCTACTTTGTCATACTTTTTTTTAGTGGACTCAGTTCATTTTCCAAACTCTGCATCCCATCCCTTGAATTTGATAGTTCATTCTGTAACTTTTCTTTTTCTTCTTTTTTTAGAATTAAGTCCTTTCATCTGATTTAATTTTGTGACCTCTAATTCATCCTTCAAGGAATCATTTTCATGTCTTAGATGCTCAATCAAATCTTGATCTGATATCTCCTCAGTTTGTGCTTCCATGAGATCATCTCTCAATTTTCTCTCATGCTCAAGCTTTTGCTTCAACTTCTTGATGAATTCATCTGCCTTCCTTAGTTTGTACTTTAGATCCACTCTATTTGCATTAGCAATATCCACATCCTCCAAGGGAATTTCATAATTCTTCTTCAGTTTTTTCAAATCCATCTTAATCTTCCCAAAACTTTTAAACTTTTCTTTTAGGGGCCTGATGCACCAATACCAATTTTTAGGATTTGGTAACATTGAGAGGGGGGGTGAATTAGTGTTACGGTGCTTTACTAAATTCTTAAACTTCTTTATCTTCTTCAAACAACATATAAATATATAGCATAAGATAAATAACCATGCAACATAAACAAACATAGGAGAACTCATAACACCATGTTTGTTTTTGAGGAAGCCCTATTAAGTGAAAAACCCCAGTGGGGATGGTACCCACAAATGTTTGCACTATAAGTATAATAACCATGTTAGGAGTTATGATCTTGTTAGGAGTTGAGTATTACAATAGGTAGGTCATGTTTAAAGGACACACCCTATTAGGAGTCTTTACAATGTGATTCTAATTAAGTAATTGACCCTGCTAAGAGTCTATCCCTGTTAGAGGCAATAAAACCTTGCTAGGGGTGTACAACAGGTGCAACAACACTTACAATCAATCTATTGTCCTGAATACAAAGATTTAACAAAGTATTCCTTGAAGAACTCCTCTTGTTCTCCTTTCTCTTGATCTCTACTCTGTCTCTTAGATGCCTTCACAGTTCGCACCCATATATTTTTGTATTCTCATCATCGCACACTTCTACAAAAGTGTTTGTATACTTATACCTTGTTAGAGGTATATTAAAAAATCTAGTCAACATTACTCTAGCTAAACATCATATTATTTAATGCACAATTGCATGCTTCATTAACATTCTTAGTTGGCCTTAGATCCAAGAACACATCCAAAATTAAATTTCCAATAGCTCACAAAGTTGGCCTTAGTGATTGCCAAAAAGTTATACTATGTTTACTATCATCGCATTTAATCAACTTATCATATCTCTTCGATACCTCAAGATTAACACGTGTGGCCTTACACATGTATTCACTTGGGTCCTGCAAGCATGTAACCAGGACCACATGCTTTAATGAAGCTCCTAGGATGTTCTCTATGCTAATCTGTCAGACAAGGTCACAAGAATAGTCTATGGACTTAGGCATTTTTCCTTCACCAACTACATACAAACATATTCATGATATCCAATACGTGCGATCATAAATATGATAAGTGTTTCCACAAATTACAACATTCCATATGTGCATGTGCCTACATGTGCATATGTGTGCATGTGTTGACCACTTGCCAACAGTTCAAAAGTCATAAGTCCTGATATTGGTTTGGTCTCACTTATCTAATGCATGTGTGTCTATTTTTTTGAGCTCAATGATAGTTTACCACTAGGGTTAGGTTTTTCCCCTAGTCTAACATGAAAAACTGATGATAGACAAGGAAAAAATCTAGTTTGTGATGAGAGATTATTGCATGACTAAGGTATGCAGATGAAACTTTATTGTGAATATGTACAAGGATGGAGAAATCTACATGGATGCAATGTGATGCACTTGATAGATAAAGGAGCTAACTTGGTATAAGTAGCACTTATTTGTACTAGGTTTTCACCACTTTTTTTATTGCAATTTTTTTCTGTTCTTTTTTCTCTTTTCTTAATTTTTTGAATTTTGTATTTTTTCCTTTTTTTGTTATTATCAAGGCACCTATTTGCTAGGTTTTCACCAAGATAGCCATTTTTTTCAAGAAATTTTATGATTTTTAGGTATTATCAAGGTACATATTTGTCAGGTTTTCACCAAGATAACTATTTGTTTCGGGAACTTTTTCTATTTTTTATGCTTTCTTCAAGAATATATTTCATTTTTTTTTGTATTTCTTCAGGATCATTTTTTGTTGTTTTTGGATTTCCTTGGGATCATTTTCCTCTAGTTTTGGATTTCTTCAAGATCATTTTTTGTTGTTTTTGGATTTCTTCAAGATCATTTTCTATTGTACAAATACTAAAATCAAGCTATCAATTGTACAACCTTTTGAGTTGATTTTTTTTATAGGTTCTTGAAGCAGGTCTTTGTCACATGTGAACAGTTTGTAGGTTCTTGATCCATATGTTGACACTATGAAGAAAGGACCTAACTAGTTAGCTTCAAATTTTTGTTTCTTCTCCCTATCTTGTTAATTTTGTGGATTTACCCTCAAGACTAGATCACCCACTTGGACTTCTCTAGGTTTCATCTTCTTATTGTAGCTTCTTGACATAGATTTTGGATGGAATTTCAAATGATCATATTCTTGTTGTCTACACTTGTCAAGTAACTCTATTTCCTATAATTTGGATAGTCTATAATCTTCATTTAATAGAATTCCATGTAGTGAAATTTGTAGGGAAGGTATTTCCACTTCTAGAGGTAGAACTGCCTAGGATCCATATACTAGATAGAAAGGTGTTTCTCTAGTTGGTTTTCTAATACTAGTTTGGTAACATAATGAAGGATTCATTTGAATGTTCTAGTCCCTTTTGGAATCATCAACTATTTTCTTCAGGATTTTCAAGATAAATTTTTTTTGAAGCTTATGCCTGACCATTTCCTCAAGGATAATATATAGATGAGAAGTGTTGAATGATATGAAACTTGTCACATAGTTTTTCTACATCTTTATTTTTTAACTATTGACCTTTTTGAGTGATGATGGTATGAGGGATACCATATCTACCAATGATATAATTCAAAGTTAATATGGATTTTTTCTTTCTAGAAGCATTTGAAAGGTGTAAATTCAACCAATTTAGTGAAATACTTTGCAGCTTTAATGATGTATTTTTGTACATTGGATTATGCTGCATAAATAATCTCTATCAAATAAAAAACCACTAATAAAAAGGTTGTGGTGTAGTGAGAGGTTGTAGTTGCTATCCTTGTACATCAATCAAGCTCCTATGGACTTGGCATTTCTATCATGTCTTCACAAACTAAAATGATTATTTCTCCATAGTCGGCTAATAATATATAATTCTTAAGATCTTCTTAGCCAAGGTTAATCAGCTTGAATGTGAACCAAAAATACCTTTTTGAACCTCTCATAATGTATTTTCATATTCCTCGCCCTTAAGACACCTAATTAATTTTTTGTCAAGACCTATTTGATGCAATGTGTTAGATATAAAGGTATAATAGGAATCTTGTTAGATAAAGTTACATTTCTGGTTTCATGTTTAGTTTTGAGGTAAGGTATTATCCTTCAAGTAGGAATATATGTGCCCATATCAAGTAGATTCAAGACCCATGAGTAGGAAAATGATTTGGGAGTCAATATTATCATGTGTAGGGTTAACTAGTTATTCCACTAGGATTTCATATGGCACATGTTCATCAGGTAGTTGTAGTAATGAAGCTAAATTTGTCATTTCATCAACAACTCTATTCTCTATTCTAGGTATCTATTGAATTGTGATTTGGAAAAATTACTTCTTGAAATCATCAACCATTATTTTATAGGGCATGATCTTGTCATATTTTATTTGGTAATCATCATTTATTTGATTGATTACTAGTTGAGAGTCTCCAAAGACTTTTAATTCTATTATTATCCATTCAAGGGCCATTTTTATGCCTATTACCAATGCTTCATACTCAGCTATGTTATTTTTGTAAGGAAACATGAGCTTGTATGATTTTGGAATGGTGTACCCTTGAGGGGTAATGAACAATATTCTTGTCCCCAAGCCATGTTGTGTATAGGATCCGTCAAAATATAATTTCCAAGTTTGATCTATAACCATAAGAATATTTGTATCAGGGAGCTCAATTTGTATTGGTGTCTCATCTTGCATTGGTTCTTCAACATATTAGTCTACAAAATTACTTTTCCTTTGATGGCTCATATGTCAACATATTCAATGTCAAACTCACTCAAAATGATGACCAATTTTACTAATCTCCTTGTAAGATATTATTTTCTAATAAGATAATTGAGAGGATCAATCTTAGCTATCAATTTTATATGATATTTCAAAATATAATGTCTTATCTTTTGAGATTAAAATACTACTTCTAGACAAGTTCTTCAATGAAGGTGTAATTAAGTTCATATTTTACCAATGTTTGATTGATGTAATGGATTTCTCTTTCCTTTCCTTCTAAATTTTCATGTGCTCAAAGAGCTCCTAATGAATTTTTTGAGGCTGAGATGTATAACAACAATAGTGATCATGAGATACTTCTTTAATATATCAAAAGCCTCATCACATTTCTCATCCCATTTGAAGGAAGTATCTTTGTGAATAAATTATTTGAATGAGTGACATTTTTCTGCTAGCTGAGCTATGAACCTTCTAATAGAATGTAAGTTTCCTTGTAGTGACCTTAGTTGATTAATATTTCTAGGAGCTCCCATTTCCATGATGGATTTTACTTTAGCAAGATTAACTTCAATTCCTCTAGTTGAAACAATGTATCTGAAGAGCTTTCCTATTGTGACACCAAATGCGCATTTCTTGGCATTCAGTCGAACCATGAACTTTTCTAGGCATATGAATATCTTATCCAAGATATGAAGATGATCTTGTCTACTATATGATTTTTCCAATTGGTCATCAACATAGTCTTCCATGAAGGTGTGCATCATATCATGAAAGATAGTAGTCATTTCTCTTTGGTATATAGCTCAAGTATTTTTCAGTCCAAAAGGTGTGACGTTTCATCAAAATGTTCTCCATGCAGATGTAAAATTTATTTTTTCTTGGTCTTGAACTGAAATTTTGATTTGATTGTACCCAAATAATTTGTCTATAAGGGAAAACATTGAGTGTAATGTTTTCAAGTCCACAATTGTGTCTATGTTTGGTAATGGAAAATTATCTTTAGGATAAGATTTATTAAGATCTTTTTAAATCAATGCAAAATATGATGATTTTGTGTGACTAGTGATGGTGTTTTTGATGATTCTGCAAATAATGAATATGAGATTGGATTCATTGCAATTAAGGATGAATAACATGTTCATGAAGAGAAATATTTTGTGTCAAATGTGTAAAAGAAATTAGAATGGATTATAGATAGTGATTTCTCTCATTAGATGACTGGGGATAAAGACAAGTTTATTTATCTAAACAAATATGATGGTGGAGTGGTTATATTTGGTGATAACACTCCTAGATTGATCATTGGTAGAGGATCAATCTCTCTTGATGGAAAAAATAACACTAATGGTGTTTAGTTTTTTTATGGCCTTAAACATAATTGTTGAGTGTTGGACATCTTGTAGACAAGGGTTACCACTTTTAATTCAAGAATGAGAAATGTACTATCAGAAGTGAGTTAGGAGAATTAATCCCATCAAGCACAAAAATAAGAGGTAATGTATTTTAATTGATTAATATAGAAGATAATTATTTTATGGCTAAGATAGATGACAGTTCATTGTGGCATAGAAGATTATGTCATATCAAGTTTGACAACATTGTGAAGGCTAGTAACATAAATGTAGTCACGGATCTACCAAGAATTGTCAAGCCTACTAACACCATGTGCAGAGAGTGTGTAATGGGGAAGCAAATGAAGAGAATTTTTTAGAGAAAATGATTTTCAGCAAAGGGAAAGCTAGATCAGGTGCATACAGATTTGTGTGGTCCTACAAAGATAAGGTTCTACTATGGTGAAAGTTATTTTATTCTTTTTGTTGGTGATTATTCCAAAATGATGTGGGTTGCTTTCCTTAAAGAAAAGTATGAAGATTTGATTAGTTCAAGATTTATAAGGAAAAAGTTTCAAGAATGAGTCATGTTTGAAGAAAAAAATTCTTGAAGTTAGATAGAGGTGGATAATTTGCATTTGATGCATTTAATTCATATTGCAAAGAACATGTCATATATAGATAGACTTCTTCACCTATAAATCCACAATAGAATGAGATAAAAGAGAGAAGGAACATAACCATATTGGATGCTATGAGGACTATATTAATTGAAGGTAATGTGGAACACATACATTGGAGGAAAGAAGTTAACACTATTGTCTACACCTTAAACTAGATTCAAATTAGAGAGGGTACTGGTAAGACTCCCTATAAATTGTGATTTGGTCATACTCCTTCTGTGAAGTATTTTAGAATTTTTGGAAGCAAGTGTTATATCAAAAGAGATGATGAAATAGGAAAGTTTGATGCAAGGAGTGATGAAGGCATTTTTCTTGGTTATTCCACCAAAAGTAAGGCATATAGATGCTTTAATATGAGACTAAGGAAAATAATTGAAAGTGTTAATGTGAAGATTGATGAGAAGTTTTAGATTCAAGAAAGGATGAATCAGTGTGATCCAATCCCTGAGAACAAGACTAAGAATAAAGAGATGAGACAAATTTTTGAGATTGATAATGGTGGACACGTTTTCTTAAGTGAACAAAAGGAAGCTCCTAGATCGGCAAGGTAAGTTTTGATGAACCATCCTAAAAATAAAATTATTGGTGATGCCAATAAATGTATTATGATAAGGTCTAAGACTAAAAATGAGCTCTTTTTAATCTCATAAGTTGAACCTAAGACTACTAATGAGGCTTGTAAAGATGAACCATGGATTAAAGAAATGTAGAAAGAGATGGATCAGATAGAGAAAAATAAAACTTGGGAATTGGTTCCTAGGCCTAAGGACAAAAATGTGATTGGAACCAAATGGGTCTTTAGAAACAAAATGAATCAAGAAGGGACAATTGTGAGTAATAAAGGATGAATGATCTGCAAGGGATATTCACAAAAGGAAGGTGTAATAACCTAAAAATGGACAATATTAATTCAAATGAGAAACCAAGGAAAAATCAAGGCAATAAATTGAAATCAAGCTAAAATCAAAGCAAAATTGAAATCAAGCCATAATCCAAATTTAATTGAAAATCAAAAGCCAATAAATCAAGTTAAATCAAATAAATCAAGTTAAATCAATAAATTATGCAATTAATCTAATTAATTGTATAGTTAAAATTGAATCAAATCAGCCCATTTAAGGGGTACACATAGCTAAGCAAATTTAATTATTAAATCCCTATTTTCCCTCAACACCACATGGTAGGAAAATGCCTCAACCAATAGGATTTAAGGATTGGACTCATATGGATCAAGCTCAAAATGAATCTCAATCACACTTAAGGTGAGAGCATCTTGGCCATCCATTTTGTCTCTTTGTCCCAAGCTTTGAGGACAATCCATTTAAATTGTCTCCAAAGGTGGAACCATGGACTTAACCCCAACTCAACCTTGATCAACTCAACTCTACCACTACCCTTGCCAAAAATCTATAAAAGCAAGGCATAAATCAATCAATTATCATCCACAAATCTGAGAATAGCACAAAACCTCTTGCAATTTTGAGCTAGAAAGGAAAATATAGTGTTAATCAAGGCTTAATTTCTTTTGGAATTGAATTCTTAGTTGGCTTATCATTCATTCTCATTTTAGAGTTGTCACTAATGGAAGCTTGTTGAGAGCTTTGCATTAGCAAATCTAAATAGAGGTCCATAAAGTGCTTTTTGTCTTCATTTACTTAATTAGCTTACTTTTTGTGGTAATTTACTTATTTTATTCATTTATTGATAGTACTAACCCTATGAAGGTACTTATCCTAGTACAAAAAATGGTGCCCACTATGGGCATTAGGCCTCATTCTTTTTAAATTTAGAGAATTTGTTATATTCTATCATTTTCTTGTTTTATTCACTATTTTTCAGGTTTTGCAGCACATCTGAGAGTTTCTATTGCGCTTACAAGAATTTCTGCAGCACTTTTGAGGCCTGAAACATCGCATCCATGGAAAAGTATTGCGCATTTACACAACAAAACAACGCTTTCACTATTTCTTCTAATTTGTCTAGATTTCTTTCAGCACGTATACCTTGACTTCGCAGCGCATTCAATCCATTCTGCAGCGCATTCCAAGTTTTCTTTAAGCGCATTTGACTCATTAAAAAATGCATTTAAATTTTGTTTCTATACATTTAAAGTTTTTTGTTGCACATTCAAGGTTTTGAATAGTGCTTTTAATCATTTTTGTAGCACTTTTGAGCATTTTTGTAGCACGTACAAGCATTTCAGTAGTGCGTACAAGCATTTTTGTAGCGCGTACAAGCATTTTTGTAGTGCATACAATCATTTCTATAGCGCATACAAATTTTTTTATTAATTTTAAATTATGATAGTAAATAATGTTTTCTTTGTGTTTTTTTTATGCTAGGACACAAAAAAAAAATTGGAAACCAGAGGTCAAAATCCACATCGAGGATAAAAACATCACAAAACGGTTGAAAAGAGAGAAAAATCATCATCTTAACAACTTTTTGGGAGGATTCCAAGCACGAAGGGGATGAATATGAAAAGTACTTGCATATAATAAAATTGTATAAATCTAAATTTATTTCATTGAATTGGATTTTTACTCCTTAAGCTTGTCATTTTTTTTTCAATTTCTAAAAGAATGAAGTAAAAGATAAATTTCTTGGATTTATTCACTTTGTTTGTTTGTGTTGGATTAACCATTTTCAAAGGGATGCAAAGGAGCTAGAACAATCACCACTAGGTGAGTTAAAAACATGAAAAATCAAATCAAAAATGCCTCTAGCCTTTGCTAGCTACGAAAAAGGTAAGCCTATATCCATATGTATTTTTCTTAAATTGTGGCCTTGTGATTTTTAAAAATCTAGTAATTAAAGAAGCTTAAAGGATAAATCAAGTATTTAATCAAAAACCCCTTGTTTGTGGAGGAGAGTAGAAATACTCAATTCCCATTAATTAGTGGGTTTGGATAATTGAACCTTGTTAATTGTGTTTGGGAGGAAAGAATAGTAGGGATATGCTCTTCACCTTTTGGTGAATAAAATTCCCAAACCTATCTCTTAACTCCATTTATTCACTTTCAAAATGAGCATGCTAGAACCTTAGTGGGCTCACCTCCCAAAATTTGCCTTAGCGAGGCCGGTGAGAGGGATAGCCCAAAGTGGGATACAATTATCTTTGCCGCAATAATCTGACCCACTATAAAAATAAATTGATTCATCCTTAATGGGGTGTATGACAAAAGGATATTAAGTCTCGAACTTCCTCTAGTAGTCCTTCAAGATTGCCTAAAACTCCAACATACCAATGGTGGGAAGCCCCTTATTTTTGGGGGATGAAACTTGATATCTCTTTTGAACAGAATCCATACTAAATCCTTGATAAATTGGCAAGCCTACCTCATTAGAGCCATTTAAAATCCAAATTTAACCTTTGGTAGATTGCTTGGAATAATTTCTTGCGATAATTGATAGAATCATTGTGTTATTCTTGAAGGTCTATGATTACAAAAAGAAAACATCCATTAAGATCCAAAATTCAAAAGAATATATTATTCTCAAGAATTCAAGATATGGAAAAAGCAAGGGATACATCATCCAACAAATTCTCATTAAGAACAATGTTCCCTTATCTTTATGATCCTAATATTACATCCACGTCTACATATTCTTCAGACAAAAGGGCTATCGCAAAATCCCACATTAATTATAATGTTGATCAAGAAGAACATTATGAACATCATATCTTTGATAATTCAACCTTTGATCAAAAATAAAATCATGAATACCCTATATTTGATCAAGAACATCCTAAGGGTAATCCAATCTTTGATGATGAACCTATTTCACAATATCAAGAGAATCTCATCTTTGATCAAGGAAATCAAGAAGAATTAGTCCTATCTCAACAATCATCATCACATGAAAATGGAAAATTGGATCATCAAGATCTTAAATATCACATCTCTTTGAAAAAAAAAAATTACATATAAATATCCATGGGATAGATCATTTACTCCTTTGGGACAATCTTACGAATTAGCTTTGGAAAAACTCCTTCAAAATGATCTCATCACGTTGCCTAAAATCACTTCATGTGGTTTTATATTTTTGAGTAACTATTGGGCATATCATATACATAATGAACATGAAACAAATGATTGCATAGAGTTGAAACATAAAATCCAAAATCTTATTGATGATCACTTAATTGAAATTGAAGATCCTAATGAATCATATATTGAAGATACTACTCTCGAGCAAGATCAAAATTATGAACACATGTCTAATAGTGGTTTTCCTATAGCCTCCACCTATTCAAACATTCCTCCACCTCATAAAGAAGCAAAGCTATCCAATATTCCTCCATCAAAAAAATATCCAAACACTTTTCATGATAACTATGTATACCCTCAAGGGCTACCTCTAAAAGAGATCCAAGCTAACCTACATCTTGATACAAACTTATTCCATGCTTCAAAGGTTATAGACCCCAAGCCTTCATGTGCTACAATTCCTATCATTCCTATTTCAAATGAACATCCATCATCCCTTCAATAATCCCTCATGCAGATCGAAACTCATACATTTTCCTTAGAAGTAGCTCCATTTCAAGAGACTAATCAAAAGTGCAAAGAAACAAGTCTTATTAAGGATCAAGATCAAGATAATATTCCTTCTTGTCCTATAGTTGACCAAAGTCCCATACCCCAAGAGTCCCATGATGATCCCTTCATACCCTTCCATTTCTTTCAAGAATATATCCTTCCATCTCAAACAACCCATATTCCTTCACCTCCTATATCATACCCATCTCCTAAGCAATATCAAGGTATTTCTTCCATCTCTAATGAACTTATTGAAAATAAAAAGCAAAGTATTCTTCCTAGGTTATCAAAAGATCCTTGTCAAGATTAAAGTACCCCAACATCCAGTTTTCCTAAGCCTCCATATCTACCTCAAAATTCTCCCATTCTTCCTAATCCATTGTATAAGAATAAATACCCTCAAGCTTCAACTGCTCATATCAAAGTCAATCCTATGAAAGCTACTCATAAGCCTATTGGTATAAACAAAAATCTGAAAGATGAAAGCCTCGGCCATGTAGCTCAAAATAAAGATGTTGATATCCCTCCCACATCTCATTTACCTCTATTTGTGCATAAGCATACTCCTTCTACATCCTCCAAATCCATCCTTGGTCCCTATATCCCAAAGTTGAAACCTTATACATCCTCCAAATCCATATTGGGTCCATATATCCCTCCATCAACCTTTCCTACCATCCTTATCCCACAATCCACTTACCCTATACCCTATCAAGATCAACAAAGACATACATACTTGAGAAACCAAACATCCATCCATGTGAATCCTCCATATAAGACCATCCATATCAACCTTATTCATCCACCAATCCCAAGTCTTTTGGAAGCAATTTACTTGTGCAACATAAGAATCACAAAATCAAGAATCCACTTGTGTATGAAGATCACTATGTCCAATCTAATCGACATGTGAATGCAAGAAAAAAAAATATATATTCAAAAGACCACAAAGGTCCATCAAATAGAAAGAAAAATCAAAGAAAATGTGGGTTCCTAAGTCCCTCATTGAAGAAATGCATTCTAAAGCACCAATAAAGAATAAAGACAAATCAAAGAAAATGTGGATTCCTAAATCCCTCATTGAAGAAATACATTTTAAAACATCCAAAAGAATAGAAAAATTAAAAAAAGTGTGGATTCCCAAGTCACTTTTGAAGGAATTACACACGAAAGAGAAATCAAAGTTGACATTCAAGCTTCCAAAGGCTTCCACTACACATTCTCACTAACACATTCTATCTTATACATCCATTTTGGGTCCTTGTGTCCCAAGATTCATATCCTCTCTTACCTCTAAACCTTCAGCTATCTCACCCATTTTTCCTCCATTATTCAACTACCCTTCAAGGGTGTTTTGATGTTGATCTTGATAATACTTCTTATCCTCCTATTCCTTATTCTTCCATTCTATTTTTCACACTCACACATAGAAAGACTTATTATCCTCTCATTCATTATCCTTTCATTTCCCTTATCCAATCCATTGCATAAATCTTTAGCCACCCTTTACCTTATCCACCATATCATGTTTCCATCACCCTATCAACATCTTTGAGCATACCTCTCAGTAGTTTTTTCTCGTCATATCATACCTTTTCAAGGAGTATCCAAAGAGCATGAGGCTTGAGTCCCTCCAAAAGTCAAAAGTCAAAATACAAAAAAAAATTGAAAAAAAAAAGAAGAAAAAGAAAATAAAATAAAAATAAATCCATCCTATGGTGAAAACCACTTCTTGTGGCATCTTGGACAAGTACCATGATGAAAACCTAGCAAACAAGTGTCATGTGTAATACCTTTCTCTTTCACTCTATACTTGGGGAAAAGTTCCATCCATCACATCCTCCATCTTTCTACCATTTATCTCACTTTCATTCTTATTCCATCTTTCATCTTTGATCTTGACAAGGTTAAACATATCAATGAGCATTAAGTATCTTAACATGTGTTATCCTATAAATTATCCTATTCACTTGTTGCATTCATGCTACCCTATCATGATCTTTCTTATCCTGAATCCACCTTCATTATTCCAAAGAAACCTTTCCATACTCCTGAACCTTCACTCATAGCCTCTATCACCCTTTTATCATGATTGTGTGATCCTATCTACATTGATCCTTTGATCTTGATCCAAATGAAGAATAAAAGAAATGGAAAATATGGTATAGAAAGTCTCTTGATATGTCCACTCCTTTGGACCATTGTCATGACACCAAGTAATTATTCCATATGCTATCCAACACCACATCATTAGCCTATATTAAGATATTATTTTTCCCTATCTTGGATAATCTTGAGGAGATGGTCTTATGGGTAACACGCTTCATCTATCATTTCCTATTCATTGGTGAATCATCAGTTTGCAAATCCATCTTTCATGTCCTATACCTTGCTAGACATTAGGCAAAATTCAATGTGATCTTGCTTGAGAACTAGTGATCTCTAAAAATCTAAAAAGTTGAAAATGTTCCTAAAATAATCCAAAAACATAAAAAATATCTATATAAAAAAAAATTTTAAAATTTTTTTTAAAAAAGTAAAAAATCTTTAAAAATCTAAAAAAATTTAAAAAATCTTTTAAAAATCCAAAAATTGTGAAATCGTAAATAAACTCTCAAAAGTTGTATTGCCCAACAAAGCATTATCATTATTGAGTCAAACTAGGGGGCATCAATCCAAATTCAATGAGCCTAGCAAAATAAACACAAGTTGGCTCAAAATCATCGCATCAAATTGAAAAATTGCTACACTTGAACTTATTGATCAATATCACATTTCAACATCCAAACACTTGATCTAATAAAAAACATTTGACAAATCAAATCAAAATCTAAAAAGCTTAATCAAATCAAATCAAAATCTAAAAAGGCTTAAACATAACTAAGGATCAAAGTGGATGAATTTTTTTTAAAATATGGATCTACAAACAAAAAGCAAAAATGTTCAAAGTGTTACTTTATTTTTGGAATCATGTCTTTTTAGCAAATCGATGAAGTTTGACTAGATGAGTGATGATGAAGACATGATATTTTATTGGTTTTTGCTTGAGTGTTTTTCAGGTTGATTCATCGAAGTATGCAAATCCGTCTAATGACATGATCATCAAAGAATCATTGAGGACATTTGTATATGAAAGGGATCAATTATTTGTTTGTTTACTTGCAGTTTTAAAATCCGAGGAAAGAGGTATTCATATCATCATGGTTGAACTAGTGAGGGTTGTACCAATTTCATGTTCCAAAAGCTTGATGATGAAAATAAGCATCCAAATTCTGAATATTGATAGCTAGTTGCATCCATGTTAGATTAATTGCATATTAGCTTGCATGTGGATCCTTTTTTTCTTACAATATGTAAAGAAAGATAAACGAGGTAGAGTTATTATCATCAAAGGACCATATCAAGATACATCAATTTCTATATCCAAATACATCAAGGTACATCATCAAATGTATGGAAATATACACCATCAAATATCCATCCATTTAATCAAAGTCTTGATCAACATCATCAATGTCTAAAGTATCCATCATAAAAATCATGTTCAATCTGATCATCAAAGGTACATCAACATCATCAAGATACAAGTACATATAAATCATGATCCATCAAATGATTAATGCTTCATCAATGAAATCATCAATACTCAATCATGATGATCAACTAGGGGAAAACTAACTCTATCCATCATCTATATCTATATCTACACTTGTACCAATAGATGATCCTTCTCTTCTGCCACTCCTTAATTTTGCATCATGAGAAATCCAATCAACCCCATATCATCAAAACATCTAACTAAGCATATCAAAAATCAATCAGTCAAATCATATAATTGATCATCTAACATCAATCAAGTTATCATATCATCCATTTTCTAATTGCGAGCACATCAAATCTCCTAACTCTAGACCTTGAGGAAGGAAAATCATTGTTTTGTCTCTCTAGATCTCGAGAGTGAAATATCAACCCATCAACTTTATCCTATCAGATTAACATAAACATCAACCAAGTGATTCTAACTAATGTCAAATGATATCAAAACATCATCAACTTATCTGGAGCATCAACACCATCTTATCAATCAGATCTTTTCTCATCAAATTCTCTCATAATCAAGGCATTTTCACATTAATTATATCAGGAAACAAATCAAAATTTCCCAATCTCAACCAAATTATCCACAATCATTTCGATTCATTTCCCAAGGGGCATACAATCACATCATCATCAACTTAATCTAATTAGTGGCATAATCTTTTGATGGAAAAAGAAAATCATTTATCAAGTGGGGCATCAAAAGCAGAAAATTAGGTCAAATTAGGCATTGCATCGAGAATCTATCATCAAAATGATCATCAAGGATTTCAATCAATTAATACTTCATCAGTATTTGCATCTATCATCAACATCAAAATCAAACATCAATTAATCAGGACTTTGCATTAGGACATCGGACATTCTTTGAACCAATGCGCTTCTCACATCGATTCAAAGAGGGGCATTTCTAATCATCTAAAAATGGACAAGATTAATTCAAATGAGAAACCAAGGCAAAATCAAGGATATAAATTGAAATCAAGTTAAAATCAAAGCAAAATTGCAATCAAGCCATAATCCAAATTTAATTGAAAATCAAAAGCCAATAAATCAAGTTAAATCAATAGTGTAATTAATCTAATTAATTGTATAGTTCAAATTAAATCAAATCAGCCCATTTAAGGGGTGCACATGGTTAAAAAAATTAAATAAATTCAATTATTAAATCCCTATTTTCTCTCAACACCACATGTGAGGAAAATGCCTCAACCAATAGGATTTAAGGATTGGACTCATATATTGGAGTTGGTGAAAAATAACCTACATCTCCCAAGAACAACTGCATGCAAACACCTATCATAGAAAGAGAGAGAAGCAAATAGCTATGGAGACCTAAACATATGGATCCACGAGAGAGGAGAAATCCTTGATGTGCAAAAACAAAAGTTGCAATCAATAATGAAAATGTTAGAAAAGGTTACAAAGTGTTATGAGATCAATCCTTATAAAAGGAGATTAGAAAACCTAAAAAGGTAAAACCTAGGTTGCACAATAATAATTAATAAAGCTATTAATTATTATATGTCTAAAGTTTAGCTTAAGTCGAAAGAGGTAATAAGTGACTTAATAATTAAATCAATATGATTTAATTAATCAGTAAACACTTTATTACTCTAACACCCCCCCTTAAGATAAACTTTGGGAGAAGCTAAAAACCTAGAAAGAAAAACTGGAAGCAAATGGGTCCCGACAAAAAAGGCCTGATCAAGTACCCAAGTACAAAAAAGAGTCTCTATAAAGTGGAGAAATAGAGAAAACCACATGGGAAAAACTCTACTCCAAAAAGATACGAAGACTAGTCTGAAGGACTGAAGAAGCCTCCAAAACTAGGAATGTTCTAGAAAATAGGAACAAAGATGAACATGTACAACATCATTGAAGCATTAAATTGTAAACTTTGTCAAGAAGAAACTGATGATCTAAAGATCCTCCACAAAAATATGACCGGGTAGAGAAGAGTGTAATCTGCATGAGTGCCCTCAAATAACACTACTCGAATCAGGAGGCAAACAAAGGAAAACACCTGAACTCAAAGATACATATGGCATAAACACCAAAAGTCTGAAGAGCTGATCAATGAAAGCTGGAAGAGTGCATCCAAAAAATAGTAAAGAAAGAGTTTCCATATGGTAAATGATCCATCTCACCAGAATGCATAGGTACCTAGCCACTGCAACCACCTAGTACATAGAATCAAATACTAAATACATAGCTCACACTATCAAACCAAGGAAGTAGTAGAACCAATAGTAGAAACCCCCCCATACTGCTGACAAGGGAGTAATTATAGGTACACTAAAAAGATCATCCAATATGAACTACATGATGAAGAAGAATCTGAAACATCAAATGTGTAGAGAGAGTACAAACACATATAGAGATACCTGAGGCTAATGTCATTGGAAGAATGCTCACATGAAAAAAGAAGATGGAAAACAAAGGCAAACATCAAACCTCCCTAACACTTTATAATGGAGTACGAGTACATAAAGCACGAACATTAGCAAGATCCCATACATGCAATAGAATGACACTTTATCTCAGTGCGTGTGCATAAAATAATGCTACAAAAAATGAAGTGTACACTAATCAAAGAAGAGAAAAGGCTTCTGAAACAAAAGAACAGCCTAAGATGAGCCATCCCTCAAAGGGAAGAGATCCCAGGACCTGTAACAACCAAGATATCTACCAGACTGCAAAAATGCAAGATCTAAATAAAATGAACCTGGAGAAAAATCTAGAAAAATGACTCATAGCACTGAAAATATCTTTGAACAAGCTTTCCAACAATATATCATTTTCCAAAAATGGAGTCCGGATGTGCAACATAGAGCTCCTAAAGTACATAATTGAAGATCTGGATTTGACAGTGAAAAACACCATCAGAAAAATAAAATCAGAAACAATAACCTCCAAATTTGGAAAGATCTCAGAATCAACTTTCTGAACATCTCGTTTGCCAAATTTCGACATCATATGCTCAGATATGAGCAAAAAATCAATAGTTACATTGGAGGGCCCAAAGGAGGTGTCTGGAAGGATCTGAGGATGGGTGACTATTAGGAATGAATGCTAAATGTTTGGCAGCCATTCTGTAGCAGTTGTTTTTGATTTCATGACTATGATTGTCATTGATGTCAACACAGTGATTTACCGGAGACTTGCAAAGAAGTAGACAGAGTTTGGATTAGCGCACATGGGATCTTGCAATTGGAGCTATGTGATGTTGAGGATATATTCTTTGATATGTTATATTTCTATGGTTAAGATCCCAGATAGTAATTCATTTATTCATGGAACTTATGAGCATTTTGGTGGAAGCAGTATTTAGGCTGTGTTCCTGAGTAGCGGTTTGTGGAAATCGGATGATATCTCCTAATTGGGATGGAATCTAGTTTTTCGTAGTTAAAGGGAAGTTGAAGACACATTGATAGTGACGTGGATGATAGCACAAACTTTGAGGTCGCACGAGTGAAGATTTATTGTATTTGGAAGCTGACAGTTTTGTGTAATTTTGATGTAGCGTGTGGAAACTTTTATGTTGTAATTGTATGCCGACTCATTTGTAATTATTTGAGTGTGGTATAAAGGATAGAATGTGTTTCCTTGTTTTAATATGGTTGGATGTGATGATGTATGCATGAAGTGAAGAAAAGAGTGAAATGTGAAAGCAAATTTGAGAAGGAAGACATGCGAGGTACAAAGATTTAAAATTGAGATCTGGTGAGTGCAGTTTGGCATAGTCAGAGAAGAGGTAACATATTATTCTGTTGAGTAATACAAAGATTATTTGGACAGTGTGTTCCGTGATCTTACCTTGAAGCTATTTGGGCAGTGGGTCCTTCTGTCTTCCATAACTCTTAATAGGGTTAGAATCTTTTAACAGGGATTCAAAATATCCTAATAGTGATTCATATGTACTGAATTTATTTCATAAGACTCTTAACAAAGTCCATCCTTTCACAAGGAATATTCATATTAGTGCATCTTTTTTGGGCATCATTCCCACTGGGGTTTACTCTTTGATCAAGAGGTTCCCTAGTCAACATATCTTGTGTCATTGTGTTATTGTGTATGAATATCTTTCTATGGTTGGTAATTATATTGCTTACATGGTTTAATGTTGTTGAAGTTGATAAAAGTTATAATTATCTTATAACTGATTCACCCCCCTACCCCCCCTCTCAGCTATCTTGGTGGACTTTAGTTTCTAACAATTGGTATAAGAGCGGCAGGTCCTTGAAAAAGAAGTTTAACAGCTTAAGGAGATCCATGGCGAATTTCAAGAAAGAAAGCCCTAAGTTTGATGGAGTAAATTTTGACAGCTAGAAAGAAAAGATGAAGACAAACCTACTGTGTTTAGGACTAGGTTATTGGTTGATTACAAAGAATGATAAGACTATCATTGAAGAGGAAAATCTTGAAACATGTACTGCTAATGAGAGAGATCTATTCATGTGTAACATACTTGCAAGAGAAGCACTTTTGACAGCCCTTCTGGAGAATGAGTACAGTCAGGTAAAATGTTTGAAAAAATCTAATGAAATTTGGCAAGCTTTACACTCTACTTTTGAAGGTGATGAACATGCAAAAAGAGTTAGATTACATAATTGGATATATGCATTTGAAGATATAAGAATGTTGGAAGATGAATCTATTAGAAGCTATATTGGTAGAATGTCAGAAATTATTATAGGTATAAAATCTTGTGGAGGAACAAAGGCAGAGAATGAAGTGATATGGAAAATTCTGAGGACATTGAATTTTATATTTAAGTAGACAACACAGATGATTGAACAAGTTATACCTTGTACTACAAACTTTACAAGAGAGACTCTTCTTGGAAGATTGGAAGCAATAGAGATGAACCTGAGGTTATCAGGAGACTTACCTAGAATGGAGACAACATTCAGTGCACTTAGTGTTCGCCCTACTTTTTCAAGAAGCATTAATGTGAGCAGAGATTATGTTGGCAGCAGCAGATCTAGAAATGAAGAAGACAAGAACATTGAAGAAGGTATTGCCTTGCTTATGAAGAGAGAACCAGACGGTAAGAAAATTTTTAAATGTTGGACTTGTCAAGAATATGGTCATTTTGCATCTAAATGTCCTAAGAGAGTTAAAAAGTATAGAAACAATTTCAAACCTAGAAGATATAAGGAATGTTATTATGCTAATGATGAAGATCTTGAAGCTAGCATAGAGAGAACCTTAAGTGAAAGTGATAATGAGAATAATGATGACATAGGATTTGTAGCAATTAAAGAAGAAAATTATGAAACTGATGTTAAGGAAGAAAAAGCCTTAGTTTCTCAAGTTGAAAAGAAAGCTGATTGGATTATAGAAGTGGTTGTTCACATCATATGATTGGAGACATGAAAAATTTTATAAAGTTTAATGAATATGATGGAGGAGTTGTTAGAGTTGGAAACAATGCACCTTGTTTGATTAAAGGTATAGGATATACTACTCTTGATGGAAAGACTAATACTAATAATGTTTATTTTGTCGATGGATTGAAACATAATCTTTTCAGTGTTGGACAGTTAGTTGATAAGGGATATCAAGTTTGGTTTACTGAGAAAATTTGTGTGATAAAGGATAAAGATGGAAATCTAATTGGAACTGGATCTAGAACTAGAGGTAATGTATTTTAGTTGAATCCTACTAAGATGACATGTTTGATTACTAAAATTGATGACAGTTGGTTATAGCATAGAAGGTTTTGTCATATAAACTTTGACAACATTGTGAAAGTAAGTACTACACTTGGAGTAAGAGATTTTCCTAAAATTATGAAGCCTACTAACATGATTTGCAAAGAATGTGTGATGGCTAAACAAAAGAGAAATTCTTTTCCTAGTAAGAAGTTTACATCTGCAGAAAAGCTGGAGATTGTTCATACAAATTTGAGTGGTCCTGCTAGGACTAGAGGATTCTATGGAGAAAGGTATTTTATGATTCTTGTTGATGATTTTACAAGAATGATGTGGATTGCATTTCTTAAAGAAAACTTTGAAGCATTTGATAAGTTTAAGATTGTTAAGAACAAAGTTGAGAATGAATCTGGAATGAAGATTAAATGTTTGAGATCTGATAGAGGTGAAGAATTTACTTCTAGAGAGTTTAACACCTTTTGTGAAGAAAATGGCATTAAGAGATAGTTCTCAGCCCCGAGAACACCTGAACAAAATGGTATTGCAAAAAGAAGGAATAGATCAGTGACTGAAGTAGCAAGAGCTATGTTATTTGAGAATGATTTGGTGAAGATATTCTGGAGAGAAGCAGTGAACATAGTAGTGTATACAATGAATAGAGTACAAATCAGAGAAGACATAGACAAGACACCCTATGAATTATGGTTTGGACATTCACCCTCAGCTAAGTATTTTAGAATTTTTGGAAGAAATGTTATATAAAAAGAGATGATGATATTGGAAAGTTTGATCCTAGAAGTGATGAAGGTATATTTCTTGGATATTCTTTGAAAAGAAAAGCCTGTAGATGTTACAATAAAAGAACTAAGACTATTGTTGAAAGCACAAATGTTAAAGTTGATGAAAAGTTTAAAATTCAGGAAAGAATGCTTGATTATGAATCAGATGAAGAAGCTCATCCTAAACCTAATACTGGATCTACTTAATTATTTTATGAAACTGATAGTGATTTGTTGAATGAAAGCCACAGTGAAGTCATTGAAGAACCTACACCTGAAGTGAGATCTGAGATAGTGACACCTAGCAAGAGTTTGTTAAGAAATCATCCTATTGGACAAATTATTGGAAGCATCAAAAGAGGAGTTCTAACTTGGAATAAGGTACAAGAACAATTATGTTTGATTTCTCAAATTGAACCTAAAACTACTAGTGAAGCTTGTGAAGATGAAAGTTGGACTAATGCTATGAAAGAAGAACTAGATCAGATTGAAAAGTACAAGATATGGGAATTGATCCCTAGACCTAAAGACAAGAATGTTATTGGAACTAAATGGGTATTCAAAAACAAGATGAATGAACAAGGAGAAGTAGTAAGAAACAAAGCAAGATTGGTATGTAAGGAATAATCATAGCAAGAAGGAATTGACTATGAAAAAACCTTTGCACCTGTTGCAAGAATTGAAGTAGTGAGAATGTTTTTGGCTTATGCAGCTTACAAGAAATTCAAAGTATATCAGATGGAAGTGAAGTCAGTATTTCTAAATGGAGAGTTGGAAGAAGAAGTCTACATTGAGTAGCCTGAAGGTTTTCCTTTGACTCAAGAAGGAGACATGGTATGTAAATTGAAGAAAGCTTTATATGGACTTAAACAAGCACCTAGAACTTGGAATGCAAGATTGGACAAGTATTTGTTAAAGTTGGGATTTACAAAAGGAACAGCTGATAGAAATCTGTACACAAAAGAAATTGAAAATGGTTTGTTGGTTATAGTTATTTTTGTTGATGACATTTGTAGACACCGAAAAATCCTTCAGAAAATAAATTATTTTTGTTTTCTGAAAATCCTTGATGACATCATCATTTATTAATTAATTAATTATTTAATTAATTAATTTATTTTTATGGCATTAAATCCCTCTCTCTTAATTAAAAATCTTTAATTAAGGAATCTAGCCTAAAAATGTCATTTGGACATTATCCGTAATTTATTAATTATTTAATTAATAAATTGACCAAAAACTTCAAAAAATAAATTAATTTATTTTTTATCCCAAACTTGGCCAATTTCCTTAAGACCACTAACCTCTTCCAAAATCTTCTAATCCCTTCTTAATTTCGATTAAAAGGCTAATCCCATCTTTCCTAACCCTAATCCCAAGGTTAAATATTTAATTAAGGTTAAATATTTAATTTGCATATTTATTGAAAATATTTTAATAAATATTCCTAAAACTTGAGCTTTTGGAATGAATAACCTTTTATTCCATGAAACTAAGGAGAAATCTAGACTCTTCTAAAATCTTCTCAAATCCACCCTCTTCACCCATCCTAATCCTTTTCTTGTCCTAATCTAATCCTAATCCTAACCTTAAACCTTTGTGCAATCCTAACCAAGCTTAAGACTTTCCTAAACCAAAGCAAAGTCTTTCCTTCCAAATATCTCAACCACAAAGCATTTATTGCTTCCCCAAAGTCTTCAAAGCCTCTTAAAGCCCATTCATTGCTCTTACAAGCATTTATTTGGGGAGTTATGAGCTTGGAGCCCCCTTTGTTGACTCCTCTTTGCCCTTCCCTTCATCCACTCACCTTGTGACATGTGTCACCTCCTGATTGGCTGAGAACTAGCACAATCCATGTGCTTCCCTTTGAGTGAATCTTGGCCTCTCTTAAGGATTTCAATCCTGGCCATTCATTCCTCCTACCCCAAGCCTTAGAAATCTTATAAATACCCTCACTTCCTAAGGCAAATCATCTCTCAACTCTCAAACTCAATAGCAAAGTTATAATGTCATTTTCATTCTAGCATAAACATAAACTCATCTTTTTTAGATCATTTTCAAGTTTAAATCACATCTAAATTAGCTTAAATGGATTAACATAGATTCATTTCTTGTTTTAATCTTAGTTCTTTCTTTAAGCTTTGCATATTTGTGTGTTCTTGAGGCCTTTGAGGCAAAATAGGTTCCTCATACCTATTTTGTGGCATTTTGGGTCTTCTTGATCCTCAAATCATCCATCTTGCATGCTCCAAGTGCTTGAGTTTGCACACCCACATCCCTCTATATCTAAGCATATCAAACGGTGCATGGGCGCATCCGTTTTAAGCTTAAACTGAGGTGGCTTTGATTTTAGTTTGTTTACCTTTAAATTTGATTTGATAATATGCTATGACGTTTGTTTGTCTTTGGCCTTCAAAATAGGTTTAGGTGCACTCACAAATTCTAGTCTACATTCTGGCACGCCCGGTGGGACTCAAACCACAATCATTTTGATGAAATTATGCTTTATATGCTTGTATTTTGCAGGAAATAAAGAAATGTCGCCTTCATGAAAAGAAATGACGCCTACAGCAATTAAATGTCGCCTTCAAACAAAGAAATGTCACGTTCAACAAAAGAAATGTCGCCTACAAACAATCCAGTCACGCCTTCATGAAATTAAATCACGCCTTTGAGGAAAGAAATGACGCCTGTGAACTCTGTTTTCATGCCTGCATAACTGAGATTTTCCTGTGATCGATAACTTCTGTTACGTCCCAGAATTCTCTTCTGTCGCCTTCTTGTAATAAAATCACACCTGTGACGAAAGAAATCACGCCTCTAGTTTTTTATCTGTCACCTTTTGAGGTACAGAATGTCGCCTGTAGGAATTAAATGTCGCCTCTGCACTTTCCAGCGTCGCCTATAAGCTGGACAGTGTCGCTTTTGGTTTTTGTCTTGAGTTGCTTAGGACTGGTTTTTTTCATTTATTTTATTACAGCAAAGGTCAAACTCAATCTTGAATGAAACTTAAGGAAATGAACTTAGGTCCTAGAATGTCATTGTCAATTTGAAAATCAAACTCAATCTTGAATGCACTAAAAGGAACAAACAACTCTATTCCCTCATCTGTTTCAGTTTCCAAAGCAAGCAAACAAAATTCAATCTTGAGTGATCTAAGGGATAAAACAAAGCTTTTTCAAAGTTCTTAAAACAACTCGCTAATCAAATCTTGAATGCACAAAAAGAAAGAACTTGCAAACGTTCAACTCATTTACATTTTGAGGAAAAGAACAAATCAAAATCTAATCACGAGTGTCTTCATTTCAAAGTTCAAAACATCACTTAATCAAATTTGGGAAAATGAACAAAATCTGCTTGATGTGCATGTAGGAGTTTTTCAATTCTTGCATAAACCTTGTTAGAATAAGCAACGTGGAACACTTGAACTTGGACAAGTTCACCTGTTCTGCTTTTAGCGAGGCCTGTCCAAGGAGAAGCGCTTCCTCCTCGGAGAACGACCTCAAACCGGTATCCCCCCCGGCCGGTATACAAATAAGCGAATACCAAAAGAATCGCTTACATCTCCTAATCGCCGGGCGTTCGTGCCAAACACGTGTCTGGGGATGGTAAACATTCCTCTCCCCCAGCATAATTGGCAAGGCTCTTAAGTGAGTCATGGATGATCAGCATAACCGGGTATGGAGACACCACGGAACAAATAGCAACCTGATAAAATAGAGGCTACCCTATCTACATCCGAAAGTATCAAAATCCTTGTGCAAGGACCGATTCCAAGGGGTTTACCGGGTCGCCTCAAGATTACTCACCATTTGTATTCCCTTCTGGGGGATACCAAGCTGTGGGCAAGCGATTTTGATACTCGCCTTCCTTAGGTAGATCTTTTTGAAGTGCTTGACAGTCAAAGACCCGTGAAAACACTTGTTGAAACATACACTTTCAAAGCATTTATCAGAGTCTTTTATCTTGCTTGTATCTCACAAAGTTGCTTTGTCCTTTGTGAAGATTGCTTTTATCAAATCCTTTGCCAATGGAAAAACATCAAGTAGATCTATAACTTGGTTCGAAGGACAATCAGAGCAGCTATCCCAAAACTTGGTCATCTCCCATCCCTTTGTCTATCTTCTTCTAGAAAACCGTCTTCTTCCGTCAGTCATCCCAATCTGAGTCTTAGTCTTCCAAACCATCTTCGTCCTTATCCTTATCCAAACTCATTCGCAAAGTCAGCATGTCTCAAATCTATAATGAGTTTGGTTATGATATCTCTCCTCTCCCACCAATCAATCCTAATGATGATGAAGGTCTTGTAGACCATGATGCCTATTACAGCCAGTTTCCTCCAAGCAACCCCCAGCGTTCCATCATTCCTCCAATCCAGCCAACCATGCCTTCACGCTTATCTCCTAGCACTCCCTTTCATGTCCTCGACAAGGCTAGCACTCCTTTTCATGTCCTTGGCAAAGCAACCCCAGTATCTTATCCATCCCCAACTTATCCTTGTCTTCAACCTACACCTCTTCCATATGCTTCTTTCAGGCCTCCACTTTCTGCTATGGTCATTTCTCCATCGCCATCATCCCTTAGAAACGCTTCACGCTACTTTCCTTATCTAAGGCCTCCATCTACCCATCCTCCAAAAAATTCTGAAATCCAAGATTCTAGTCCTCCCATCCTTTTCACCAAACCTCTATCCTTTCCCAAACCACCATCTTCTGCTCCAAGCCCCAATCCTCCATGCTATCCCAAACCACCATCCTCTCTTCCAAAACACATTACCAAAAGTCTCTTCCCACCAGCAGAGTTCATCCCTCAACCCACTCCAAAACCTGTACCTCAAGCCATTAGCCCTGCTTCTTCAGCACCATCATCCCCTCAAGCAAAATCCAAAGCTCCCTTTTCAAAATCATCTTTTTCATGGGTGTTCCCTTCTTTCTCTCCTCCTTCGCAAACATCTACCCAGGCACAAACCCCACTTTCATGCGAAGACCATCCAAGCTCCCCATCTCCTCCACCTTCCAAACCTTCTTCACCACAAAAGTCTCCAAGGAAACCAATAACAGAACCCAAGGAAGAGCTAATAGCAAAACCCACGCCTAAAATTGAAAAGCCAAGCAATCCTTCATGTGAAGCCATCATTGATGAGGCCCATCCAGCACTCCCATCTATTATCTATCTTCCATACATCCCAACTGTTGATCCTCTTCCATCTCCTATCATCATTGATTTCCTTTCGTCTGAAGTATCTATCCAATCCCCAGAATCATCTCCTCCTAACATTATCCAAAGCACATTCAGTGAGCCCCATGAGTTCACCCTTCTTCCTACCATTGCAGCTGAAAGATCTTCCATCCTTTTATCCATACCATCTGAAGAGTTCTTCCTTCTTCCAGACACCCCAGCAGTAGAGTTCCCAATCCTTCTATCCACTCCCTTTGAAGAGTCCATCCATATATCCCCTAATCCTCTATCTGAACAAATCCCATCGTGTCAAGATCTGGACCAAAAGCATGTTGAAATATCTATAGAAGAACATCAAGATCCAACCCTTTTACTTCCCCCATCGCATGTTCTATTGCCTCCATCACCTTCAATCCAAAATCCTACAATCCCAATTCCTCCAATTCAAGATCCTATCATCCCAGTTTCTCCAACTAAAGATCCAATACCATCCCCCAATCCTAGTCAAAATCCCAGCATCCTATCCTCTCCTCTTGAGGATCCACCTAACCAAACTGTCTAGCTACCGTCACTCTATCCTCTTGGGTCACTAACATTTGTCAAAGGTAAACCACTTGAAAAAGAAGACATCGGCTTCTTATCTTCCATCAGGGAACCAGAAAATGGTTGTTTGTCATTCACCCCAAGTCAGAAATATCCTTGTCTGGATAAAATGCTGAAAAGATGGAACTATCAAGGCAAAGGCCTTGGCACTCACGAACAGGGAAGTATACAGCCCATTCAAGGCAAGAAACATCCGAAAGGTTGTGGAATCGGTTGCACACCAGATGAGGGCACTCCCTCCACATCAGCAAAAGGTACTTCCTCCAGAAACATTGGTACAGCTAAAGAAAAATTTAAACATCCTTACAAAGCCAACAAAACATCTTCCAAGAACCACAACGCAATTCCTCCCCCTCCATCGTTACAACCGAGGAAAACCTATCATATTCCTCCTTCATCCTCCCCATCCATTTTGGGTCCCTATGTCCCAAAGTCTTTCAGCGCATCTCCGTTACCTAGCAAATCCATTTTGGGACCTTATATCCCAAAATATCATCCCCCATCTTATCCTACTCAGCCTTTCATCCAACATCCAAGCATCCCTAGTCAAGATCAACAACGGCACATGTCCACATATCCTATCTACCAATCTCCTTCCATCTCTCCATCCAAATTTCCTCCATCCCAGACAACTCCTCATATTCCTCCCAATGCTCCTCGCAACTTGGATGCCATATCACGCATGAATAAAGGGAAAAATCCACAAATATCCCAGGATTGTTATGTCCAGTCTAATCGACATGCACAATCAAAGCAAAATCCGATCAAGCAAGCCAAATCAAACCACTGGCCACAAAGGCCCATCAAAGCAAATGCCAAATCTAATGCATCCCAATGGCTGCAAAGGCCCAATGACGATTACCATGTCCAGTCTAATCGACATGGTCAATCAATGCAAGCTCCAATCAGGCAATCAAATGCGCCGCAAAGGCCCAGCAAAGAGCCAATCAGGCATGCTAAAGCACCCCAATGGCTCCGAATACCTAGCAAAGTCCAAGCAAAATCTATCACATGGCCACAAAGGCCTAGCAAAGAAAAAGCACAATCTGATGCCCACCAATGGCCGCAAAGGCACACTAAAGCTAAAACAAAAATGATGTGGATCCCAAAGCAAAAAGATGTAATCCATCTAACAAAAACATCCACAATGGCATCCAACATTGCCCATCTCCCAGCTCCTCAATCTTCCCCTCCATCTCCTCCATCCTCTAGCATAAATCCTCCATCACATCTATCTCTATCTTCCACATCCAATCATCCATCTTCCTCGCAACATGTGCCAATGTTGATCTTGACAACATCCCCCTATCTTGATCACTTTCCATCCTTCCATCCAAACACTTTCTACCACCATCTTTCCCATCTCCCCCATCTAATCCATGACTTTGCATGATCCCCCCCATCCTGCTACAGTTGTACCAACATCCAGGCACACAATCAGAAGAAATCAGTGAGGAAAGTCAGCAAAGATCAGTCAGCACATCTAAAATAGCAAAGGGAAATCAATGACAAATCAGAGAAATCAGCAAAGTCAACAAGCAATCAGGCTTTAGCATCAACATATGCCTATCAGCTTAAAACAGAAGCATATTTTGGAGAAGAAGCAAGCTTTAGTCGCAAAAGTTAAAAAATCAAAGGCAAAATCATGAGTCTTTATGTGAAAACCCTTCTGGGGCACATTCTGATTCCAAAACAGTAAAAATAAAGGGCGTATCTTCTAGTGAAAACTTGGCAATTCAAGCGCTAGAAGATGGAGCTTTGCCTCTTCCTCCTATCTGGGATAACAACACATGATAGTTCCCTATCAACATTGCAGAAACCAATCTAAATCAACTTGGGTACAGAAGGATGTTTGTGGCTCATCTACATGGAGGTTAACCTGACAGAAAATGAATCATGACCTTAAGTGCCTTGCTCCGAGGAGTCAATTATCAACTGTGCATGGTCATATGCACATGCCTAGGTGTGATCTTAAGCTTGTCGTCCATCATCTAGCAATGGATCCCCATGACAAGCCGGCAACATCAGAAAATCAGCAATCCACATCAGAAAATCAGTGAAGAATCTCTCAGAAGATCAACATCAAATCGCATGATAGCACCAAAATCAGCACAAAACTCAGTGCCACATCAGAGAGTTAGCAACAACATCAAAATATCTGTGCAAAATCAAAAATAGCAGGGCCATCATCAAATCATAAGGGAACATCCAATCAAAGAATCAGCAACACCATCAGAATATCAGTGACAAATCAAAAGGTTACCATCTAATCAAGAGGAAGCGCCAAATCGGCGAAATCAGCTGATCAGCAAGCACGACAGCATTAAATCAGAGCTTCAGCAACAAATCAAAATGTCAGTGCATATCAGCACCGAATCAGCAACACATCCAAACAAAATCAGAAGTATCAATGCATATCGGCACAAGCTCAGCAACAAATCAGCAAGATCAGCACAAAGTCAAGAAAAAAAAACACAAAAATCCATAAAAATTGGATAAATCAAAGGAGCAAATTATCAACAAAGAAAAAATCAAGAGAAAAACATTCGTCCTCTGGTGAAAACTTGGCAATTCAAGCGCCTTGGACAAGTACCATGGTGAAAACCTGGCAAACAGGCACCATGCATAGTGCCACCCCCCCCTAATTCCTTTCTGCAGTTAGGGGCTTCCTTTCTATCACCTCTTATCCAACATGTCCTCCATCCCCTTTCGTCTCTCACTTCCTTCATTTTCCATTGGATCTTGATGAAAAAAATAGAGACTATCAGATGTACATGCTTTTGGGCACCTCCTTGGCATCCATTGCACCTTTCAGCTACATATCCTCTATCCAATCCTTTCATCCTAGCTTCCATCCTTCCTCATCCTCTTGTTGGCATATCTTCCGTCCAAGCATACACCATGCCTTTAAAACACATGAACTATCTTAAACAGGGGGCATCCTCTTCCTTGGTGACGTATTCCTTGGAGGCTATCCAAATCCGAATCTTCCATCTCCCAAAATCCTCAGCAATTTCTCTATCCAAATCCAAACCAACCACCATCCAATCCTTCCAGCACTCCTCTATCTTAATCCATCAGCAGTTCCTCCAGCATCCTCTATCTTGATCCACCAGCAAACCAACTCAGCATCCCATATCCTTTATCAGAATCCAACATCCACCATCCACAGCAGAAAGCAAATTCACCATCTTTTGCACCAAAATCCAGAGCTCCAAATCCACAAGCATTATCGTGTTCTAGCCCTTTGAGTTGTTTCCATCCCTTATCCTAAATCAGAAATCATCCTCTTTTTGGCACAACGTGTTGTCTTAAAGAAATCAAAACCTTGTCCTTGCATAGCCTTATCATCTCGAGCAAGAGATTGGCTTGTATTGACAAGAATCCAGTTGACCGAAGATCATCAGTCTATCTTAGGTTGACGCAATCCTATCACTGATCCTCCATTGGGAAAATAGCAGCTCATTTTGTTGACACTTGGTAATCTTCCACCAGCTTTCCATCTTCCACCAGCTTTTCATCCTCCAAGCAGCTTTTCCATCTTCAAAATCCTCCAACAGTTCCACCATCCAATCTCCCCGAATCTTCCTCCATCCAAATCTTCTAGCAGTTCCATCCTCCCCATCCTCAGCATTTTCCTCCATCTTTCCAACACCTAGTATCTTCTCTTGTCATTGGTATCTAGCTATAGGCCAACCTCATTGCAATCCAATGCCATTCATCCCTATCCACACCTTGCTAGCAATCTTCCCAACCTATCCATATCTTCTAGCTAGCCAACACCCAAGATCAAGCCAACCGATCAAATCGCATCCTTCGTCTTGTAGCAGGCCTTGATCTCGATTCAATCATCATCATTGGGATATGTTCTTCCCAAATCCATGTCATTTCAGGATGCATCATCTGCTGCCAGTCCATCTTGGCCTTCCAACCTAGCTGGGGCACCATCTTGCATATCTTTGAAGTTGTCAGCTTCATCCCCAGGTTCTTTGTATATCCTATTCTTGAGTCTTGTACCATAGCGTCAGTCGTGTCTCCACCTAAGCTCATTTGTACATTTGTGTCTTTAGGTCCCATCCTTTGTCTTAGTCTTTGTCCGTCCTGCAGCAGCATTTGATCAAAAATATCTTGTCCCATCCCCGGCCTCAGAAAATTTGTAGTCCCACTCGGGCCTTGTGCTTCAGCAACATCAATTGTCGACTTATCTTTGCTCATCCTGATTATTCCTTGAACTTCAGCTTTTGCCAGCGAACAACTACACTTATTCTCTCACCAACCCATGGGTCCTTGAGGATATATCGTTCCTCCTGTCCGACCTAATCTTCCATCCTGGTCCTTGAGGATATATCGTTCCTCCTGTCCGACCTAATCTTCCATCCTGGTCCTTGAGGATATATCGTTCCTCCTGTCCGACCAATCTTCCCACCATCAATCAAACCTAATCTCTCTCCTTGGCAAAGGATGTCTTTTCGGAGTTATCATTTTGATCTTGGGTTTTGTCCTTTTGATCTTGTTAATCTTTTTGGCTTCTCATTATCCCACCAGGGTCACCATGATTCTTTATATCACGGTGTGCTGCGTGTGCGGATAATCTGGGGCAAGGTCTTTTGATCTTTTGCTTCTGCCTGTGAGTCAGTTGTGTGTTTGTGGTTCCTTCAGCATCGGTTCCGCCATGTCACTTCTGCGCTTCATGTGTGATGTTGGGGCAACCCTGTGTGTTTGTTTAGCGTCAGTCCTCTGCGACGTTGTTGACAGGCCTCATGATCCCAGTATCCTTGGCAGGTCTCTAACATAGCTATATTAAATCTAGGTTGTGCACTCCCATTTGCACTTGGAGCTATCTAGTCCCTTGCATTTATCATATAGATTAATCTTGCATCTTTGCATACAGCTGCATCTTGCATCTTGCATTTCCATCTCATCTTGCATGTCATCCATATTTGTTCTTAGAAGTGAGGTTATTTATCTCCCCTTTCTTCCTAGGCCTTTTCTTCCTCGTCCCGCCGGGCACACTCTGTCCCAGGGCGTAATCCCGCTTTCTCCTCTGTCCCACTGGGTGCATCTTCCATGATTTTGTCCCACCGGGGCATGTTCCTCTTTCTTCTAGTCCACCCAGGCGTCATACCCTCTTCTTCTGATTCTAGCCTCGGCATCTTGTTTTCTTGTCTTTGATGCCATGCCACTTGCGGCATCGCATCAAAGAGGGGCAAAATGTAGACACCGAAAAATCCTTCAGAAAATAAATTATTTTTGTTTTCTGAAAATCCTTGATGACATCATCATTTATTAATTAATTAATTATTTAATTAATTAATTAATTTTTATGGCATTAAATCCCTCTCTCTTAATTAAAAATCTTTAATTAAGGAATCTAGCCTAAAAATGTCATTTGGACATTATCCGTAATTTATTAATTATTTAATTAATAAATTGACCAAAAACTTCAAAAAATAAATTAATTTATTTTTTATCCCAAACTTGGCCAATTTCCTTAAGACCACTAACCTCTTCCAAAATCTTCTAATCCCTTCTTAATTTCGATTAAAAGGCTAATCCCATCTTTCCTAACCCTAATCCCAAGGTTAAATATTTAATTTGCATATTTATTGAAAATATTTTAATAAATATTCCTAAAACTTGAGCTTTTGGAATGAATAACCTTTTATTCCATGAAACTAAGGAGAAATCTAGACTCTTCTAGAATCTTCTCAAATCCACCCTCTTCACCCATCCTAATCCTTTTCTTGTCCTAATCTAATCCTAATCCTAACCTTAAACCTTTGTGCAATCCTAACCAAGCTTAAGACTTTCCTAAACCAAAGCAAAGTCTTTCCTTCCAAATATCTCAACCACAAAGCATTTATTGCTTCCCCAAAGTCTTCAAAGCCTCTTAAAGCCCATTCATTGCTCTTACAAGCATTTATTTGGGGAGTTATGAGCTTGGAGCCCCCTTTGTTGACTCCTCTTTGCCCTTCCCTTCATCCACTCACCTTGTGACATGTGTCACCTCCTGATTGGCTGAGAACTAGCACAATCCATGTGCTTCCCTTTGAGTGAATCTTGGCCTCTCTTAAGGATTTCAATCCTGGCCATTCATTCCTCCTACCCCAAGCCTTAGAAATCCTATAAATACCCTCACTTCCTAAGGCAAATCATCTCTCAACTCTCAAACTCAATAGAAAAGTTATAATGTCATTTTCATTCTAGCATAAACATAAACTCATCTTTTTTAGATCATTTTCAAGTTTAAATCACATCTAAATTAGCTTAAATGGATTAACATAGATTCATTTCTTGTTTTAATCTTAGTTCTTTCTTTAAGCTTTGCATATTTGTGTGTTCTTGAGGCCTTTGAGGCAAAATAGGTTCCTCATACCTATTTTGTGTCATTTTGGGTCTTCTTGATCCTCAAATCATCCATCTTGCATGCTCCAAGTGCTTGAGTTTGCACACCCACATCCCTCTATATCTAAGCATATCAAACGGTGCATGGGCGCATCCGTTTTAAGCTTAAACTGAGGTGGCTTTGATTTTAGTTTGTTTACCTTTAAATTTGATTTGATAATATGCTATGACGTTTGTTTGTCTTTGGCCTTCAAAATAGGTTTAGGTGCACTCACAAATCCTAGTCTACAACATTATCTTTGAAGGAGAAGATGAAGCTAGTGACAAATTTGCTAATGAAATGAAGACTGAATTTGAAATGAGTATGATTGGTGAAATGAAATACGTTTTGGGATTACAGATAACACAAAACAATGATGGTATCTTTGTAAGTCAAACAAAGTACTTGAATGACTGGTTGAAAAGATTTGGAATAGAGAATTGTAAACCAGTTGGAAAACCTATGGTGATTGGACATAAGTTATCTAGCATAGATGAGACTCCTGCAATAGAACAAAAGAAATATAGATCTATGATTGGAGGATTGCAATATTTGACACATACAAGACCTGATATAGCACATTCAGTTGGAATTGTAGCAAGATTTCAAGCTGAACCTAGAGAATCACATTATGCAGCAGTAAAGAGGATACTGAGATATTTAAGAGGCACAATGGACTATGGATTGTGGTATGAAAAATATGATGACTTTACCCTATGTGCATATACAGATGATGATTGGGGAGGTAGTGTTGATGATAAGAAAATCACCAGTGGAGGAGCATTTTTCCTTGGAGGAAGATTGATTTCTTGGCTAATCAAGAAGCAGAATTGTATCTCACAGAGCACAGCAGAAGTAGAATATGTAGTAGCATCAAACAATTGTAACCAGATAATTTGGAAGAAACAAATGCTGAAGGATATTGGAATAAAGTTTGTTGAACCTGTTGTCATACATTGTGACAACACCAGCATAGTTAGTATGCCTAAGAATCATGTATTACATTCTAAGACAAAGCATATAGAGATTAAGTATCATGTTGTAAGAGAGAAAGTTGTTGAGAAAGAAGTCAGACTTGAGTACATAAGTACAAAAGAGCAAATAGAAGATATATTTACAAAGCCTTTGCCTAAGGATATATTTGAGTATCTGAGAGGTATGCTTGGGGTTATGCCCCAGCCTACTTTTGAGAAGTGATGCAGTTGGTTGCATCCATCTAGTGGTATATGAGCCTTATCATTCTTTTGGACTAGATGTTGGTACTTCCTCTATGGGGGAGTATGTGTATCTAAGCTGAGTCATGAGGACTCTAGTGAATGTATTTTCTAAATAGTGTCTTTTGACATTGGAGTTCTTGTTGACATAATGATGAAATTTCTATCATTGATGTCAATGGGGGAGAAGTATACATGAAAAACCATCTAAAACATCTGTTGGAGAGAACTGAATAGGATAACGAAGCAAGATTTGATTGATGAAGAAGACTTGAAAGAATTTTCAAAGCAGCAATGTTGCAGTATTGGATTTTTAGAACATTGGATATTTTTTTATCTATGTTGCCATCAATGCCAATGGGGGAGATTGTTAGGAATGAATGCTAAATGTTTGGCAGCCATTCTGCAGCAGTTGTTGCTACATTCATGACTATGATTGTCATTGATGTCAACACAGTGATTTATCAAAGACTTGCAAAGAAGCAGACAGAGTTTGGATTAGCGCACATGTTATATTATAGTTGGACCTATATGATGTTGAGGATATATTATTTGATATGTTATATGTCTATGGTTAAGAGTGCATATAGTAATTCATTTATTCATGGAAGTTATGAGCATTTGTGTGGAAGCAGTATTCAGGCAGTGTTCCTGAGTAGCGGTTTGTGGAAATCGGATGATATCTCCTAATCAGGATGGAATATGGTTTTGTGCAGTTAAAGGGAAGTTGAAGACACATTGATAGTGACATGGATGATAGTGCAAACTTTGAGGTCGCACGAGTGAAGATTTATTGTATTTGGAAGCTGACAGTTTTGTGTAATTTTGATGTAGCGTGTGGAAACTTTTATGTTGTAATTGTATGCCGACTCATTTGTAATTATTTGAGTGTGGTATAAAGGAAGGAATGTGTTTCCTTGTTGTAATATGGTTGGATGTGATGATGTATGCATGAAGTGAAGAAAAGAGCTAAATGTGAAAGCAAATTTGAGAAGGAAGATATGCGAGGTACAAAGATCTAAAATTGAGATCTGGTGAGTGCGGTTTGGCATAGTCAGAGAAGAGGTAACATATTATTCTATTGAGTAATATAAAGATTATTTGGATAGTGTTTTTAGTGATCTTACCCTAAAGCTATTTGGGCAGTGGGTCCTTTTGTCTTCCATAACTCTTAACAGGGTTAGAATCTTTTAACAGGGATTCAAAATCTCCTAACAGGGATTCATATGTACTGAATGTATTTCATAAGACTCCTAACAGAGTCCATCCTTTTACAAGGAATATTCATATTAGTGCATCTTTTGTGGGCATCATTTCCATCGGGGTTTACTCTTTGATCAAGAGGTTCCCTAGTCAACATATTTTGTGTCATTGTGTTATTGTGTATGAATATCTTTCTATGGTTGATAATTATATTTCTTACATGATTTAATGCTGTTGAAGTTGATAAAAGTTATAATTATCTGATAACTGATTCACCCCCCCTCTCAGTTATCTTGGTGGACTTTAATTTCTAACAATGATGTCATCAAAAGGACAAAAACACACATGAAACCACCATATTTGATAAAAGCTCAGAAAGAGATTTTTGACAATATCTTGTTTTCCAAAAATGGAGTCCAGATGCAAGAGAAATGGATCCCATAATGCAGGAGGTTTGAAATGCCAAGATCATAGAGAACATCTGAATTTGACATAAAAAAGAGCATCAAAATGGAAAAATCTCAAAACTATACCAGCAAAAATGGATCGGGCTCGGAACTATCTTTCTGACTATATATCGCACACCCAATTATGATCCCAGATGCCCGAGTTATGTACAAAAAACCATAGGTAAATCCAAAAGGCCCAAAAATGTGTCAAGATGTGCTTACATCAACACTTCACGTGCTTAAAATTGATGGCCAAATGGTCATCGCAACATACAAAGGCCTTGGGGCTAAAAATTTGGGCCCCGAGTTGCCATATGACCAAGGGCTGAGAATGCATGTGATCAATAGGCTTAAATTTGATGGCCAAATGGTCATCGTCACCCAACTAAAAAAAGTTTTGTTTTTTTTTCAAATCACACGCGTGCCTTGGGATATGTGCTAGACAGTTTGGAATTTTGCCTCGATTTGCATGCCAAATTTTTTTGCTTCAAGTTGCATGCCAAACAGTAAAATGGTTACTTCAATTTACATACCAGATCAGTACAATTTTGTCTCAATTTGTGTGCCAAGGCTGTACGGATTCTACCTCAATTTGTGTGCCAGGTCGTATAGCTTGGTACCAATTTTATTTTTTTTGCCTCAAAAGCCAACTTGTCCAAAATTGATAAGTTTTATATGGGTTTTGGGTATCTCAGACCTTTCAGACACATTCACAAGGTCTGTTTGAGCCATAAGTGCTCCAAAAAATAGTGATCACCTCAGGATCCATGTTGTGGCTGATTGCAAAAAATTTTTGCCACATATTCCAACTTTGTCCAAATTGGACAAATTTTATATGGATCTTGGGGTTCTTGGATGCTCTAAATGCAACCGTGAGGTCCTTTTGAAGCCAAGATGACAAAAAATATAGGTCCCCCAGACCTGACAGGAAACCCTCTAAAAATGCAGATCTGATGAACATGACCAAATGTCTCAAGAAGAGGACAGGGGCAAGTAGATCTGAAGCTCTAATACCATGTTGGAGTTGATGAAAAATAACCCACATCTCCCAACAACACCTACATGTAGACACCTATCATGGAAAGAGAGAGAAGCAAACAACTATGGAGACCTAAACCTATGGATCCACGAGAGAGGAGAAATCCTTGATGTGCAAAAATAAAAGTTGCAATCAATAATGAAAATGTCAGAAAATGTTACAAAGTGTTATGAGATCAATCCTTATAAAAGGAGATCAGAAAACCTAAAAAGGTAAAATCTAGGTTGCACAATAATAATTAATAAAGCTATTAATTATTATATGCCTAAAGTTTAGCTTAAGTCGAAAGAGGTAATAAGCAACTTAATAATTAAATCAATATGATTTAATTAATCAGGAAACACTTTATTACTCTAACATCATATGGATCAAGCTCAAAATAAATCTCAATCACACATAAGGTGAGAGAATCTTGGCTATCCATTTTGTCTCTTTGTCCCAAGCTTTGAGGACAATCCATTTAAATAGTCTCCAAAGGTGGAACCATGGACTTAACCCCAACTCAACCTTGGTCAACTCAACTCTACCCCCTACCCTTGCCAAAAAATCTATAAAAGCAAGGCATAAATCAATCAATTATCATCCACAAATATAAGAATAACACAAAACCTCTTGCAATTTCGAGCTAGAAAGACAAATATAGTGTTAATTAAGGCTTAATTTCTTTTGGAATTGAATTCTTAGTTGGCTTATCATTCATTCTCATTTTAGAGTTGTCATTAATGGAAGCTTTCTGAGAGCTTTGCATTAGCAAATCTAAATAGAGGTCCATAGATTTCTTTTTGTCTTCATTTGCTTAATTAGCTTACTTTTTGTGGTAGTTTAGTTATTTTATTCATTTATTGATAATACTAACCCTATGAAGGTACTTATCCTAGAACACATAAGGTATAGACTTTGTATAAATATTTTCACCCATTGCGAGATTAGAGGCAGTAATATTGTTCCTTTCTTATGCAACATATAAAGATTTCAAGGTATATCAGATATATGTGAAGTCAACATTCCTAAATGGTGATGTTGAGGAAGAAGTATACATAGAGTTGTCTGATGGATTTCCTTTCATAGAAGATGGTGACATAGTTTGTAGGTTGAAGAAGGCCTTGTGTGGACTAAAGTAGGTACCAAGGGCCAGGTATTCTCGGCTTGATAGGTATTTATTGTATCTTGGTTTCATAAAAGGTAGTGCAGATAGTAATCTATATATAAGAACTAGTATATATGGGATTGTTGAGGTATTTGTGGATGCCATTATCATTGGAGGTAATGATGAGAAGAGAAATAAGTTTTCTGAAGAAATGAAAAGTGAGTTTGCAATGTCAATGTTAGTGAAATGAAATTTTTCCTCAGTTTGCAAATAATTCAAAATAAACATGGAATTTTCATCTCAAAAACCAAGTATCTTAAGGAGTTACTAAAGAAGTTTGGAATAGATGATTGTAAACCTGTTGGGACACCTATGGTGACTAGGTGTAAGCTTTCAACTATTGATGAATCTAAATGTGTCTTTTAGACAAAGTATTAGTCCATGATTGAAAGTTTTGCAATACTTAACACACACTAGGCGAGACATATAAAGTGAAGTTGGAATTGTTTTGAGGTTCCAAGATGATCCTAAAGAGACTCATCTTTCTATTGTTAAAAGAATATTCATATATCTAAAGGGAATAGTAGAATATAGTTTATGGTATGATAAGTTTGATGATTTCACATTGTGTGCTTATACTGATGCAGATTGGATAGGAAGTGGAGATGACATGAAGAGAACTAGTGGTGGATTATTTTTCCTTGGGAAAAGGTAGCTCTCTTGGTTGAGAAAAAACTAGGATTGTATAGCTCAGTCTACTACTGAGTCAAAGCATGTGTCTTCTACCATAAATTGTACATAGATTGTGTGGATGAAGAAAATATTGAAGGACATTGAGGTAAGCTTTGAAGATCCTGTTGTAAGTCATTGTGATAATACAAGCATAGTGATCATTTCAAAGAATCATGTTATACATTTAAAGACTAAATATATTTCAATCAAATACCATTTTTTGAGAGACAAGGTTGCAGAAAAGGAATTCAGATTGGAGTACATCAGTACAAAAGAGAAAATGGCAGATATATTCACCAAACCTTTTTCCAAAAGATACCTTTGAATATCTTAGAGGTATGCTTGGGGTGATAACCCCTCCTTGTATGAACTAGATGATGCAAGAATGCATCAATCCAATAGTTATCAGAGCTATATCATTCTCGAGACTTAATGCATGGATGCACTCCTCATGGGGAGTGATTGTAGAACATAACATAACACATTTGGGTGATCAAGCATCTGGTTTGTTGCAGGCATGAAGATTTGGAAAAGCTACACCTTGTAGAGGTGGGATGTGTAGAGATGGAGAAAAAGAAGTAACTTAGCATCCTTTTCCATTTATATCAAAGGGGGAGTGTTATAGATGAGAATCCCTTACTATGTTAGGGAGAGTGTTGAAGATGTCATTGAGAAGATCTTTTGGGTTGATGGTTTTTCACATATATTTCCATCAATTCTAAACAGGGAGATTGTTGTAAATTTTGTTTTATGAGGTTTTGAAATTCATGTTTTTTTCATTGATGTCAACATGTGTTTCAATTGGTTTAATCAAAAGTCTTAGATAGACTCGTTATGAAAGGAATAGGAAGGTCTAATAGAGCTATACAAAATTCCAGGATATGTGAACTTATATTTGTGATGAAAGTTGTGTGTAGACCTTATGTCTAAAGTCGTAGATCATTATTTATTCTTTTACATGAGTTATGATTGTTTTAGTGAAGACTGGTCACAGTGTAGTAACAAAGGATTATGATAGAGATGGTCTCTAATTTTTTAGGATAACTTGGATGTGATAATGGATTATGGTATGCAATCTTGAGGCTTGACACAAGACACATGGGATAAATTTTTTGAGATTCTTGGTTCATCAAGATCTAGGTGACGTCAGATGAAGCGTGTGTTCTTGTGAAGACCTATTTGGGGCCGACCAAAGGAGATAACATATTCAGAAGGTTCCTAGCATGGATTGTGGATCTTGGTGCGCATTTGATGATTTTTATAATTTTTAAGGTATCGTGTGTATCTTAGAAAGGGTCTATGTATTTATTTTTGCATTAAGGAAGTCCTAATAGACCAACCTAATTGCTTGTTGTAAATTGTATAAAGGAAAGTCATTCCTTAGAATTATTGGGGTGTGATGATATAGAAGTGGCTACGAACTTGTTTTTGGAAGGTTTGTTGGATGAAGAGAAGAGGAAATTCATTAAACTCTTCATTGGAACTATTTTGGAAAAGCTAGCTACTATAAGTCAGCTCATTACTATTATTGTATACTCTTATACATTTATTTGGAAAATGAATCCAGAAGGTGGGTTTAACCTTTAGAAGATGGATTTAACCTTCACTTTGGGCATTGTGCTCATGTAGTGAGCCTATCCTTGTAATCAACTCCTAACAGGGTTGGAAAGACTCCTAACAAGGTTTGTCCTTTAATAGGGACTTGTACTAAATGTAATAATCAACTCATAATAGGGCTAGGTCTCCTAATAGGGACACAATATATTTAGTGCATTATTAGTGGGTACCATCCCCACTGGGTTTTTTCTCTTAATAGGGTTTTCCTATAAAAAAAATATTTTTGTTATGGTGTTATGATTTTGTGGTGTCGTTATGGTTACATTATTATTTCAGTTTATTTAAAATAATCAACTTAAAGGAATTAGAGTTTAATATTTAGCACACAACTAATTTACCCACCCTCTTAGTTGTGTTGGTGTATTGTTTTTGCTAACATTTATATGCACCTTCTATAGACACATATAATCATAAATCAACTAGTGATGTTGTTAATTTCATCCTACTAGAGTATTGATTACAAACGTATACATGTATCCTTAAATATAGGTTCCTTACTATGAGATCACTATACAAAATCATCCTCATAATGTTCATCTACTAATTGGATTAATGATTCTAACCATTCTCTTAGGTATCTACTATATGAAGAATCATTGAAAATCCTTTTTATAACAATTACACTTAAATCTTAAGATGGTTATCCCTAAACTAATTCCTTTCATCTCCTTATCATTCAACATTATTATGCACATCCTTTCTCCTAGGTACATTTTTCATTTACACATACTTTACTAAACATTAATTCTTGTTATCAAGCATATATCTATATCTTAACATTTTCATCTATATAGATAAATCAATCTTTCTTTCACTAATCTCATTACAAGAATCATATTTTCAACATAATACATTTCTCCTATATTTCACCTAGAACTACCCATTTGATTGATCACAATATAAAGACACCAATGTGTTCATGATTATATCAACCTCATTATAGGAGTATACAATTACATCCATAAATATACATGAGTACAACACATCATCAATATAAGCACACGATGAAGTCTCTAAAATAGAAATTTGAATGGTGCAAGTATAAGATCTATCCATACAATATTAATTTAACCTTGATAAGAAAAATATTAACCACCTAACCACATGGAACCCATAGGCCCACTCGCCTAAGCTAGGAGATAGACACCAAGGTCCATGTGAGTACAAGAAACTAGGGACAAATAAAAAGGTGGTCACCAAATCCAAAAATAAGGCTTGAAAACAACAAGTATCCATCAAGCAATGAGGACTACCAAAGGAAAGCATAAACCAAAGAAGATAAGGAATCTAGGTCACAAGTAGGGTGAGTTCCATCACATAGCACTCATCCTTGGGCTATCTTGGTATTCTCTTTGGACCCTGGCCCTAAAGTAGGCACATGCAAAATTGAACACCTTTCGTGAGGACAAGGTTGTTCAATTGTGCCATCTTAGTTGACACCTTCTCCCACTCACATACCTAGCCTATACAAGTGTTAGAAACATAGCGAGGAAACAAATTAATCTATTTAATATGTATCCCCTCATTCCCTATTTATTTATTAATGTTATCACTTGATTAGATAACTCATCAATGGGATATCCTAGCAGCCACTTGGGCCCTAGCCCTCATTGGGATCCAGTCACATACATAGCCTAGGTTCGTTAA
>BSBK01003415.1:305000-337500 GCA_027943335.1 Chamaecyparis obtusa
GATATCATCTAATTTCCACGAACCGCTACTCAAGAGCACTGCCTGAATACTGCTTCCACACAAATGCTCATAACTTCCTTATATAAATGAATTACTGTCTGTACTCTTAACCATAGACATATAACATATCAAAGAGTATATCCTCAACATCGCATAGCTCCAACTACAATAACCCACGTGCACTAATCCAAACTCTGTTTGCTTCTCTGCAAGTCTCTAGTAAATCACTGTGTTGACATCAATGACAATCATAGTCATGAATGCAACAACAACTGCTACAAAATGGCTGCCAGACATTTAGCATTCATTCCTAACACAAATTTACTATCTTGGCTAGAGATAATACTCCTCGATAATCCATGCAATCTGACAATTTCCTTAAAGAAAAGATCTGCTACATGTATTGCATCTGATGTCTTTCTACAAGGTATAAAATGTGCCATCTTTGAAAATTTGTGTACCACAACAAATATAGAATCATTACCTCTTACTATCTTTGGTAAGCCAAGAAAAAATTCCATATTGATGTTAGTCCAAGGTTCCTCAGGTACAACAATTGGTGTATACAATCCATTATTCTGACTTCTTTTTCTACTTGAAAAATTCCACAACTTTTCACAAATTTCTGAACATCTTTATACAACTGCGGCCAAAAGTATTTCTCCTTAAGAAAACTCAAAGTTTTATCAATACCAAAATGTCCATCCAAACCACTACTATGTTTCTCCTTCATCAAATTAGTTCTCATTTGTCCTCTCAGTATACATAATTGAATACCTTTAAACAACATACCTTTTTGAATGAAATATTCTTCCCATTTTGTACTCGGTTGATCTTGAATAGGTGCTCTGCACTTTCTCCACAGCTCAAAAAAATCAAGATCAATTTCATACAAATCTCTCATCTCACAAAACCAAGAACTTCAATTTTCATCTCGGTCATCAAAGATCTTCTTCTACTCAATGCATCAGCAACTTGGTTAGTGACTCCACTTTTATGTTTTATCACAAATGTATAACTCTGCAAGTACTCAAACCATTTCATATGTCTCTAATTCAAATTATTCTGACTACCCAAGTATTGTAAAGCCTTATGATCAACATACAACACAAATTCAATCAGTATCAAATAATGTCTCCATTTCTTTAGTGCTTGAACTATAGCATAGAATTCTTGATCATGCACAAAATATTTCCTTCTAGCATCATTCAACTTTTCACTAAAGAAAGCAATAGATTTACCTTCTTGACTCAACATAGCTCCAATTGAAATACCACTTGCATCACATTCCACTTGAGATACCTTATTAAAATTAGACAATGCTAAAACATGCAATTCAACAACCTTCTACTTCAGAGTCTCAAAACTTTTATCAGCTCCATGTGTCCACTTGAATTCTCTTTTATCTCCTCTCATAGTCTCAATCATAGCATTACAAATTGAATTGAAATTCCTCATGAACTTTCGATAAAAACTTGCCAAACCATGAAATGATCTTACCTCACTATCATTCACAGGTGTAGGCCAATTCAGAATAGCTTCAACCTTTTTAGGATCCATCTTCAAACCATCAGCTAAAATTACAAATCCCAAATACACAATCTCCTCTTTCATGAATGAACACTTTTTCAAATTTATCAGCAACTTTTCCTCTTTCAATCTCTACAAAACTTGTCTAACATGCAACAAATGTTCTTCTTTGGTCTTACTGAAAATTAGAATATCATCAAGATATACAATCACAAACTTACCCAAGAATTTCTTCAAAACTTCATTCATCAACCTCATAAAAGTACTCAGTGCATTAGTTAAACCAAAAGCATAACCAACCACTCATACAAACTTTCTTTTGTCTTGAAAGTAGTCTTCCACTCATCACCTTCTCTAATTCTGATTTGATGATACCCACTTTTCAAATCAATCTTTGTGAAATAGTTTTCTCCAGTCAAACTGTCCATTATGTCATCCATTCTTGGTATAGGAAACTTATACTTCACTACATTATCTTATTTATTACTCTAGAATCAGTACACATTCACCATTCTCCATTCTTCTTAGGTGCCAATGTCATAGGTATTGCACAAGGACTCAAACTTTCTCTTATCAAACCTTTATCCAACAACTCTTGAATCTATCAGTTCAATTACTGATTCTCGGTAGGTGTCAACTGATGAGGTGCCTTATTCGGTAAACTAGCTCCAGGGATTAGATCCATGCAATGATCAATAATTCTCTTTAGTGGAAAACCATCAGGTACATTATTAAAAATGATATCACTGTACTCGATGAGTAACTTACCAATCTCCTCAGGAACACTATCCTCTGTTTTCTTACTCAGTTTGTTAGGAATCACAGCAAAACATACATCATTCTTCTTCAAATCCTTAACAAACTTTCTTCCTTCCATAAAGAAAACTTCCATAGATGTGCAAACATTACTAACAGGTTCTTCCATCAAAGGTAACAATTTTTTTCTCTTCCATCAACCACAATAGTATACTTATGCAATCTCCCATCATATATAGCATGCCTATCATTTTGCCAAGGTCTACCCAACAAAATATGACAACAATCCATAGGCATGATATCACACAACACTTTATCATAGTACTTTCCAATTTTCAAATTCACATAACATTGTTCACTTACCAAGAGTGTATGTTGATCTTTGATCCATGAAATCTGATAGGGTTTCGAATGTTGCAACCTTTCCAACTGCAATTTTGTGACCATGTCTTTAGATGCTAGATTCTCCTAGCTACCACTGTCAATGATTACCTTCCTAACTTTGTCAAAGACTCTACATCTGGTCTTGAACAAAATTTTCCTTACCGGATCTTCCTTTTTACTTTCATTCCACAATGCTCTCCTTACCATCAATTTATTTTCCTTCTCATGTTCGTTCAGTGACTCTTCCTGCACCAAAGCATTTCTACTGCTACCAGCCTTCTTACTAGCATGTGTACATTCAAAAGATCTATGTCCTTCTCCACAATTATAGCAAGTTCCTCAGAAATTACCTATGCTATAACCACCTTGGTAGTTACTGTCTCTACCTCCAGATGAACTTCCACCCTTCCACTCAGTCTTGCCTTTGTCCAGATTTGTCTTTTTAGGTTTAGATCTACTATTTTCACCATAGGATCTACCTCTTCCTCTAGGGATTATACCACCTCAACCACTTTGTCTCTGCTCATGTCTCTTGTTCAATTTCTCCTCGGCTTTCAATGCAAATTGATAAGCCTCTTCAATGCTCTCCAACTTGACCAAACTGATTTCCTCTTGGATGGAACCTCTCAAACCATTTAGGTATCTAGCAATTCTTTCCACATCATCCTCATCATGTCCAGATCTGCTATCTAATCTATAAAATTCCTTGGTATACTCTTTTACCGAGCTATCTTTCTTCTTTAGACCTTGCATTCACCTAACTAGGTTAATCTGATAATCACAAGGTAAGAACTTTCTTTTCAATTTATTCACCATTTTATTCCATACCTTGATTTTTTCTTTGCCTTTCTTCTTTCGATCAAATTGTAGATGTTCCCACCACAAGGATGCATGACCTTTCAACTTTGTGCCTACAATTTTCACCTTCTTCTCTTCAGATACATTTTCATACTCAAAATAATTTTCCATTTCAGTGATCCAGTCTATCAATTCATCAGAATCCAATTTTCCACTCTATTCAGGAGGATTGAAATGTGGTGTTGACTTCAAACTTTTCAATGCCTTCAAGAATCTTTTCTCACCCTGATCCATCACCGATGTAGGTTCTGCTTCACCTTGTTCTATTTCAACTTCATCATCACTAACATCTTCAAGATGTCTACCTCTTCTTTGGGCTATTTCAATAGCTTCTAATCTAGCAGCAAGTTGTCTCAACATGCCTACAAATCCTGGATCCACTTCTTGCCTCCCACAAACCATCTTGAAAACCCTCTGCAATTGCAGGTCAGATCACAATCTGCTACCCCACAACAATTCAACTAGGGCTTCGCAAGAAGGAACCTACAAACCTAGATCCAGATCTCACCTCACTCTAACACCACCTAACGCAAGGACAGGGACCTGAGGGGCAAAATGATGGCACACCCTACAGATTGAGCCCTACTCAACAACTCGCGGAAGCAATGACAACACACTGAGAGGGAGAAATCAGTATCATTGATATTAACTTCATTCAAATTGAATCATACATACCAAGTTGTAAGGCCTTTTCGGTTACGGCTAGATATTACAATGAATTATAGAAGTCATCAAACATGTGAGAATCTGCCAACAATATTGACTCTACTAACTTCTATCTTCTATAAAAAACTGACTCCCTAAACTCTAACCAAAAAACTATACTTATACAAGAGGCTACCAAACTGAGTCGGCCTTCAGATCCATAGTCAATAGAAGGAATGGTCAGATCTGGGAACACACGCTTCCCAATGATATATACCAACATAAAATCTGTGACCCTTAATCAATGCACAAGTCAGCCTCAACAAAAACTCAAAATAAACTACTTGGTAAGCAAGGATGATCGAGCAATAGACAAGCATCATCGAGCGCTAGTGAAACAACCGACCGCCCAGGAGATAACTGACCATACTTAGTAACCAAAGAAAACTGACCAACTTAGTCAAAGCAGGAACCGAGAAACATAGACAAACTTCAAAATCTTTTTGGTGACACAGGATTGCCAAGGACCCAAGATGCTCTTCCATACACACACACACACACACACACACACACACACTGACAATATATATATGTGTGTGTGTGAGCCCATATATATATACATAGATACCAAAGTAGTATCAATAATTTTACATAGAAATAAAGTAACATCATATAAAGCATTAATACCTTAGCCACTTATCACCATAGAAAAATATAATCATAAATATCCTGTTTAACTCAATAAATATTAGGGTCATAAAATCAATTAATAAACACATCACAAAATCCATATATTTAATTCAAATCAACCAAAAACCAACATCCTAAAATAAGGAAATCACTCCCAAAACATTACCAAGGATCTCCTAAAAACCAAACATAGAAAGCTCAACATGATCATCTAAAAACATGGATCAACCAAAATGCAACCAAACTAAATCATAAAACCACCATAAAATTAAAGGGACCACAACAAGGGCTTACACCATAACCATTCTCAAGAATGTTATAGAGAACCAGAGATTGACATCCTAGCATTGAATTGGCCAAAGAAACACAAACATCATTGATCTTCAATAATAATGATGGAAATGGATGACTCGGGTGGGCCTCGACACTATCTCATGTCAACAACTATCAAGGATTTTGAGGGCATTCTTAGACCTATCGAGCCAAGTGAAGTCTATGTCTAATACCTGCAAGCCTGCATCACATAATGAAAAAATACAATAACATATATATCTCAAGGAAGACAATACAAACAATGATGGAGATCAAGACATTGTGTAGATTTCACTAGGTGAGTGACTACAACTTCATCCCTCATCATACACATGCAAGTCATAGATATGAACAATCACACGTATACATGATTGAATCATAAATAATTCTAACACAATAGAGGGTTAGAGTATAATCATATGTGAACAAAAAAAATACATAAATATAAATCAAATAACCATTATCTAATCATAGGCCAGTCCAATAGTTATAATACATTAATCATTAAAGATATTCAAAAAATATAGTCATAATCATGTAAAGAGAACACAAATAATGTTCATGTATGATCAACTGGAGCATAACCACCAAATAATCATAATTAAAATCTAAAGTCATCAAGTGAGATGAATGGTTCATCAAAAGTAATCATAATCATAGAGAAGAAAATATTGTTGGCATGATGGTCAACACTCTCCTTGGGATTTGTGACATGGCTTAACCACCTCTTGTGTCTTCTATAAGTCTAGTGATTGTATCAGGAGGGTAAGTGCACCAAGATGGTGAACAAAAATGGGGTATAAGTGGCCACTTTTTTTTTTTTTTTTTTTTTCTGAAATCAGGGAAACCTGAATTTCACTGAGAGATTTGAGGGTCATGCACTCAAAACTAGGAGTTGTGTAAAGAATAAGAATTGTAGTACTCTGAATCTAGTTTATAAACTACTAAAGTTTTTTAAAAATGGATAATATTAAGAGGGTCAAACCTCTCACCACCAAAAAATGTTCCTAATTTTTTTAGAAAAACATAACATAGTTATTTATGTGTGCTTCACAAAATATATAGTTAGATTTAGTATTTTCCAAAAATCTTTGGTAGGATGATAGGTAAGAGTGAGATCTAGAATTTGTAATTTTTTTTGTAATTTTCTGTTGAGTATTTTATTTTTTATGATTTTTTGAAGTGGCCGCATCCTAAAAATCTAGTACCTATTCGTGCGTTGGGCATAACTTCCATCAAAATAATCCAAATTGCAAATTTTTTTTATTAAAGTGCATAGAATCTAGTGTAGAATAGTAATATATAAGTTTTTTAAAATTTGGTCAAGTAAATCAAAAGTTATTAAAAAAATGGTATACATATGTCTATGAGGACTGTGAAGACATTGGTAAAGAAAATTAAAGTTTACTATGCTAATATTGTCCAAAAATAGAAAAATTTATATGGTTAGAAATCTTAGAAGATGTGTGAGATGATGGTAGTATTTTTATAGATACCTTCTTGATCATTTGTAAAGTTGATGACAATGAAGTCAAGAAATCATGCTAAAAGAAGAAGAAAATGTGTAAATGGACAAAATTGGAGGGAAAATGGGCTTGCAAGCCTCAGGGTGGTATTCCAAACCTTTTACCAAGCCATAACCCATAAGTAAAACCAAGCCTAGCATGATTTTGGATTTTATGGAACCCGTACGGGTTATGCAAAATTTCATTACTTTATTTGATGTGGCTGCTAAACTGCCCACCATCTTGGTGCACTTACCCAAGAATTAACAGGTCAATCTTTTGGTGCAATGACAACCACTACTTGTAACAAGTGGTATTAGAGCTTGGTCACAAGTTCAAATCCCCTTGAGTAGCGCTAAGGGGGATATTGTTGGCATAATGGTCAGCACTCTCCTCAGGATTTGTGACATATCTTATCAACCTCCTATGTCTTCTATAAGTCTAGTGGTTGTATTAGGCATTAAGAGGTCGATCTTTTGGTGCAATGAGAACCACTTCTTGTAACAAACATGAATAATGATCATATATACATGTCTTATGTATACATCATAGAACATAACACCCAACATGCTAATCACATACACCAAGATCCTGAAAGATCCTCAACTTATAAGTAAAGATAAATACACATGGATGGGTACCATTAATTATAACCAATATATACCTAATAGAATAAAAAAGTCTATCTTTAGTATCATCATAAAGTACTTCTAATTATTAAATCATTAGGAGTAGGCTACTAGAATAGATTAGATAAGTAACTTAATGCAAACACCCAATGTAGTAACATTCTCACATAAGAATCAATAAAAATATATAAGATCTTACATCATTCAATAAACTCCAACCAATATCAACAAAATCATGTTAGGGTTAGAGAAGTGTTACAAAGGTGGTTGGTAGTCTTTTGTGCTTGATACATTTTCATCGTAATATTTCCTTTGTGGTTGCTCTTATCTCTCATTACTTTTGTGATCCACATGAGAGTCATTAGAAGGATACCAAGCATATTTAAATATATATTTAGGAGACCTCTCATCACATAGAGAATTCATTATACACCAAGAGACTCTTGGATTGTTGGCTTCACTAACTTCTAGATTGGGATAGTGGTGTTAGTAATCAAAATTCTACTTTTGGCTTTATTGTTTTGCCTTGGGTTTGGCCCTGTTGCTTGTTATTGCAAGAAGCATTATGTTATTGTATTATCATCTACACAATTCAAATATTGAGAAATAATTTTAGATAGCCAAGAGGGCTTTTAGCTTCATTAATTATTTTTAAGTTTAGTTTCCATCTTGATAGTCCCGCTAATCGTTGGCATCATAATGAGAGTTTCGTTCACATTTTCCCCAACCTAGTTTACTCTTAGAGGACTAAACACATAGAGATCCATATTCACTTCCTCTAGAATTTGATTAGGATGGTTTTCCCACATTAAATTACATATTTGTAGAGGAACAAGTTTAAATCATCTTCATGAAACCTTTAGTATCACCTCAATACCCTCAATTGTACTTGATGCTTGGGTTGAAGGAAGTTCTTCTAGGGGTCTCTTCAAGAGGTGTTCCTTCTTTCAAGTTTTTAATAAATTTTATCATGTTTGTATCTCCTTTCTAGAGGGGAATTTTTTCCCCTGTGGGGTATTTTCCTTTTCTCTAGCTATGAGATATTTTGTAATGTTCATGAGTAGCTCATTAGGCCTAGTAGTTAGAGCCCATCCTTTTTGTTTCATGCACATGCCACCCTAAGTTTTACTTAAGTGGGGTTATTGGCACACTTTGCATTTAGAAGACATGCTATTTTTAGGTTAAGTTCACTCAGGGTTTCTTACTACTATTTTTAGTTCACTTTAATTTTAGATTATATTTTTATTTTATTTTTTCCTTAAAGCAAGTATTTTTCTTTTTTTTCACATTCATTCTATACTCATTACATTTGAGGAACATAGTAAATCTTTCTTGTAGAAATAATTTCATGGAAGGTGTTTTGTTTTGTTTTATGAACTTTATCATATGCTTATTTTAAAAACTTCATGAAAAAATAATATAAAATTTGATGAAAACTTGAATATCTCAATGACATTTTATAAGGGGATTTAGTCTTGGATTTTCATGATGAGGTTATTACACTAGTTTTAATAGTGATGAAATGAACTTGAAAACAAGTTGGAGGGTAAAAGCACAATAAGCTGTCACCCTTTTACAAAGGAAGAGGCTAACAAAATCAATGTTGGTCAACGTCTATAGTATAAAAATGACATTTATGTTTGGAATTTTAAGATGATGTAAACTAATTAAATGTGATAAAATGGATGAAGTTTATGATTAATATTTTTAATATTTTTTTTGAATAATAATTTATATTTTTTAAAAATTTTTAAAGATGATTTTTCAGCTGCTGAAAAATGCTGAAAATTAGGGGTCTAGTTCCCACCAAAAAATTATATGTAAATAAATATATTTTCTCTTAATTTAAAAATATGTCATAGATGACATATATATCTAGTGCATAAAGAAATAAAAATTAGTTTGTGACCTATATTTTCTCTTTTATAACAATTCAAATTCCAAATCACTGAAATCGATAGTTTTCATCTCGCAACATATTTTTCATAACAAATCAATCCCAATCAAAAAAAGAAATACATATTCTTGAAGAGGACTCTCTCCTCTAGTGCACCATGTATTTTTAAAATTTATTTAATATGATTTACTATTTTTTTCTTTCTCTAAATCAACATGTCCTTGACTGTTAAAAAACTTACTTGTAATATTTTTTAATTACAATAAACTATGTCTAATTAAAATACTATAAAATCTATATCAGGATATTCTTGACTCTAATCTCTACAAAAGGGTATTTTTTTATTTTCAAAAAAATGTCATTATAAATATTAGGAGTTATTGAAATGCCACTTTTTTGAAATAATTTTATTTTTATGGTAATTGGACCCAAAGTGGTATAAAACATGCATTTAATAGATATTTCCGATTGGAAAAGTTAAAGAACTTATCTAACTTAGCTATAATGAATCTAGCTAGACCATATGTTTGACCAAAATTAATTTTTAGTTAGCAATACTAAAATTCAGTTGTGCTGATAAGTTAGCCAAAAAGGTGACACCTGATTGTGCTTTTACCCTGGAAGATGACAAATATGGGACAATAAAAATAAATTGAGTGAAATATTCAAAATCCAATCAAACTCTTTGTAAATAGGAATCCATACACTTTAAATAATCCTATAGTGTTACAAGGATAAAACTAAAGATTAAAATCCCACCAAGTAATGAGAAATTAGAGAACTAGAGTATTCATATAGTCTTGTAATTGCATCATAAATATTACAAAAACATGAAAGTCCATGATCGATGTATAATAAGACTACCTAAAAAACTTTAAAAATTAAGAGTCACTTGAATGTTATGATTGTAAGATTTTAGGGAATAGGAACATTTTCACAAATTTGTTTTCCTTAAAACCCATAAGAAGTTTGCATATTTTTGTAGTTATTTTAAAACTATTTAGAATCCTAAAAACCCTAAGAGACATTTAAATGTTGGATATCTATGCTTTTAAGGAACAACACCCTTGCAAATATCTTTACCTACAAAACTCTAAAGCAAATAGTTAAATCTCAGTGCACAACAATATAAGCTCTAACAAGGTGATAATAAACACAAATATGTACACATTAAGTGATTTGAGTTAGTACATGAGGTTTTTGCAGACAAAGACAAAGTAGTTACTTAATCTATAATAGCGTCACTATAAATACATAGAGAGATATGAAAATAGGGTTGAGGTATTAGGAAAGTGAGGATTGTCGTACACATTCAACGAAAAAATCCCCAAAATTAAGTGGTGTTAATGATAAACATGTGCCAAGATCTAATAGTGAAGAAAAATGCTATTACATAACAAACAAAACAATATGATCCATTCTCAATATTGGTTAATATTATGCATGCTACTTATATCTTACTTACCTTATGGAAGCATTCAAAGATGTGGAAGGATTGCAAAAGAACATTGTCTTATTTTGGTTCCTATGGAATGCTTTATATGTGGAATATTATGTGAAAAAATGAAGATTCTAATTTATGCAATTCATACATGTTGATTTTCCATCTCATACATGGTACCCAACTCCATTTCGAAGATTATTTTATAATAAATTAAATTATTGCTATTTTGGAATTAAAAAAATTGATGACAATGTCATTTTTTCCAATAATATAAAAGTATTCAACTATTGGCAAGCCAAACCAAAATCTACATCATGAATTTTTACAAATTTATTTAATAAAATAAATAATAATAATAATAATTATTATTATTATTAATATTATTATTATTAGTTATTGTTATTATTATTATTGTTATTATTGTTGTTGTTGTTGTTGTTATTATTATTACAAATATCCTTTATTTAATAATACATTTGTAATTACACTTATAATAACTTAAAATTAGCTAAATCCAAATAACATAGTGTCTAAATCTAGTTAAAATAAATAGTCTTCAATTCAAGCATAATGTATATCTAGCATACTAAATATACATTTTGTAAACATAATAATTAATTAAAAGAAATTTTAAGTTATGTATTTTTTTAATAGAAATATATTAAAATTAATCGATGTTGATATCTTTGTTTTTATAAAAATTACGACAATTTAAACAATCATACAATTAAACCACAAATCATCTTTGGCTAAACGTTCATCTGTGTAGAGATTCATTCACTCAAATTCAACAAGAAAGTATGTAATTAAAAGAAATTAAAGTCATGTGTTTTTCAATTCTCATTGATTATAATTTTATTAAAAGTTCACGAACTTTCATTGAATACAAAATAAATAAGTCACAACACTTGTCGAAAGTTTTGCAAAAGGGGTAGCAAGCTAAGTGATCTTAATCTTGTGATAAACTATATGTTAAGTGCATTTAAGTTAGAGTAGTAGTGAGATAGGTGACCTCTTTGAACATCACTTAAATGCAATAATGGGTGCTAAGTGTTTCATTCATTCTCAATAAGTTTGACTTGGAAATAGGGGAGAGGGCCCTATAGTGGAGAACTCTCTCTCAAAATCTTTATTAGAAATTTTGACCCAAGAAAGTGTTAGAAAATATAACTCAACTAAATTAACTTCATAGCCCCCAAAATCTTTATTAGAAATTTTAAAACACTTTAAGTTTTGTAGAGATGCCTACTTGTCTAGTATCCCAATTAAAAAATTTGGCTTCAAGTCCACATGGTCAAATATAATGCCACATCACATGCCTTTTGGTCAAGGTGTCTAAAATGATCCTAAAAAGAAGTAAGACCCGTAATTGTGCCCTAAGTCATGTTTATTGGTGTATCGATGTAGGATCACATAATTGCTATTATTTTTTCCAAATTTACAAGATTCTTTTTGAAGAAAGTATTGACATTACACTTTTTGTGCTCTACTATTGAACTAATTCTGCCCAACTAGCATCCCAATATTGAACACTCCTCCATTATAAGATCCTCTTCCCTTAAAATTGAATTTTGAAAACAATCTCCCAATTTAATTTGCTATGAAAAATATCTCCTAATTATAAATAATTATATTTATAAAGTAAGTTTAGACTTCCCCTTTGACAAGTTTGGCATGACAAGTTTGGCAGGGTGTCCCTCGAGTCAATAAAACAAGTCTTGAATGCCAAGCCAGGGGCATCCCCCTTCGTTCCCCAAGACACAAGCAACCTTAAATAATATAACTCATTCTTAAACTAAGTTTCCCTTGATCTGAAACAACTGAAAAAGAATCTGAAACACCCGTGTTCATTTATATTCTGAGCCTGAATTCAAGTAAAAGTACAAAACTGCACGGTCAAAATCCAGGAGCGCGCCTGAGGAAGAACGTGGCCTGTTTATTCTAAAACCACCAGGCTTCCATTAATGGAGCTGCTTCGACAAGACAGGAAGCTACAGCAATCGGTAAACAAAATTCTACTGCAGTGGTCTGCTTTGACCACAATCCCAAACATTGAAGGCTGTACCGCCATGGTCGAACTGTATTCCCCGTGCGCCACACCGCCTGAAAGCTCCAAATTGTTTAAGTAAACAAAGTAGCCTGCTATTCTGACAGTTTAGCACATGCCCCTGTCAATCACATTACTGTCTATTCATTTGTCTCCAAACGGCAATATCGCACAACAATCTCAGATGCCGCAGTGCTTTGTTTTTTTGGATTATAAACTGGCATTAAGGCAATTTCAACGGTTACTGTGGAAATAGGTAAGTGAAAAAAAAAAAATTAGAATAGTTATGGCGTCGACGTGATAGTTGGCGGTGGTGCAGGGTGGAAAACAGTGAAGCATTGGTGGATGTTTGTCAGTGTCTCGGCGACCTATTTTACCGCCAAAAGCAGAGCCGAGGAGACTTTCGGCCCCGATAATATCGGGACCTCGGGTAGCAAAAAGACAAGTACAGTGAACCTGTTGCCTGTCTCTGGACACGGAACTCAAAGCGCCTTAATGGGCGCAACTCTCCCATGTCTGAATTGTATTGTACTTTCACATTCAGGGCTGGAATTTCATCGTTCATTCAACAGAAAATTCGTTTCCGGTATGAAGTTTTAAATCGGTTGATTTTCTATCAAAGCGATTATTGGAATATGAATGCATGATTTCTAGAAGGCTAGCAGTCTAAGGGATAGAAATATATTCAAGTTTTTTTTCTCTTTGGGTTATGAATCTTGAGTAAGAAATTCAATAAAACTAAAACATATGGGTAAAAGCAAAATCAGGGGTCACCTTTTAGGCTAACTTATTAGCAGAGCTGAATTTTAGTATTTTTAACTAAAAATTAATTTTGGTCAAACATATGATCTAATTAGATTTGTTTTAGCTAAGTTAGATAAGTGGTTTAACTTTTCTAATTGGAAATATGTATTAAATGCATGTTTTATACTACTTTGGGTCCAATTACCAAAAAAATAAAATTATTTCAGAAAAGTGGCATTTCAATAACTCCTAATTTTTTTAATTATATTTTTAAAAAAATAAAAAAAATCATTTTGTAGAGATCAAAGTCAAGAATATTTTCATATAGATTTTGTTGTGTTTTAATTAGACAGTTTATTGTAATTAAAAAATATTGCAAGTAGGTATTTTAACAGTGAAGAAAATAATGATTCGGAGAAAGAAAAAAATAGTAAATCATATTAAATAAATTTGAAAAACATATGGTGCACTAGAGGAGAGAGTCTTAATATATATTTCTTTTTTTGATTGGGATAGATTTGTTATGAAAAATATGTTGCAAGATGAAAACTGTGGATTTCAATGAGTTGGAATTTGAATGGTTATAAAACAAAAAATATAGGTCAAAAACTAATTTTTATTTCTTCATGCACTAACTATATATGTCATTTATGACATACTTTGAAATTAGGGGAAAAAATATTTATCTACATATAATTTTTTGGTGGGAACTAAACCCCTAATTTTCAACATTTTTTAGGAACTAAAAATCGTCTTTAAAATTTAAAAAAATATTTAAATTCTTATTCAAAAAATTTATTAAAAATATTAATCATCAACTTCATCAATTTTATCACATTTAATTAGTTTACATCATCTACAAATTCCAAACATAAATGTCATTTTTATACTATTTAAATTGAACAACTTTGATTTTATTAGCCTTTTCCTTTGTAAAAGGGTGACAAATTATTGTGCTTTTACCCATATATCTTACTAAGAAGGACACTTAGTTTTTTTTTTTTCAAATTTCTATTATATATTTTAAGTTTTAGTTTACGATTTATCTAATATCTAAGAAACTAGCTGTTTTGTGAAGTCTTGCTTGTTGAAAAGTTGTCTTCCCGTAGAATCCATAAAAGATTAACATTTAATGGGGCCACATCAGAGATGTTATATTATTTTTTATTATTTAACATTTCATGGGCGCTATAGAAAAAATGTTATATTATCTTTTTAATAAAAAGAATATCACCTTTTATAGTCTCCCAAACCTTGAGTCTTTAATTTCTCATCCAAGATCGTTCTTTCCTAATTTTTTTTTTTAAATGGCCACTTAAGATCCCCCTTTTGCTCCCTCGTTCCCATGCACTTACCCATCATACATGTCATATCTAGAATATCTTCCTCAACAAGTTCAATTTTCCCATCAAAATTATTTTTTCTTGAATTTCAAGCTTTTGGGTTTGATCTTCCATGCATCCTTTTCTTAAATGTCATGTTCCTTCCCAAAATCTCTTTTTGATTTTTTTTTTGGGATTTTAGAGTTTCTAATACCATCATGCCTATCATATTCATCATCCCTTCCTTTACATTTTTTCTTTTCCCTTCTAAGCCCATTTTCCCTGAATTTCAAGCCTTCGGGTTTTGTCACCCATGCATCCATTCCTTAATTGCCAACATTCCTTCCCAGAATTTTACTTGGTAAAATTTTGGGATCTCAGTTTCTCATACCATCATATTGTCATGAGTACCATCCCTAGCATTACTTCCTTAAAAAGTATGATTTTGGGATTTTAGAGTTTCTCATGTCACCATGCCTATCATACATTATTTATTCATTAGAGTTGTTTTTCCCCTTTCCCCCCTTTGGCATGCAAAGTCTTGAACCTGTGTCATTTCAATGGAAAGCCCAATCTATCTTCTTATTCCACCAAGGTGGCCATTAACAACCTCAAAATTAATATGATTCAATAGTTGAGAACTCTTAGATAGTTATTGGAACCTTTAAGCCCCTCTAATGAATAAATAATGTACACAATCATATGGTTGATGATGTAATGAGCACGATTATATGTATATGGTTGTGTGAAGGTGATGCAAATAGACATATTAAGATTATTCATTTTATAGACGATCATGGTTCATTCCCCAAGATCTCTTGATTATGTTGAATGATATGTTTGTTGAATGTCCCAGACAATTGAGAGTGGAGTTGAATCAGTTGTCGAATAATTTATTTATCAATTTCTTAGATCTAAAAATAATAGATTAATTCTTTGTCCACTTAATCAAATCATATATAAATATGAAAGAGCAGACATATGAATCATACACAATGAACACCATATTTTACGTGGAAAACCTGATATGGGAAAAATCATGGAGAAGGTTAATTCTCATGTATAAAGAACCAGTTAAGGTGACACCAATTAAGGTGATTTTTACAATGGGTGGTTCATGGCTAGAATGCTTACTATGGGTGGACTCACTATCTAGAAGGGCTCACTGCTCTGAGACATAAGAGAGAAAAGAAAATCCACCACTAAAGTGCAACTGTCAGAAGAAACCATTGTCTCAATATTATGGTGTCTAACCACAACAACACACACTCTTCTCACAACCCCACTTCACACTTTCACCAAATAAGCACATTATCTTTGACATATCTCCTCTTCAACAAGCTTCTTACAAATCCATCACAATCAACCTCTTACTTATATTGATATGAAATTACCAAGTCAACCAACATAATTTTAAATAGGTCCAAACCAATCATTCTCACAGTGGGGAGGAAGGAAAAGTGGACCACATCACACACACTACCTCTACCAAATAAAACGTTACCCAAAAACCATAATCAATGGATCACAAAAAGGAATAAAAGGTTAGCAATTAAGCCTCAAAACCACATCAACACAATTCAAAACATAAAAACCATGAAATCATGTTGCCACATATCATATCTAAAATAATAGAGAATAATGGACTATTGTTAAATATGAACATCATATAATACACCACTAGAACACATTTTATGGGCACCAACCTCCAGACCAATAAAACTTAAAAAAAACATCAACATAACATAAATACTAATCACAATACTATTCACCAAAATAATATGTTGACATCAATGACAACCACACTGACACACCAACAACTTTGAAATAATATAAAAAATATCAATCAACCATAATAAATATTGTAACACCAATGACATCATCAAATATGTAATATCATATAATACACCACTGGAACACATTTTATGGGCACCAACCTCCAGACCAATAAAACTTCATGTTGCCACATATCATATCTAAAATAATAGAGAATAATGGACTATTGTTAAATATGAACATCATATAATACACCACTGGAACACATTTTATGGGCACCAACCTCCAGACCAATAAAACTTTAAAAAAAATCAACATAACATAAATACTGATCACAATACTATTCACCAAAATAATATGTTGACATCAGTGACAACCACACTGACACACCAACTTTGAAATAATATAAAAAATATCAATCAACCATAATAAATATTGCAACACCAATGACATCATCAAATATGTAATACCAAACTCTGTAACATCAACAACAAACTCCCCTTGTCAATAGTCTCTCCCTTTGTCATTGATGAAAACATCCATCAACAACAAAAAATATGAAAACAATGACTCATCTCATAGAACTTTCAATCTATCTCCCCCCTCCCCCTGCCCCCCCTTTGATATCAAGGACAAAGGCAAGAAATACACACTGCTCCTCCTGAGGGGAAGCCCCATACATTAGTACAGACAAGAAAATGCAGTAATCTCCCTTGACTAATGTAGTGCCAAAGATACTTAATTCAAACTAGGAAGGGGTAATACCCCCTACCTCTCACAGAGATACTCAAAAGTATCTTTGCACAAGAATTTTGTGAAGATACATGCAATATGATTTATCATTGGTGCATACACAAGGTCTACTTAATGTTCTAATATCTTTTCCTTCAAGAAGAGATATAGGATTAGAATATGTCTCAATGTGTAGGGATGTACAAAATTTATTATGCAGGTGTTACCACAAATAATTGAGATTGGTTTATTAAACACTACACCAATATCCTTCAAGATCTATTTTATGAAAAGTACCTTTGTGCAACATGATTCAACTATAATATATTAAGCTTCTCCATTGGGAAAAGATACAAAATCTTTTTGCATACAGAACCAAGCAACCAATTGAGAGACAAGAAAAAAATCTTCACCACTAGTACTCCTTCCATTATAAAAAATTCCAACCCAATCTACATCAGTGTAAAATTTTAGAGTAAAGTCTAATCCTTTGGGATACCACAATCCAAATTCTTCTATTCCTTTCAAATATCTTAAGATCCCTTTTATTACAATAAAATGTGACATTCTTGGGTTTTGTTGGAATCCTGTTGTTAGACTTACAACATACATGATATGCAACCTGGTAGTAGTTAAAGATTTAGTAGTTTTGTGACCATTTCTCTATATTTTCTTGTATTCACTTTAGAGGATTTGCCTCCTATTATACCTTGCATACCTGTCCCTACATTTTCCCCAAGAAAATTATTGCCCCCCCTTTTTTGGGACCACCTTGGTTTTCTTGTTCTTTTCCTACTTTTGTTTTGTTTTGTTTCCCTTATGGACTCTTGGACTCTAAAGTCTATTCTCTTCAAGTCCTAATTTTTGGTTGAGATCTCAAGTTCTAGGGTGTCATAATGCTTCACAGTGTTAGGCTACCTGTATCTCCAGACCCTGGTGCATAGAAGCCCTACATATTAGATGTTATTACAATGCATTTTATGGCCTAATCCCACTGACCTATAAAAGGCCTTTTGAAGGCTCATTTTAATCACTAAGGGTTAAAAAGGTGAATTTGAGAGCACTTATGTGGTCGAGTCTCTGATGTTGTAAATTGCTTGTGTTTGTGAGGCTTTATTTGTGTTCGAGGTTTCTTTTAGAGAATTTATTGATTTCTGTATGTGACATTTGTGCAGGTATGGTACTCTTTTGTGATATTGTGGGATTTTTAGGGATTTGCTTGTGTGTTAAATCATTTTTTTAGGTTTTTGTTTGGCTTTTCATCCATATCTTAGGTTTGTTCTATAGGTAGTTGTAGTAAGGTATTTTTGTGTGAAATCCCTGAGCTAAGTTTTTCTAGGGCTAAGAATTTTGTTGTTTCTAGGGTTTTTTGTGCCCTAGCGTTCAACTCCAAAATTTTGATATTTTTGTTGGTCTAGGACTTTTTATTGCATTCACCAAATGCCCTTTTCTCTACCCATGATAGTGTGAGAAATTTTCATTGGGGCCTTGTATTGATGGTTGAAATATTTACAGTTCTCTTCCTAGTTGTCCTAGTTGCCCCATTGTTCTCAGTTACATGCAAGAATTAATTCACTTTGATGGAGACATTTTGTCATGTTTTGAGTTCTCATTCCCAAATTTTGAGTGGCCAATTTGTCATATCTGAAACTCTTGGTCTAGATCTAGTTGTCATTTTTATGCCTCAAAATTAAATTTTCCAGAGTCAAGTATCTTTGGGCCTATATTCATGGTTTCCTATTCCCAGACCCCAGCGCTTAACTTAGCCTTGCCCCCACAATTTATCCCCACAGTAGAAGTTATAATTATAATGGAATTTCAGACCATTCAGTTTGGGATTTTTGTTCCTGGTCTACCTATTAAAACACAATGGCTCATTGTTGTATCCTCGATCTAGTATCCCCAATCTCATTTTCTTGCATTCCATTCAATAACATGATTTTCTTCAGACATGTCATCCTTGGAATCCCTTCCCAACCATCCTTCTCTCCTAACGGAGACTCATTTCAATAACCTCAAGGTATGTATTCATAGACCCGAGTCCCTAGGGTAGCTTTGTAATTAAAATTGTTCATTGCATGATTATATGATATTGATTAAGGTTCTCTTTCTTGATGAAGGTTAACAGTTTGATGCAATGATAGATCTAGCTTAGGCACCAGAGGCAGAGCCAAGGCCAACATCACTAGTCCCACCCAGGAATTGATGAACTACAACTGATTGAATATTTGAATGAACTAAAGAAACAGTGATTAGAGATCACCGAGTACAAAATTAATATATAAGATGATTAAATTAGTCAATATGTTGTCATTGATGTCAACTAGTCTTGAAAAGTACTTATCATGTTAGTTACAAACATCTAAACATCTGTTGGAGCAAGAAAATATGAAGAACTAAGATATCTACATGAGAAAAAGATGGATGACAAATAAGGATAAGGAAAACATTGGGTAACTTATTGATGAATCTATGGCTTCATACTGTTGATTTGATTATGTTGCATTAATATATTATGAAGAAGAGAACTAAAATTGAAGAAGATAATGTGGTCGGTAATTGAAGATTTCTGTATACACCGAGCCAGTGCAGTGTATACCGACTAATAATATCAACCAAGCTAGTTTAACTAGTTATCAACGATGCATTTATGTATTAACCAACGATGGATGAAAACATTAAATGCTAAGAACAACTGATTGAATTTGATGAGCCAGATACTATTATGATTTAGAGGTTAAGGATTAAGTTTTTTATGAGATCCATGGCTGACAAAATTCGTAGAAGATCTAAAGGATGAGATTGAAACAAGTTAATGACACATCTACTGAGGAAGGTTTAAGAGTCAAAATGGATGAAGGAGATTAAGCGACAAAATCTAATGGATGAAATGAAAATGGTTTACTTGTCTATACAAGAGATATGAGTTTCATTGTTGAAACTATGCCGGAGGAAGAAGACTGCAGAGATATCACGTGAAGACTATTCATGCATGCCTGATCAAACTAGTTAGTAAAAGAACTAAACTGCAGAGTTAACCGAGAGTCAGAGAACTATTTACCGAGGGACACTAAGTTGAATATTGAAGAAGTGAATTTGATTATTGATCAGAGGATTTGTATGGGCTTAGCATAGATCTGAATATCTGCAATTGAGTTGTATTTGAATCAGATCATATTGTATTAGTTTAAAACCATTGATTCAAAAAATATCTTAACCGAGTGGACTTAATAGTCTTATATTTTGCCCTATGTCATTCAGAGAATGTACATTGTTATCTTATTGACCCCATAGTGAATTTTGGTCAAAAGTTAACTGTTAGTGTTAAATCCTCTAACAAGGTCACACCTAACCATGTGTTTGTAACCTTTAACAGGGTTGGCTCTTCACTGAGCTCACTTCAGAAGAGTGAATTATTTTGGGTTACCAGTCCGAGGTGATTTTTTCCTTAACATGGTTTCCACGTTAAATCATTGTGTTATGTGTTATTTGTGATGATTATTTTGCTATCATACTTTACATACTGCATACTTGATTTGGTCGGTAATCACAGTTAGCTATTTAACTGGTAATCGGTAAAGTGAACAGACAGATTAATATTTTATGTTACCGACTTGCATAATTGGTTGGAATTATTTGATAAGGTACATCTTTGTATTTGGGACTATAGGATAAATGATCTAACTGATTCACCCCCTCTCTTAGTTATTCTAACAAGAATAAGTCCATAGTAGAGATTTAGATGAGAAAGAACCCCAACATGATGAAATATACCTATCAGGGGAAAATTAGGATCTACAAGTTAGAAAGTAAGGTGCATGACATCACCGACACAAATATCAGTGACATTGACTTGAAATTTATCAAATTCATCATGGAGAATCCGCCACCTAGATCCTCCTTCTACAAGGAACTCAATGATTCTAGCTTTCTCCAAGAAGCTTCCTTCCCACAATAACTCCAATATCTGGAGTTGATTTGGACTTTGGCCTACTACTACTTTGAGGCCACGAGGAGTTGCATGACACACACACACATACACACATGTGTGTGTGTGTGTCACATATATATAACATCATCTACATCATTTTTTGGCATGAAAGATGATATACATATATTTAAATGAAAGATGATCTATATATACACATGTATATATGTATGTATGTATATATACACACATATATGTACATATAAATATATGTATATATATATACATATACATATATATATATATATATATATATATATATATATATATATATATATATATATATATATATATATATATATATATATATATATATATATATATATATAGACATATATATCTATGTATATATATACACATAAAATCATATATACATGTATATTTGTATATATACAAATATACATGTATATATATAAATGTACACACACACACACATATATATGTGTGTGTGTGTGTGTGTATACACATATGTATATGTATATATATACATATATATACACACATACACATGTACATGTACACATATATACACATGTATACATGTATATATGCATGTATGCATGTTTATACACACACACACACACACACATGTGTGTGTGTGTGTGTGTGTGTGTGTGTGTGTCTATGTACACATATGTACATGTATATGTAGGATTTGAGAGATACAAATCCATAGAACGCCAAGAATACCTACATGCAAATAACCTGTCACAAGAGAGATGCAGAAAGAAGAAAAAGACAAAACTTAGAAGTTACTCAAAATGTAAGAGCAAAAAAATGATCCAAGTTATGAAAAAATAATTACAAGATTCAACCTATAAAGGTGAACAAAACCCTAAAGCCTAAAAAAGCTAGGTTGCACATTAATAATTAATAAAAGAATTAATTATTAATGCACCTAAGAGAAAGCTTAAGCACTAAAGAGTAATAACTTAATGAATTAAATCAATATGATTTAATTAGTAAGCAAACTAAATATTACTCTAACACCCCCCCTTAAGCTAAGCATAGGGGGAAGCTAACCTATCACAGCTATGAAAGCAGGAAATGGGTCCCGACAACAAGGCCTGATCAGGTACCTAGTACAAGAAATTTTTTGTAAACTGGAGACAAAGGAGAAAACCCTGTGGGAAAAACCCCTCTCCAAAAATAGATAGAAAAAAGAAGAAAAAGAAATGGGTCAAGAGACTCTCTCAAAACCATAAGTACAACCAACACCCCCATGAGAGAGGGAAGAGACACCAAAGCCCCCCTAGAATGATGGGACCCCTATGGAAATGATCGAACCAATGAAAATCCAATGCGGAAGAAACAAAGGCACGGAACAAGGAAACCCCTATATGAGCGGTGAAACTGGAAGGCCAAGCTAATGCTCAAAGGAGTAGACACGAGGATCCTAAAAGGGAATCCCCAATGTAGGTGGTATGACAGGTGTGCTGACACTGTTAGGAGAGAGGAGATGAGTGTCCTTTGTAGAATCCTCAACAACTGCACTTGGTGGCTCGATGAATGGAGTTGGAGGGTCTGGCAGTGCTGAAGAAGAGTCCTACTAAAGAGAAGAAACCCCAACAAGATGAGGTGAGGCAGTCATAGAAGTGGTCTCAGGAACAACACAGAGGTTCAAGTAACCTGACTGTCCCACATGATGCTCTCACGTAAGAGGAGAGCTATGCACCAATAATGGAGCTGGTGGACCAAAGTGTGAGAAGGTGTAGAGATGGGTGGAATGATCAACTGTCCCTGTAGCAACAATGCCACCTGTCGCACTATCCCAGATGAAGACTGAATTTGGTGAGAACTCAACTGTCTTCCCTAATCCACTGTGTGTAATTTGATAAATCAAGAGGAGGTTTGAAGACAGAGATGGAACATACAATACATCATTGAATGTGCCATCCTAAATGTGTACAGAACCTTTCCCGTAGACTGGCATAATAGTGTTATTCCCCATGAGAATGTGAGGAATAAGAGAAGCCTCAATAGACGAGAAGATCTCCAGAGAAGATGCCATATGGTGAGAAGCACTAGAATCCAGTATCCAAGGGACCTATGAAGGGGATGCAATGGAATCCCATAATGCATGACCCTATCCAAAATCTTGTTCAGATGTCGAAGATGTGGAAGAAGACTCAAAAGTAGATCCCTGTGAGGTAGAAGAGGATGGAGAGGAAATAGTGCTCTTCTGAAGGAGAGCTTGCAAATCTGCAATCTATTTCTCATAGCTATCAAATCTCTTCTGAAAACAATGTGACTCATCATGAGGCCCCTTCTGATAATAGGAATATGTAGGGCTCTTAGTCTTTTGTTTCTCCTTCTTAGAAGAAGATGGTGGGCCAGTAGAGTGCTAAGAAGAGGAATTAGATGTCTGCTTCGGCTTCTACTTCTGTGTATCCTGAGGTGTCTTGTCAAGCAATGCTTGTGACTGTGAACCTGTAAGTGAATCCATCTAATTGAGCTTGGACTGCTCACGAGTCAACCTATCACAGAAGGTCTCAAAAGAGGGCATAACATGTCGAGCACCCAGAGCATCCATAGTGGAGTAGAAGGTAGAAGTGAAAATCTAATAAGGGCCATGAAGCTTTGAGAGTATCAGAAAGATACACTCATCATCTGACTTCGTCTTTTCAGCAACCTGTAAAATAGAATGAAGAGACTTGAACTTCATCAAGAAGTCCTCAATGCTGGTGAATGATTCAAGTACCAAGGAGGTGAACTCTGCATCTATCTGTAGAATCCTGAACTGATTCATTGTGCCAAACAAGGTGAAAAACTTGTCACACATATCCCTGGATGTGGTCAAACCATCCAAGTGGAACAACAACCCATCTGAAATGTTCATTGCAATGAGGCCCATTGCCTCATCCATCCTATTTCTGTGCATAAGAGCCTCATAAGGCCTCTGTAGAACTGGCTGAGCCACATCGAGGCATGACCATAGCCCTTTTGCCATAAGCAATCTAGTTATCTGTCCTTTCTAAGTGTGATAGTTGTGAGGTGTAAGACAGGCGACAAAAGAGTCTACCATTGAGAGAAAGTAGACATAAGTAGAAGGGTCTCTTTGAAGTAAATGACAGAAATAGAATTTGCACCCCCCACGAAGTATTATACTATCTCCCGTACACTTCAAATAAGTATGTAAGCACACAAAAAAAATAAGGAAAAAACCTGATTTTCAGATGCCTCCACTTTGGTGCCAAAAATAGATGATCAAATGGAAAAATTTGAAAATAAAACCAACATGGTTGGATTAGGCTCGGAAAGATCTTTCCAACGATATATCACACTTCAATTTTCGATACCGTTTGCAAAAATTTCTCAAAAATTTTGATTTTGAAAACACCGAATTTTTCAAAAAATTTCAAAAAAAACCCTTGCAACACCAAAAAATGCCCACTACACAATCAAAACCGCCTGTGTAGGAAAAATGCCATCTTCATGCCTTCTGCGCTCAAATCTCAGCGTCTCGTGCCTCGATAATCATGTCAGGTTCATATGGCCTTGGTTCCAAAAAAATTGCCACAGATTGCTCCGGTGCCCAAAAGTGGTTGAATTTTATATCAAAATTCATCTAAATGATCCTTTGAATCTATTGGTGAGGTCAGTTGGAGCCCAAAATGCCTCCAATAAAAAAATCTTCAAAAAAACTTGAAACCCTTAACCTCAAAACCTGCTTCAAAAACACCAGAATAGGCAACAGCAGGGGAGCTTTGATACCATGTAGGATTTGAGAGATACAAATCCACATAACACCAAGTATACCTGCATGCAAATAACCTGTCACAGGAGAGAAGCAGAAAGAAGAAAAATGCAAAACTCAAAAGTTACTCAAAATGTGAGAGCAAAAATATGATCCAAGTTATGAAAAAATAATTACAAGATTCAACCTTTAAAGGTGAACAAAACCCTAAAGCCTAAAAAATCTAGGTTGCACATTAATAATTAATAAAAGAATTAATTATTAATGCATCTAAGAGAAAGCTTAAGCACTAAAGAGTAATAACTTAACGAATTAAATCAATATGATTTAATTAGTAAGCAAACTAAATATTACTCTAACAGTATATATATATATATATATATATATATATATATATATATATATATATATATATATATATATATATATATATATATATATATATATATATATATATATATATATGGGTGAACCCATAATAGTGGGTTACACTTTTTACCCTGAATGGACATTGAACTCTACATTTTGAGAAAAACTTTCAGATTTGGATGCATATTGTCGTTGAACCGCTCGAAATCGGAGGATGAAGTAAATTAGAGTTCTTTAGGATTTTCTGTCTAGATTCTAAATATTTTTATTTTTTATTTTTTTTGAATTTATTTGAATACTTTTTTCTTTCTCCCACGAAAACTTGTATGGTGCTGAAAACGTCATTTTCAAATAGTAACACTGTTTTCATAGAGCATAACTTTTTTTGTAAAATAGATATGGATGCGATTCTTTCAAATTTAGTTTTGTAACATCCATATGGAGGGCATGCAATTGGTTTGATGACAGTATCACTATTATTGCATATTTTATTAACGTTTGAAGTTGACTAAACCAAAATTTTGACCTACCTTGACTACATAGCTTATAACTTATTGTGTATTTATTGAATTTCAATTATTATTTTTTTAATAGAAAGTAGACTCGAATACGGAGGGCACTGTTATTTTTTAGATTTTTTTTTCCTTGTTTTACTATTTTTCGTTGAACGTCAAACTTAGAGGTTTATATTTGATAAAAAACCTACATTCATTTAATGTCAAAAATCATACACATAATAAATTTAAAAATAGTCAAATATATAATCGTTAGAAAGCTAATTTCGAGTACTTGTTGTTTGCAAAAGGACGTCTTTTTATTCTTCCATTTGATCAACGTGCTTGAAGCCCGAAGCCATGAAATTCTTAGAATGTTTTGAAAACTTGAAACCAACTCCCATTTTAGGCACTTTCGATTGAAAGTACTTTTGCAAAAAATGCAAAATTTAGTTAATACTAAAGGACTTTCAATCAAAATTCCTTTAGTTTCTATCGAAAGTCAAGTTTGACTTTCGATTGAAAGTCAAACTTGACTTTAAAATGCAACATTTAGTCAATAATAAAGGACTTTCAATCGAAACCAATGTCATCCTTTTTGGTGGCATTTTCGGGTAATAAGAATTGGGTATAAATAAATGTATTTTTTTTCATTTCATAAATTTGAGAGCAATAAAATAATTCACAAATTTAGGAAGAAGGAAGACATTTTGGCACAGAATAATTTTGTAAGTTGTGATGGGAAATAAAAAGAGAAGGGTAAACAAAAGTACATGACATTATTCAGAAGAGACTGAACAAAGACTACATGAAGAATCATGAAAAAGATATCATCAACGGAATCAAGGTATGTCTAAGATGTCTCTAGATAGATATTTTGAGTTGATGGTCAAGACTTGTCTTAATGTTCATGTAAATGTGATATTGTACAGGTCTATTAGACTTAACTAGACCTAATTATAGACCTATTTTGACTAATATGACATATTAGGACTAATTAGGACCTATTCTAGGACTATTAGGACCCAATTAGAATAAATGAGAACCAATTAGCACCTAATTAGACTCAATTAGGACTAATTAGGACCTATTAGGACTTATTAGAACCTAATTAGGACCTATTATGACTAATTAGGACCTAATATGACCTATTAGGACATATTATGACTAATTAAGACCTATTAGGACCTATTAGAACCTAATTATGACTAATTAGGACCTATTAGAACCCATATGAATCTAAAAGGACCTAATAGGACCTATTAGGACTAATTAGGACCTATTAGGACCTATTAGGACTAATTAGGACCTAATAGGACCTATTAGGACTAATTAGGACTAATTAGGACCTATTGGAACCTATATGTTCACCTAATTAGAACCTATATGAACCTAATACTACCTAATATGACCTATTAGGACCTATTAGGACCAATTAGGACCAATTAGGATCAATTAAGACCTAATTCAGATCAATTAGATTCAATTATGACCTATTAGATCTAATTAAACTCAATTAGAACCAATTAGGACCTATTAGACTCAATTATGAACAATTAGGAACAATTAGGACCTATTAGATTCAATTAGGAACAATTAGGACCAATTAGGACCTATTAGATTCAATTAGGGCCACTTACATTCAATTATGACCAATTAGGACCTAACATGACCTATTAAGACCTATTAGGACTAATTAGGACCAATTAGGACCTAACACATGACTTATTATCTACTCAATTAGGACTAATTAGGACCTAATATGACTTATTCTAGACTCAATTAGGACCTAATATGGACCAACTAGACTCAATTAAGACCAAATAGATATAATTATGATCAATTAGGACCTAATTCAGACCAATTAGATTCAATTATGACCTATTAGATCTAATTAAACTCAATTAGAACCAATTATGACCTATTAGACTCAATTATGAACAATTAGGAACAATTAGGACCTATTAGATTCAATTAGGAACAATTAGGACCAATTAGGACCTATTAGATTCAATTATGACCAATTAGATTCAATTAGGGCCACTTACATTCAATTATGACCAATTAGGACCTAACATGACCTATTAAGACCTATTAGGACTAATTAGGACCAATTAAGACCTAACACATGACTTATTATCTACTCAATTAGGACCTATTAGATCCAATTATAGTCAATTAGGACTAATTAGGACTTAATATGACTTATTCTAGACTCAATTAGGACTAATTAGACTCAATTATGACCAATTATGACCTAATATGGACCAATTAGGACCTAACATGACCTACTAAACTCAATTAGGACTAATTAGGACCAACTAGACATAATTATGACCAACTAGACTCAATTAAGACCAATTAGGACCTAATATGGACCAATTAGGACCTAACATGACATACTAAACTCAATAAGGACTAATTAGACTCAATTAGGACCGAATATGGACCAACTAGACTCAATTAAGACCAAATAGATACAATTATGATCAATTAGGACCTAATTCAGATCAATTAGATTCAATTATGACATATTAGATCTAATTAAACTCAATTAGAACCAATTAGGACCTATTAGACTCAATTATGAACAATTAGGAACAATTAGGACCTATTAGATTCAATTAGGAACAATTAGGACCAATTAGGACCAATTAGGACCTATTAGATTCAATTATGACCAATTAGATTCAATTAGGGCCACTTACATTCAATTATGACCAATTAGGACCTAACATGACCTATTAAGACCTATTAGGACTAATTAGGACCAATTAAGACCTAACACATGAATTATTATCTACTCAATTAGGACTAATTTGGACTTAATATGACTTATTCTAGACTCAATTAGGACCAATTAGACTCAATTATGACCTAATATGGACCAATTAGGACCTAATATGGACCAATTAGGACCTAACATGACCTACTAAACTCAATTAGGACTAATTAGGACCAACTAGACACAATTATGACCAACTAGACTCAATTAGGACCAATATGGACCAACTAGACTCAATTAGGAGCAACTAGACACAATTATGACCAATTCAGACCTAATTAGGACCTATTAGGACCTAACATGACCTACTAAACTCAATTAGGACCTAATATGACCTATTAGACTCAATTAGGACCAATTAGATTCAATTGGGACCAATTAGGACCTAATATGGACCAATTAGGACCTAACATGACCTATTAGACTCAATTAGGACTAACTACACTCAATTATGACCAATTAGGAACAATTACGACCTATTAAATTCAATTATGACCAATTAGGACCTAACATGACCTATTACTTGACCTATTAGGACTAATTAGGACCAATTAGGACCTAACAAATGACTTATTATCTATTCAATTAGGACCTATTAGATCTAATTAGACTCAATTAGAACCAATTATATGACCTATTAGAACCAATTAGGACTAAGTAGATGAGCAATGAACTATGACTAATTTATACTTCATACATGTGTAGGAAATGCTCAAGAATCACAAGCTCAACAAGCTGCCCAACCTTCAGAAGTTGGACAAGGGTCATCACAAGCCCAACCTTTAGAAGTTGGAGAAGGGTCATTACAAGCTCAACAAGCCCAACCTTTAGAAGTTGGAGAAGGGTCATCACAAGCTCAACAAGCACAAGTCTCAGAATATCAAATAAGTACACATCTCTCTCTTTCTCTCACAGACTCTCTCGATTTAGTCTCTTATTGGTGAATATATATTCTAGGTCTTTCCCCTAAGAATCTAAGTTATTATTTTTGTTGCACGTACATGCAGCCTTTGATGATGAAAATGTTGGACAAGGGGCATCCCAAGTTGAATCAACCCAAGGTCAAACAAGTATGTGTTTCTCTTGAATTAATGTATAAATTATTATAGGTAGAACATGTTCAAGAGCTTGTAAATACTTATTTCATGAAGGTCCCCTTAAGATGAGATATTAAGATTTTTTATTTTATTTTATTTGCAGTGGAAGTGCAAGAAACATATGTGAATGATAATCTACTCCAATAGTTGAAGAGAAAAATTAATCATAAAAGCATAGATCATTTAATTGAAATGGATGTCAAAAAATTGAGAGATTATGCTAAACAACCCATAAATATTATGAAGAGGGCATTGAATAAAAAGTCTAAGCAAATAATGAAATAATTTGAGAATCTTGGTACACTTGAAAAAACTCAACTGTTATCAATTACACTTCTTAAAGATGAGTTAAAAGAGCCATTAAAATTATTGGGTGTAGATGCAAGTTTGAAAAAGTTAAAATCAAGTAACGTACAAAAAAATATTGTTGACAGTGTTAAGGAAGGTTTGCATTCCATTGGGAAAACAACTAGATGTACATATAGGTCCATTTCAAGAAGAGTGATACTGACATCTATTTTATATAAAAACATGTCCCAAAGAAGACAAATTTCTTCACTTTCATCTCAGATCGGGTACAGTAGGAAGACAATGATGAACTATTTGAAAAGAAGAATCAATTTGGATGATACTACATTGGAAGGTAATTGGGCACTAATGTGTAGAGCTCCTTGGTCTGATAGAATTAATGAAATAGTTAGGAATTTAGTTACATCATTTTGGATTGATCATACTGATCCTTCACCAAATACAAGAGATGTTATCAAGAAGAGGACTGGGCCTAAGGAATATTTCCAGCACACAAAACATTGGTTGGACACCACACAACATGAATTGTATCTCTCATTTTGTAACTCAAATCCTGACATTAAGATTGGACAAACAATGTTTGAAAGATTAAAACCATTTTTTGTAAAGATAAATAAATCTTTTGAAACTTGTTGTTGTCGATATCACATTGAATTCGGTCTCTACTACCAAGGGTTTAGAAAGATGATAGAAGAAAGTGGTGGTTCTCAAAATGATTTTTCTAAATGTCCAAGTCAATTCATAACATCAATCTTATGTAACAAATCAATTGATCATGAAATACCTGAAATAGATTGCATAAGAGGAACTTGTCAAACATGTGGGGATTTGGCTAAATTTCCTTTAAGACTTGAAGATACTGACATGGCGAGGATGATAAAATGCAAGAGATACAAGTACATAAAGTCTGAAACAAAAGTCGGGAAAGAATCAACAAGGTTGGAATATGTAGAAGACAAGATACCTGTTGCAACATTTATGGAGAATTTTTGTAAATTGATTCAACCATACATATGACATTTTTTTTTCGCTAAATGGCAGGCATAACAATTCCAAATACAAAAAGAATCTTTTCCAATTGGAACAATTTTATCGGTTGTTGATTTTGTAGAGAACTACTCCTTTGTATCTCAAAAAAAACTTCAAGCAGAATACTACTATACAGAGCAAGTGACTATCATGGTACATGTGTCTTATCAACATGCACAATTAGATTTGGATGGTGCTGAAAGTACATATGAAGCACGAGTCATAAAGAAAGAATATCACTTTTACATAAGTGATGATAAAGAGCATGACATACATTTTGTCGAGCATTGCTTTAAGACATTTTTTGGATATTTGGAAGACAAAGGCATCAAAATTGAAAAGCATTTTTTTTGGTCGGATGGATGTGCAGCACAATTTAAATCAGCAAGGCCATTTTACACACTATGTAGATATCATCGATACCAAAAGATACCACATATTTGGAGTTTCTTTGAGAGTGGACATGGAAAGGGAGAGCATGATGGTGCAGGAGCTTGTATCAAATGTGCTTTAAGAAAGTATCAACTGGACTATCAGGGATATCGTATAAATAATGCTCATGATGTAGTTGAGTGGTGCAAGATGCATTTTATGGTACCAAATCGTGATAACACATCATCATGATCAGATCAAGTCATACCCTTCTGAGTATTCTAGGAGATAATAGGTACTAATTTTAAATTTTTTGATCATTGTTTGAGTTAACTTATATATATGTCTTTAATTTTTACATGTGACCTCTCTATTGTTCAGGTGTTGACAGAAGATCAATCCATGGATGCAAGAGAGTAGACAAAACAAGATCCCTACATTCAGTTATGAGTACGGATAGTAATGTGTGGTCATTGTACACTAGAGATTATTCATGCTTTTGTTATGACTACATTTTTGAAAACTACGACGAATGTATCAACCAAAAATGTGGATATGTTAGTGAATGGAATTTGGTTCCACTAGATGTTACAAACACAAATGACGTTTAGGATGAAAGCTTTGATGACATTCCATTGATTTCTATAGATTATGACCATATTTCAGGTTTGATCAAAATAGGTACGTGTGTGTTTATATGTACACGTTTTTAAAAAGGACTCATAAGCTCTCAATTCATTGAAATAAAGTTTGTTTAATTTATATTTACAAGTTCTTAAAATTAAAAGTTTACTTTAAATGTAGGACATATATTTGCAGTAGTAGCAGAGCCTGGAAATGTGGAAGGTATTAGTTACTATTTATTACGTTGCTGTAAGGAGAGGATGAAGCTAACACAGAGTGAAACAAGCGATGGAATTATGTTTCCCACAGGTTCTAGTACTGTATTTAAGTTTGTTTATGTGGTTAGTATTTATCACATCTATATATTTAACATTGAGGAACACATTGTGCAGGTTCAATTATCGTGCAAGGAACATATTTGAAGCAAACCAAAATACTTAAACAAGGGATTCATTTTATTGATTA